>JASVER010000053.1:582169-834063 GCA_030449065.1 Oceanodroma leucorhoa
GCCCCGCCGCACCGAGGAGCCCGCGCGCGGCAGCGGCACGGCCCCCCCCCGCTCCCTCCCTCTCCCGCCGCCCCTTACGCTGGCTCGGCGAGGAGGTGGGGCGGCCGCCGGGAGGAACCAGGAAGTGAGCAGCGGCGGCGGCGGCAGGCAGCGCGCACCCCTGCCCTTCCCGTCCCCTCCCCTCCCCGCGGCGGCGTGGGGGGCTCCGCGGCCCACGGGCGGGCACCGGCGCCGCGCCCGGCGGGGCTCGGCCCAGCCGCCGGGGTGCGCCTGTGCCTAGTGCGCATTTACGTCTCAGGCGTGCAGGGGGGGAAATGCGGGTTTGGGGAGGGAAAAATAACCTTTTTTTTTTTTTTTTTCTTTTTTTACACGGGGAGCAGATGGGCTGCGCACCTCTGGGCCCCAGACAAGTTCCAGTATTTTTGGTTTGCGGGTATCCAAAATCCTACGGCATCCCAGAGGATAGCACGTACGGCTGCAGGTGGAATCCGGTCCAGGCACCTGCTCGTTCGCGGGCAGAGCGGTTGTTGAGTTCGCTTGACGCTCTCTGTTTCAAGGCACTGCTTCCAGCGCTCGCAGCCTCGCCAGGCATTAATCACAGGGTGCAAATTTTTACATTGCAGGTGGTTCCCTCAGGCTGGCTTTATTTCAGCCAASGCATGTCATCCATTTACCATAATGAGATTGGAGGAAAAGACATTGCTTTGCCCTTGTTAAAAAAAAGAAAACAACAAACAACTGGCATTCTTTTTGTCTGATAACCTTCACTGTTGCCTTGCGTTGGAGATGGAAATTTGAATGCACTAGGAAGTGCTCTTTAGAGCAAGGGGATGCCTTCTGCCATCCCGGAGGAAAAATGAGCCAGACCTGGGCTTCTCCAGGCTTTGGGAAACTGCTGTTTGCATGTAAACAAGATTTGCTAGCTGAGCCTCTGGACTATGCAAGAATTTGACTCGCATTAGGTAGACTCCAGGCTGGGATGGCAGCGGGGGGGGGGAAAAGGTGGAAGAAAGAAAAAAAAAATAAATCACTCTTTCCTTGCAATTGGAACTGTTAGCTGCTGTGGGCTAAGCCGTGAGACAGGCAGGACTGGGAGCCAGAACATCATCTCCCCCGGCTCTCAGTGGGAATCACAGGGTGCACCTGCATTAACACTTCATTTCAGATCAGGAATTCACTTTTACAAGGGTGTTTCTAATTCTTCCTGACCGCAGTTTGGCTCACAGCATGGAATGTAAGGACACAAGAATCACACTGCGAGGTCAGACAAAAGGTCCATCTGTGCTGGACAGCAGCACTGGCAGATGCTATTTAGGGAAAGCGCAGGAACCAGGCCCCTTTTCTGCATGGGCACTGCCTTTGCCTGGCACTCCCCTAGCCCAGGAAGGAGGCCTGGCCCTGCTCACCTCCTCAGGGTCAGCAGGGAGGGCGAGCTACCCAAGCCTCCGCTCCCAGCTCAGCCAGGCTCCACCGCTGGCTCTCCCCGCTAAGAAGYGGTAAGCGATCCCCACGCAACAATCCTGGCGTGCAGAAACTTGACTCGTTTTGGATGCAGGTAGGCCATGGGATGCATCCCAGAAACCGATCTGCTCTGCTCCGACTGCTAATGGATGTGCAGCCCGCTAATGGGGCAAGACCAGCGCTAGTCCAAAGTAAAACCTCCAGAACCTCTCTCACTCGTTCAGGTTTGATCCCATTGCATCATGCCTCCTGCTCAAGTAGGCACAGCCAGAAATGCTCTGTAAGTTTGATTGAGCAAGGAGTCTTGGAGAGGAGAGCTAGAAACACCTGGAGAAACTCCAGCAGTGTGGCRTGTTATCCTTGTAAGCCGTGGGTCGTTCTTACCCAAGTAAGCAGCAGCATGAAGTCAGATAGCAACTTTTAAAATAATTTGAAAGTTATACACAAGAGCTGTGCAAAAAGTGTGGAACTTACATTAACCACTCAGTGTTAAGAAACTTTCAATTAAGGCTGTCAAAAAAAAACCCTTAATTATTGTTTTAATGTATAGCGTGAGTTTTTAATTACATTTCCCAYGCTACTTTCCCAGGGATATCTGGCACAGGACCAACAGCACTCTCCTAACGAGCGTGCTTCGTTTCCTCCCCGCTCCTGCGCCAACCTGCCCCGTGCGCTGCGCCTCGCTCGGATCTTTCTCTGAGGTAAAAACCTCTGCGTTTCCTCATTCTCCTTGCGGGGTTTGTCGCTAYGCGAGCCCCTCCCGAGCACTGGGGTATTTCCACAGCCTCCTTCGGGAGCTTTTACCTGGGCACAGGGCGGGCAGAGAGCCGGCGCTGCCCCTGTGGTTTACCACGAGCGTCAGCTTCTTGCAGGGGGCGTTTTTCGGGACGCGGGGGGCTCAGCGGGCACCACGTCCAGAGCGCTGCGCCTACTCCCTGTGAAAGCCTTCTGTAGGGAGTTTAACGGCTGTACACCCCACTCCGCCTGGAAGAAGGGGGAGACCCTGACGCCAGGCCCCCGCTCGGCGGGCGGAACGGCGGCGATGGCCACCCGGGCGCTTTCCCGCCTCGGGCGCGCGGGAGGGGGCAGTGCGCAGGCGCGAGGTGCGCCGGGCCCGCCCCCCGCCTGGCGTCACGCGGGGCAGGAGTGGCGCGCGTCTCCCCGCTCCCGCCCTCGCTCCCTGCTGTAGCGGCGGCCGTTGCCAGTAGCGGCGGCGGCGCGCGGGCGCCGGAAGCGGAAGAGCAGGAGCGCGGTGTCGTCCGGCGGCGAAGGGGGGAGGGGGCGGCGGCATGGCGTCCGTGGTGCTGAGCGAGGCGGAGAAGCTCTACATCGTGCATGGCGTCCAGGTAGCGGCGGGCGCCTTGTGGGAGGTCCCACTAGCCTGGGGCGGCGTGGAGGCGCAGCGGGAAGCCATTCGGGCCAGCTCGGCCCGCCCCGGCCGGGCCTGTGGTAGCGTCGCCCTGTGAGGCAGGGCCCTTCCCCGCCCCTGTGGGCTTGCTCCCTGTGAGCAGGTGTGGGTGGGAACGAGTTACAGTGTAGGCTGGGGAGGAGGGGGGGAGGGAGCCTTCCGTTACCTGGTGTCCAGGGGGGAAATCTCTGGGGTAGTAATCATCCAAGCACACTGAGAACAGAGCATCAGAACAGAAAGCTGTCCGAGAACAGGAGGTGGATTTGTTTTTTCATTTCTTGTCCTCCTCTTTCCCCCTCTTCCCTTGCTCTTTGTCAAGTTTTTGCCGYTGCGTAGAGTTTTAGCCTGTCACTAAGCTGAGGAACGGTGAGTGGACCGAGGAGGAAGAGTGAAGGATGTGTGGGGAGAAATGMCAAAGATAAAAGGACTGTATTTTCTGCAAAGTACAGAAACTGTATTTTTACTGCAAAGAAAACTACTTTCTTGGGGATGAGCTGTATATTATCTGAGGGTGCATAACATCTGYTTTTGAAATACAGATGAAAGCATCTGGAAGGCTGGTGGGTTATTTTCRTCTGCTGGGTCCTAATTACATATATAAAAGTACAGAACTTTAGTATCCCAGGAAAGACCTGTGTTGTGTTAGGTAAAGTACCTTTTAAAGCCAAGAACTTTGCACTTTTGTAGTCTGAAGTTTTCTGTTGAACCAGGATGGAAGTAGTGCAGGAGTTTAGGTCTRTCTGCAGAGAGCTTGTCGCAAGCTATAGATAAATGAGAGGTGAATGGAAAAGTACAGTTGGTTCTGCTGTACTCTTAAGTGAAAGTTAGTGATGAAACTGGGAGCTGTTTTTACATTAATTTTACTGCTGTGTTTGGCATAGCAAAAGGAAACTTTAAAACCACGGATTCTTTTTTTACTTTTCATTACTGATTTCCTTAAGCACAATGTATTGATTGTTGTTCTTAGGAGGACCTTCGTGTAGATGGTCGTGGCTGTGAAGACTACAGATGTGCAGAAGTAGAAACTGATGTTGTATCAAACACAAGTGGATCTGCAAGAGTAAAGCTGGTTGGTAAATTTCTTAGGGATCATGTACCTTGCTGATGAGACTTCTGATTTATGTGACTAGTTTTAAGATAAACTGAGGCTATTTGTAGATGGATGTGTGTGTAATAAAATGTGTGTATATATAGCACTAACTGAAACTATGGGTTAAGGAAATAATGACAGGGTATATAATTCATTCAGGCTGGCTTAACCTACTTGAGCTAGATTTACTGTGAAGTACCTGAAAAGCCTTCAGTCTGAACTAATCTACCATTTAATCTTGAAAAAATGAAATTGCCATTGTACCTAATCACTGGAAAAAATAATTCTGTTCCTTTAGAGTGAAGCAAAACTACTTCTGGCATGTGTTGACTGTGAAGAAGAGAAATATACTGTGCAATATTATAAAGGTTCTGCAAATACAGCTGTTTCCAGAACCAAAATGATAGAAAAAGTCATGGATATGAAGAGTGTCTTTTTAACCTAGAGAAAGCTAATATGTATGGTAATCATTTGAAGAAACTTCTTAGGCTTAACATTGTTCTTCTAAAGCCTTTCCTTTTTTAAAGAAAACTAATGTGATTTTAAGTTCACTCTGACAGAATGATAGATGCAGATAACTGAAAGGTAGAAATGTCAGCTTACCMTACACGTTTAAATTAAACAAGTAGTTTTGTGAATATAATTCTAGTTGTATGATATGTTTTTGATTTAACAGGGRCACACTGATATCTTGGTAGGTGTAAAAGCTGAAATGGGGACACCGAAGTTGGAGAAACCAGATGAAGGTTACCTGGAATTCTTTGTTGACTGGTTAGTGTACTAGAAGAGAAGGAAATATATCTAATATTTGGAATAAATGGCTAATCAGATCTTACCATTTTCTGAAGTTTATACCTTCATTCCACTAACCTCCCGTAACRGTCTGAGTAATAGCAACAAGTTATTCTACTGTTTCAATAGTGGTGAGTGTTCAGAAACTTTCTGCTGGTTCTGCAGACCCAAAATAAGCAAAACAATAGGAGTTAAAGAATGAAATCAGGTTAAAAAAAAAACCAACAAATTTCATAGCATCACTGCAGCTGGAAATGAATAATGGTTCAATTGCATATGCGTTTAACATGACTTTATGACTACAATGTCAAGTGTCTTTTTTACAATGATAGAATAGAAAAAATCTTTCAAAAACAAAGCATTCCAGAAGAAAAGAATTGACTGATACAGATTGTACTTTAACTGTACTTAAAACGTTTTGCTTACTTTGTCTTTGAAAGCAGTGGAAAAAAGTTTGAAGTGTGTTTTGTACAAAACTGTTTAAAAAAAAAAAAATCCTCACTGTAAACTTCAGATGCAAAAGTTAATTAGAAAATTTACTTACCATATCTATCAGTGAATCAGTATTTCATTAACTAAAATGGCATTTGTTTTTAATCATATTCCTGGCTTTGTGCTACAAATGGATTGTTGCTTATCCTTACAGTTCTCATAGTGCTTGAAGTATGAAGGAAGCTAGAAGAAAACTGAGAGCTCTTGTTTTCAGATTGCTCTGAGATAGCACAGTGACATCTCAATGTTATTCCAGACTGTCTGCTGTCTGAAACTGCAGTATCCATATCTTGCAGTCTTCCTAAAACTGCTCTTTATGAAATAATGTGCTTTGGAAACCTCTCATAAAAGCTTTGGCACTGTCAAGTTAGCTGTTTTGCATGTGACCTTTTGTTTTATTTTTATTAAAAACAAAAAATGTTGCTACTCTGACATTAAACCAATACACCTTAGTAAAGCTAAGGTATGAGAGCTACTAAGTGTATATCTGATAATCTTTCTGACCTAACTGGCTATATCTGCCTTAGCATTTGTATCTCTCACATTATGCAGCCTTTTCTAAGACTGCCTCTATAYATCACAATGTACTAGTTAACTGTGGAAACTTACGGTTTGTAGAGGGGAAGGACTCACCTATGAATTAATGATTTGTCTATGATTACTGTTCAAAAAATATTGGACAGGAAGATGGTCGTCTCAAATGTGGCCCTGCTGTTAGAGGGGATCTGAGCTTGACTACTTTACAAAACTTGTGTATGAAATATCCTAAATAGTACCCATTTTGTTCTGGTGGTTTCCATATAAAGTCCAATGACAGCAGGGACATTTCCTTACTAAAACAAGTGGTCTGTGGGGATGTTGCAATGCTGTGACACTTCTTTTGTATGTAAATAAATGTTAGAAAAACTTTAACTCATTAGATTAATGTTAGGTTGTATTTTCTAACTGTTAATCTCTGCTTCATAAGAAGATGGGAGGGAGATGTGCAGCAATATTGTGCAAGACGGATCTTGTCAGTTCTAGAAATAGGTAATCCTTACTTTCTGTGACAACACAGACCAAAAGTCTAAATATTAGAAAAGGGTACTCACTTCTCACGTGCTTATGCCACCAGGGAAAGGTGACCTCTAGCTTCCAGAAAGACCCAAAAGACAAAATGTGGAGTAGGAGCAGCTTGTTCTCTGTAAAGGGAAATGAGATGCTGTCAGTACTCTGATGCTTTTCCAGGCTGCCACTGGGTGGTAGTAACTGAGCATAGTTTGATCTGCTGCATCTGGTTGTGAAGTTCCTGTGTGTTCTACTTGGCTTCTGTATGGTTGAAACTAATAATAACAACTCAGACTGCAGTGTTAGCTATCTTAAAATGCTTGTTTCCCAAAACTTTCATGGTTTCTTGTACTGCTGAAAATAATCACTTGCTGGATCATGTATATAATCCACTGCCCCAGAGTTCCATTTCTCTTCATTCTGCTCTGAGTCCTTATCCTGAAATCTGAGAACCGCATTTAGTTCCATTTTGAGACAAACTTTAATGCTAGTCTCTGGAAGTGATGATTTTTGGGGCACTGATTTGTGATACTAGAAATTAATTATCATAGAATAAGGCCATGTCCTATGTGATGTCTTTACTGCCCATCAGCATCAGAGAAGACAGTAATCCTGGTCATTGATGTTGAAAGACTGCTGTGTCTGCTTTTCTCATGTTTGAGTTTTGGGGCTGTTCTAATACTGACTTGTTAGGAGTGTTTTGGTTTTTGTTTTTTGACTGAAGCAAAGATTTATAATTTTCAAAGTGTAAGAAATAAAAAAAAAAAAGGCAGACAAATGTGAATTCCTGAATTTTGTTTATCAAATTAGGGAAGCAAGGAATATATTTGTCCAAGTCTAGCCATCTGTTCCTCCACTTTGAAGTCCAGACATGTTTTTGTTCCAGCTGGAAGAGTGGGCCTGTTTCATTGGTGCCTGCATGGAAGACCAGATCAGATATGATCTTAAATTTTATAGATGGAAAGCAGTTCTCCAAATCATAAGAGATGACAGTATTGCAGAACAACCACATCAGCATGCTCTTCAGTGATTCTCAGATACCGTACTATTGGGTTTTGTGGGGAAAATGTTAATTTAAAACAAATTTCAGTGCAGTCACTAAAGATATCACTTGAATGGTGGCTGCAGAAAAGGAACCTTTCCTCCCCCTCTCTCCCCTACCGTAAACCTGTTATCATGGCAACTACTCTTGCAGAGGCAAGAGGCAAAATAATGAGTTTTGAAAGAATTAAATGTCTTTACCATTTTTTACGGTATTTCCTCCATTAAAGATGGTCTGTAGTGGATTTAGTTCGGTTTTCAGAGAGAAACTCCATCTAATGCTTGAGTGAAAACTGTTTCAAACTTTATAAGCAGATGTTCCTTTCGGATGGGAAGTGTGGTGACAGTGCCTGACCAGGCAAAGACCCGAATCAGTAAATCCATGTTGATAGAGTTACCAGTTTGACTAGACTAAATCCAAAYCCTTGTTAGCCCAATTCTTTGTAGGGTCATGAGCTTGAATATCATCATAATCATGTTAACACAGTCAGCATCTGGACCTGAATTCAGGTCTGTCTATGTGTCATAAACGTGATGTCTTCTGGCTGCTTTCTGGACGGGTAGAATATTACTGAGGTGGTTAACTTCCTGCTGATTCTAAAACAGTGAATCTGCCTTCTTGTTTTAAATGATTGTATGCTTCTTTTGGTGCCCGAATAGAAAGCTGGTATTGGTTGCTTGAAGTAAATACGGCTTTAAGTGAAGAATATCCTCTGTGCAATGAAGCCCTTGTATACCAGCAAAGTAGCTGTAAGCTTTTGTTTAATTAACTGTTTTATCTCTGTTATAATTACTTACATTGTCGATTATAGCATATTAATGGCCTGAGCAACTGATGGGAAGTACTTAACTACTGTGAGAGAAAGGTTTTGAGTGGTAACAGCAAGGGTTTTGAAAGTAGATATCTGTGGTAGAAGCCTCATTGTGCTTTAGGAGTCTTGGTTGTTATGCGATACGATACTGAAATGGTTTTGAAAGTCTTCAAAATTACATTCTGTTCAGGAGTAGAAATTCTGTGCTCCAGTCGGCCACTACTAAGTTCTTTCTGCGCTCCATAAAATGAACTTTTTGGCATTTTCTTCTATGAATGTGCTAGACAACCCTTTTTTGAATTTTAGCCAGTGTAAATTACTGCAATAGACTGTGAGCAGTGGGTGGCAGTATTTACCATATAGTTGTTATAACAGTACCCTGCTAACATTACTTTTTTATTTCACTTTGATTGCAAGGAATTGAAGTGTTAAAATAATAATGGAATTAAGATGCAGTGAAACTTGCAATAATATTCCAATTGAGTCATGTTCTTCTTACTCACTGTCAAAGACAGTGGCCATTTATAATTAAGAACTGCAACATTTGATAACACTTCATGTTTAGAAATAACAATGAGGTATAGACTGAGGTTTATATAATTCTTTTCAACTTATCATAGGAATCATAATGCTTGCATAGCCATACTTTAAACAGGATGGTTTAAACAGAATAATCTAGTTAACTTGCATAAAAGCTGCTTCCATGGGTAAGTGCTTGTTTAATACAACCTAAAGGACTGACTCAGCATATTTCCRGAATTAAGTTATACTTGGATATGGTCCTATCTTATAAAATTGTTGTCCAATATTAACGCAACTGCGAATAATGTTATGTTGCACTTGCAGTGCTTAGGCATGTGGCAAGTGTAGTTTGGAAGCATAGGTCAGGGCTTGATTGGCAGTAGTTTATTTTTTTAAGCATGTATAGTGCTGTCTGGTTATAGAAGCAGCAAATAACTTCTATAAAATTCAGTRGCTCTTCCTGGCATTCTGAGTTTTCATCAGTTCTGCAAACAAAGATGGGAGAATTGCTGTGAGGTAAGGATTTCCCTTATAGGCACTGCAGTCTTGTTTATACAGCTCACTTGAGGGTTTAAGTCATACCTAGATAATGTGGCTCTTTAGTTGTTGTTTTTTTAAAGGTGAAGAGACTGTACACCAAGACTTTGCTTTCTGCTGTATGTTTGCATTCCTGTGGTGTTCCTGTTGAAAGAGCTAAGAGTTTGTATCATCATATAGACACAAAACATACATGAGAAGTTGGCCAGGAGAATACAAGGCTTTGCTGTTGCAGATTTTGAAGACATTAAGCTACTTCTGTGGAACCAGCTCCTTCCTATGTTCTACAATAAGAAATTAATTTGGGAGAGGTCTGACTAGTTTATTTAAAAACAAGATCTGCAATGTGTGCCACAGGTTCACTGCTTGAGAATGCTCTTGCCCTCTCGATAAACCAGAGGCTGGGTTCAGAATATTTGTTATTTTGCTGTATACGCATCTCTGGACATTTCTGCTCTATTTCATTGTGACTTGGAGGTGGGGGGTTTTTTGTTTGGTTGGTTTTTTGTSTTATTTGGGGKTTTTTTTGGTAGGCCTGTTTTCCTTTATTGTTAGAATTTTGTTCTTAGCTGTGTACAGGGCCTCAGCACCCAAGGACTTTCTTGCATGACTGCTCATAAACAAAGTTTGTTATGTTGGAATCAGGGAAGTAAAGACCAGATGCTTTTGTCAGATCCCTTCTGGAAAAAATGTTCTTTAGTTGCTGCTCTCCATAAGCTGCTGTTGCTGAAAATAATGAGCTGCTGTCTGTAAGTGGCTTGATAGCAGAGAGTATGCTCAGTAAAGAAATTACCAATTAAGGTCAGCAGTCATGTAACTTTAAAAAAATGCGTATTCTGCTTGTCATATCATCACATCTTTCTCTTCTTAGCAACTCTCTTATCTTACTAATTTAACATTCAACTCTAACAGGCTGTCTTGTTAACTGTTCTGAACTTAGTACAGATTTCTCTTACTTTCTTATTTTTGAAAGGGTTGAGATGATAGAAGATGAGAGTGCTTAAGAAATAATCCCTGGGAGAATTCACCAACTTTAATGTTGTAACTTGGGAACTGAAGATAGTAGTGGAATTTAATTAGTATCAGAGTTTGTAGCAAAATGTAGGTATGTTATCTGCATCAAGACRTTTTCTTTTGCAAAATGGAAATAATTCCTTTACGGATAGGTTGTTTATTCTTGTACAAATAAATCCTTAGATATTTCTAATGCTTTATATTTAAGAAATGTTCTTTGGGTCTTGGCTGCCTSAGAAGTGAAAGTATTTTTTCTTTCTTTATCTAGTTCTGCAAATGCTACTCCTGAATTTGAAGGCCGGGGAGGAGAAGAGCTTGGCACGGAGATAGCAAATACACTCTACAGAGTATTTAGCAGCGAGAGCAGTGTAGACTTGAAATCACTTTGTATTAATCCCAGAGAGCACTGCTGGGTTCTCTATGTTGATGTATTGGTAAGTAAGGAAATGAAAACTAAGATTCAAGGAGGTTTTTCAAGGCGCTGACTGACTTAGCATAACCATGTGTATTTTCATATAAAAAAAGCTTCTCATAATGTGATATAATGCTTCACAGCATGGATGGCTATTTTGTAGTGAATCTACCTATAACAGTTAATCACTACTCCCAGCTTGCTCTTTTTCCTACTCTTCTTGATGCCACTGCTGCACTGCAGAGCTAATAAAACACTGACTACTCCAAATCTGTCTCAGGTAAAAATCAGTGACCTTATACTGACAAGGAAATTGCCACTAAAGAAGGCTAAACTTTTTTCCAAGCTAGATATAACAGCAAATGTATCATTCTAATGAATGTAAGTTAGCATGAGTGTATGTTAGCCCTAACATAACTGTCCATCCTGTCTACCTTTTTGAGCTATTATCAGTACTAATTCAGAAAAGTAAAATGGAAACATTTCTGGCAAAAGTTATGTTTGGCCTAGGCACTTTTTTGATGAAAGTTGTATACGTGTATTGAATGTAGAAGAAACCTGAATATTTGTTCCCATTAAAAAATGGRAACTGAATTTTATGCATAGAAATCTTGTGCATGCAGCAGCTCAATTTCCAAACTATACTGTATTTAAAGCACTCTGTCATGGGAATTTAGTAGAAGTCTGCAAGTCAGACTCTCCTGAGCATTATTTCAAATTCTTATTGGTCCAAAGTCGAGTTCCTATTTGTCAAATTTGTAACGGAAAACGTGTTGAGGGATCTTACTCACCGGAATCCATTAATGTCTATGAAATGATTTGCAAAATGTTAAGCTGTATTGCAAAAAAAAAAAAAAAAAAAAACAACAGGGTTTTGTTAAACAAAACAGGAACATTCAGACTAAGACCTGAATAAATGTGAAAATTAGTCCATTACGTGTTTAAAAAGCAGTAGCATTAGCCTAATTATAGTAGATATGGTACATACTGTGACTTAGTCCGCATGCAGAATGATCAAATATGTACCACTGCTGAGTGCTGTAACAGTCCTAGTCACCAASTTATTGGAGCTTGGCATAGTTTAATAGAGAATGAAGTGTTAKTTCTGAGAAATCACACTGGGGCCCTTAGTTACCAGGTAATTACAAGCAGAGGTACAGAATATTAAATGTTGTGCTTATGTGCTGCTTAACATTGCATAAACAYGGCATAAACAAAGACTTTCATAAAGCTGACTGCTGCAGAAGTAGTTYGGTATAGCTTTTGTATGAGGTATAACTGATCATTATTTGATTCTTCCTGGACAAATTTGTTTATTGTCTACAGCTACAGAGAAAAACAGCCTTGGTATTTTTATGCTACTAGTTGTATCAGAATTATGAACGTCAAGACCTATGTTATGTGATGAATTTTACTTTTAGCTTTGTTTACAGTGCCGATAAAGAATCTGTTGTAGGTTCATAATTAGGACTCTAAACTTGATGAGTCTTTTTAATCTCATATTCTGCAGGGATTTTGTGTGTGAGCCATTGAAGAGCTGCTGGTATAGTTAGAACAAGATACTGTTAACATTTGTCTCTTATTCTGTTCCCCCCCTCTTTTTTTTTTTCCACCCCAGGCCTCTGTATTTTCACATTTTTGAGGTATTTGTACTATTTCCTTTTCTAAATAGAAGATATGTCTATCGCATGTGATAGTTTACACTTGATGTAGGTGCTTGATACCTACAGATTTTCCTGAAGCCGCTCTTGCTGAATCATTCCTATAGAATCCTATTTTAATAGTACATGGTGGAAGTATGACACTTGTGCTAATACAAAGTACTACAAGTCATGTTATTCATCARTTGAGGCAGGCAGATGCTAAATATAATAACAATGCTTATTGAAAGTCCTTTGGATGATGTTTTCCTTCAGAATTCCTGGAAATTGTTCACATTGGTRTTTGGGTTCATAGTTAAGTTGGAGGGAAAATAAGCCTTAGATCTGTCGTAAGCCTGAAACTA
The DNA here is from genome assembly GCA_030449065.1 of Oceanodroma leucorhoa. NCBI lineage: Eukaryota > Metazoa > Chordata > Aves > Procellariiformes > Oceanodroma > Oceanodroma leucorhoa. The sequence continues at coordinate 594,803 of JASVER010000053.1, forward strand.
CTGGTACATTGTGGTCAGGTGGGAAGGTACTTGTTTCAAGTGTCTCATTCCAAAAGACAAAAACCCAGAAACAATATTATGAACCTGGAGTTACTCCACTGCTATGTAATTTAGCCATGTGCACTTTGATCAAAGCATCTGTATTCAGCTCCTGGGTGTAAACAAAATTTGAGATATGCAACCTCAAAAGAGAAAATAGTATATTTTGCATAGTCATGCAGCTTATTGATTAAAAACATCTCTCAAATAGTGGTCAGTGTACTTGGGAGGTGCTATAATTGTGTACAATCAGACTGGAAAGAAAATAACTACAACTATACACACTACAAAGATGCAGACATATGGACACTTATAGATACGTGTTAAAGGTCAAGAATATATACCTTGAACTTTCAAAATACATGCATTCTTTCTTAATAATAGAAGGCGTTCCACTTTCAAAGAGTGGCTCATGAATGTGGAGATACATGGTACTGCAAAACTACAAGCCTGTTCTCACCCTCTGTGTCCTTCCCTCAATTTCTTTCCCCTTCTAAGTCATTGATGTCAGAAATAAGCTTTTAGGCATTTTTGAGGGTGTTTTTGTTACATGTATAGCCTTCTCCACATAGTTTGCTCCTGCAGTGCTGGGCAAGGAGAATCAAAGTGTGGAATCTCTTTTCATTCCCTACCCAATCACAGTACATTGTGTGTTGGGGGAGTGCATTAGGTTCTGTTGAAATTTTAGCAATTCACTACTGAGCATCCCCCAGAGGATTTCCTCATCTTTTCTATTCCCCCCCTGTTTGGGAAAAAAACCAAAACTTAGAAATCTGTCCTTTTGGAGGAAAAACATCATTGAATAAGGAAAGGTCTACAATGTTTTCTCTTTTTTTTCCACCCCCAAAAACTTTTTCATTTGTGTATCAGTAAATTAAAAGCAGTCCTTTCTAAAGGCTCCTTTGTTTCCCACAACTCAACAGTTGTGCAGATTTTCTTAGTCCTTAAAAAAAAAAAAAAAAAAATAACGAGGGGGATCTCAGTACAAGGTGCTTCGGCAGAGAAGAGAGTGTTCATTTCTTTTTGGAGGAATTGTACCATGCTTGTACAGCTTGTACAGGCTGTGTTCCTAGCCTGTAGGCACCACTGTAATACAGATAAAGCTTTAGAACAGCAGCCTGAACATAAGCCTAGCAACAGTATGGGCACATCCCATTATTGTGTTTTAATAACAAAGATATTGTGGGGCTTATTGTGTTACCCAGTAAAATCCAATAATGACTGAAAGTGGCAAGTTAACCTCTCTGTATCCAGCAGCTGTTTGCAGAGAAATAATTTGATCACCTTGGTATTTAGCTTTCTATCCCAACTTTTTGTCATTCTTTTTACACAATTGAGTCTGTCTTCATAAAAATAAACTGTCTTTCTAGAATATCTGATTTATGATTTGCTCCCAGTGCGTGAGTGTATCTCATTCTTAAATAGATTTTGAAGAACAATCAATGCAATCAGTGTTGCAAAACTTGTTTTGCTCTCATCATACAGCATAGATTGATGTAGTGGAGAAGCATCTGTATGTTCTCACTGAAGTAGTTTCAAATGCTTACTGGGGATCTGTGTGTTCATAGAATAGTACTGGCAGCTCAGAGTGGAGCTTGTCAGAGAACGAACACTAGACTACGGCCAAATACATCTTTGAGTTGTCTGTCAGCCTATAGAAGGTATTAGTGGTTATGGGAGCCCTGCCTTTTTATATAGTATGCAGTGCTGTTCTTCTGATCTTCATGGGAAGAAACTAAGCTAGACTCCCTCCACACACTTTAATTCGAAGGATAGTGTTATCAAGAAGTAGACTTTGACATCAGGATTTCCTTAGATCCTTTTCAGCTACAAGACAAACCTGCTGATGACTTCTTTTCCATAAAGAATAGAGAATAAATCATGATGTGCCTTCATAACTATACCTTGTATAGCTAGCTTTTCATACCATGTACTGGGTGACGATTTGCGGTGCTTCTTTGAAAAGAATTCTACAATTAGGTTTGTCCAGCTTATATTTTAAAAAGACGCCTCTTTGAAATAAAGTATAGAAAATGGATTGGCTTGATTTAGCATTAAAGAATGAATGTGGTGAGTTTATAAAAAGTATTCTGGTCATAGTCTAGTTCAGAGCCTTAGCACAATAAGAGTAAGAACAGCAGTAGTTTCATTTCAGCTGCTATTATTAAATTTTATCATTAATTTTATTATGAAGTATGTTAACTCTTCTATTTTGCATGTATAATACAGTTAGCTGAAATCTTAATTTCCTATCTATTGTTTATTTTCATAGATAGGCTTTAAAGACAACTTTGTTTTTTAAAAATCTGTTCTGGTTCTTAATTTTGTGTGGTTTCAGGTAGGTTCAAGTAAAATAAAGACTTGGTTTAAAGGCACTAGCCTGATTTTCTTTTAAAGAGATTCTTTGTTTCCTCCCCAGTTATTGGAATGTGGTGGGAACCTCTTTGATGCAATCTCTATCGCAGTGAAGGCAGCTCTCTTTAACACAAGGTAAAGCACAGATCTCATTTCATGTGAGTGGAAGTGGCATGGGAAATGAAAGAGAAGTCCTGTCTGTGAGCTAAGCATTTTTAATGCTTAATTATTTACATAAGAAATACCCAAGGCAGCTTGCATTCAGATACAAGGCAGTCCACTTGCATGCAAGTAACATGAACTAATGACTTTAATTCGGTTTCTAATAATCAGGTGTCATATTGCATTATATGCACAATCAGGCTCACAATATAACTTTTGTTCTGTAGCCAGATCCCCAGAAAAAATTGTCTTGACCATATGGTTTTGTTGCAAGTAGCTGGAGGCCTTCGTGTGATGCCTTGTGGGTTTAAAATAAGAAGTATTTACTGATACGTGATGCTCCTGAATAAGAAGTCCTCTGTCAATGTGACTACGGATTTGTAACTAGCACCATTTTCCCAGTTCTGATGTTCTTTCTCATTAACTGTTAGTCTAGAGTTCTTTTCAAAACTAAGAGGAAAAAATGGTGAGAGATTGTGGGGAGGGGGAAATGATGTGTATTTAAAAGAACTTTGCCCCATGCATTTTAATTCAAAGAGTGGAAGAACAAAATCTACTAGAATGAATGGTGCAAGAGCTCTGTTTTAATGATAACAGTCAATAATATTTTTTCTAATGTTTTAATCTTCTTGATCTATAGATGAAAGGGAATAGAGTTTTGTAGCACCCTTGAGAAAAAAACTAGTGAATGGCTTTGCTAAATAAATTATGTAGCGAAAGTAGCTGGAAGAGGTGCAAAAGTCAGACTCTTACAGGTATAAATGTTTTGAAAGTGGATCTCAGATTGTTCTTCAGCTGTAAATTAGAGACCTGCTAAAGTCACTGGCATACTTCTGGCTTATTCATCAGGGAATCAGCGCACAGTACTAGAGCTGGAAAATGTGCAAGAAGAAAAGGAGAATATGCTTTTGAAGACAGGCAGTATATCAGGATATAAACACTTTAAAAGGGGTTAAGGAGAGAATCCATCTAAGACTACAACTTGTATATATTGCTGAGAAATTTCCCATGTTAATCAAGTTCTCAACAGTAAATTTTAACAGTAGATTGGTTTTGTAGCATTAAGAAATACTGTCACAAATGTAATGGCTCACAAAAGAGTCAACAGCACACTAAAGGGAAGAAATGCCTGTGTCTCTGGGTGTGAGCTGCCAGGATGCAAAAGCCGTATAGTTAAAACAGTTGCTCCCATGTGAGTTGTTTTGCAGGTCCAAGGCACGTACTTTATTTACAAGATAACTAGGTCTTTTTTCTTATTTCATCCAGAATCCTAGTTCTGAATAAAGAGAGAAGATCATATAAAAAGTAATCTAAATAAAAGAAAATCTGTTGCTTTGGGAACATGGGCAACATGGAGGATGTAATTGTTTTACTGATTCTGCTGTATTTTTATTCTTCTGAAAACTATATCTTTCATATAATCTTTAATCTGTCGGCAAGCATCCACAGTCTTGTGGAAGTTGGATATCAAATCAAAATGTGGTACAGTATGACATAATGCCGAGCCTGTTGATTTTTGACCTGTGAAAACCCTGTCTATTGATTTGAGCAGGGAATGCTAGTACGTCTAATCTCATACGAGCTCAGAAAGTCAAGAGGTGAAATTCAAAGTGAAAACCTGTTGTCCTCATCGCTATTCCTCTCCCTTTCCTTTGATACCTACTAAGTTTTCTTTGGACTGACACAAGGTTGTTTAGAGTAGCTGCGCGCTCTCCATGAAATATTAATTGTCCCAGCAAGACAAGATGTCAGTTTGAAGATCACTTCAGATTAAGTGTTCTGAACTTTGCTCGACATGTATGTCCCTCTTTGAGTCTTACTTGCCTTTCATAATCTGTTTACAACCAGGTTTTTGTTAGGAGTGTTTTCAGATCTTTGTCAGCTTGACTGCAGCCTTGGAACCAGAAGCAGGGAGCTCAAGCTGCTGTTTTTTCTTTGAAGCTACACATTTTCAAATGTTCAGATAGGCATTTGAAAACCTCAGCTTCGTCCTTAAAATCTTGCTCTTAAAAAAATATTTTTATAATAGCTAGGGACACATTTTTCTTTAGGGCTAAGTAAATGCAAAACCGTAACTTAAGGAATTTTGCGCAAGGATTACGGGATTTAAATCCTTTGTATGTCTGACCTGACTCATCATATCCTCTTCAGGCATGGAACACTGACAATATGACTGTTTTAGGGGGAACATTTACTCCTTGGAGTTTTGTATTGTTCATTATGTTCTAAAAACTATATCAAGATTATGTGCAAAAGATAGCAGATATCAAACTTGCTTCTTAACTGTCTCCAAGGTGCTTAAGGCTGGATTTATCCATGATCAACGCAGGTACGGCAAAATGTGCAAGTAGCTACTGTGTCAGGACTTAGCATTAAACTTGATCCTGTGGAATGTACCTACTTGCAACCAAGGCAACCGAAACTAGGCAAGTTACAAAAGCTACAGAGTTTATAACACAATAGCCTTTGCAGATGTTGGTTTTTTGCTGGGCAGCATGGTAGAGGCAGAGCTGGTGCCTGCTTGCGAGAGTAGAACTGGTTTTGCAGTTGAAATCTGGGTCTGCAGCACAGAAAACAGCATTGTTTGTTATGTGACTAAGTCCTGCTGTACAGATTTCTGCCCTGATTAGTTGCAGGAATCAAAACAGAAAAATAAAAGTTGCAAAGTAAACATGTACAGCAAGTTCTTAAGATAAATCTTCGTAAGCTGGGAGAGGAAATCTCCAGTTTTCTGGAAATGCTCTTTGTGCTACGCTCTTTACCTAGTTTTTCTGTGTATATACCCCCTTTTTATGCAAACTGATGCTTGTGTCTGATCAGCTATCTTTTTGTCTCTGCAGTAGTTCTAATTTGTACCTCCCTCATCTGTTCTTGGCCAAAACAGCTCTTTGCAGGGGTTTTTCAGGTATTAATTCTGGCAACTTTTTCTTGCAGACCAAACATTGCTCTGGTTTCATAGCTATTTTAGGGAGGAGTTAAAAATTGCTTAATCTCACAAATTTTCTTGAAATCTTCATGCTTTTTTAAGCACTGCTCTGGCACATACATTCTTGTCTAGGCTGTCGTCCAATGTTCCCCGTTGTCCATTGTAGCTAGAGGGTTAGTCACCTTGTGACTTTATTCCATCAATTTTTAATGGAATATTTTTAACTGGAAACCAGGCTTTGATGCATTTCCAATGAGTAATATGTAACTCTGCAAAGCATTTTGAGTTTCATTTCAGGAAAAATTACACATCATAGTTGTTCTGCTTACTGAAAGTTTCAGTTTTAGCTTGGCTCAGGCCAATGTTCTTGTAGGGAATTTGTTCTCACTGAAGCAGCGTTAGCTGTTGTGAAGTACTCGTCTCTAGGACTCTTAGCCACAAATAACTAAAATACTCTTCCAGGGGACATCAAAAATCACTTTGCGTTGGTGGGGGAAGAGGTCACTAAATCAGTCCCTATCTCCTCCTCTTTTAAAAGAGGTTTGATACAGAACGTGTAAAAGAATGTAACCTCCAGAGTCTAGTTATAAAACACAACACTACTGTAAAAGTACTAATATAAAAACAGATTGTGGTTACATTCCACATGGTTAGCTTTCTAGGGATGTCTTGAAATATTTTATGTTTTTAAGTGCAAATGTGTAAGAGCGAGAGCAGTATGATTGAACTGTGTGTGGGTTTTACTGGCCAGTAAAGCAAAGTCTGTCAGTCAGTACTCCATCCTAGTGGGCACCTGGATAAATGAGGGTATATAAGACACTGAGGTTCTTGGCTTCTTGAGATACCATCTTCTACTAAATTGTTTTAAATGACTTTATTAATTGTGCTCAGAAAGCTGCATTAAATCATCTTGTAAAAGTCCCATTAAATAGCTATAACAAATACAGTATATGTGTCACTGATAAGGAGTCTGTCTAGCTCATTTGTGAGAGAGGTGGTCACTCACAATTGAGAAGAAAGCATTTCTTGGATTTCTGCCTGGGTTTTTATCCCTGGTGATTGCTTTTGTATATCCTTTTGTATATCTGTCCTTAGAATATAGTCTTCAGGCTTCTTGAAGAATGAGAATATCTTGCCAATCTTCCCATCTTGCTAAAGAGAGAGGATTTTACTAATGTCATCTTTTTCTTTTACCCCAAATCTCCTTAGAGTCATTCTTTCTTCAACAGCTTTATTACTTGTATTTGCTACTCATGTCACAGCTTTGCCAAGCAATGCAATTGCTATAATTCTGACAACGTTACTGTTGTCTGCCAGGTTGGGAACCACAGTACAAAGGGATTCAGTCTTGGTAATTTCTCTCCTGTACATCCAGACAGATGTACAGAGAATTGTTCAGAATTGTGTTGTGCAAGTTCCAAAAGAATCTCTCCCCATGTATTAGTGTAAAAACCAGTTCAGATTCTAATGGTTTGAATGATGTAGATATGATGGTCTTATCCTAAATATCTTCCTGCTTATGATGATTTCTTCCTGGTTTCAGGGAGTGAGTTGTTAATACTTTGATAACTTTCTGGWTTTTTTTCTAAACATTTAGCCTCATTTAGAGGAAAGGGCACTTCTTGGAGTTGAGACTGTATGACACCTGTATTCATTATCTGTTCTGGCAATGGTTTTGCACATTTTGTTTCCACAGAATACCCAAAGTGCGTGTTCTGGAGGATGAAGAAGGCTCTAAAGAAATTGAGCTCTCTGATGACCCTTATGATTGTATTCGACTTAACGTGGATGATGTGCCCTGCATCGTCACACTAAGCAAAGTAAGCCTGACAAATTTGACCTTCTACCTAGAGACTTCAGTTTCTATTAACTTCACCTGCTGTTTATTTTTTCCCTAGAGATAAAACTTGTGTTACAAAAATGGTCAGTGTCCACTATGTATGTATTTGTTCATCCCTGGCCTCCTAATTGAGAAGAACTTTTACTGATTAAGGTTTTTTTTCCACCTCTGACTTGCAGATTTCCATTTGATGCATTCTTAAAATGCATCTTCTTGCATGCAGAGTAGTTGTTTATTATTTTTCATCTACTGCTCGCTCAACATCCAGAGCAGCAGATACTTCAGTAAGTTAAAACAAATGGCTATTGTTGTGAGGCACAGAGGTTGTGTGATCTGCCTGGAGTTACACAATGAGTATTTGTTGCTGGGGACAGAACTCTGTTTTCATGGGTGCAATACTGTCCTTTCCTTTCAAACAGGTTTTTGTTTTCCTTTTCCATATATAGCCCACAACTAATGTAGTTGATTTGCTGGATGTTGCATTTTCCAATGCAAGAATTAGCGATTTGCTTAGTTACCTGGAAGTTTGTCTGACATATCTTTTAAGCAAGTTTTATAAATAGTAGAAAGGCTACCACTGAAGTGGGGGCTTACCTGAGTGTCAGGATGTGTAATTCTCACCTAGCGGGGAGGAAAGTCCATGCTTGGAATTGAGGCGAAAGGGGAACCTGGAATTTCATGTAGATGAGGTCAGAGAGGAAAACAGTGTGAAATAGCAACATGCTTATCTCGCCTCTGTTATGTATGCACACATAATTTGGGGTCAGAGGCTGTTTAAGTATTGTGCTGTCAAGTCAGTCACATGGTATTGGGATGGGGGGCTGTAGATAGCCAACAGAGCTACTACTCACAGTTTAACTTCTTAATAAAGAGCTTAGACAACTGCAAACTAATATGTTGTTTTGTCACTAACTTACAGATTGGATATAGGCATGTGGTAGATGCTACCCTTCAGGAAGAAGCCTGTTCTTTGGCCAGCCTGCTTATTTCTGTGACCAGTAAAGGCGCCCTCACTTCTATGAAGAAAGTGGGGAAAGGTAGCCTTGATCCTGAGAGTATTTTTGAAATGATGGAGGTAAGGAGTTTTGAGCAGTTACTGGTGATACTGAATGATACTGGATGAACTGGAACTTGAGTACATGAAAAGCTGCAGTAAGGACTTTTAAGAGCAGAGATCCTGGTGCTTTTATTAGGTGCACAAGGGACTTGCTGAAGGTCACAGACAATTCCTTTGAAACAGAGTCTAATATGAATGGGAGTTATCTATGAAACTTTTAGATGCCTGAAATGTATGGTACTCACAGTTGTTTCAGTCAAGTACCTCACAGCTGTAAGACTGCAAAGCTTACGTTGATAAACTTTGACAGTATTTTTAGAGAACATGTTCCCTCTCTCATTGCTTCCCTTAAAGACTGGAAGAGCAAAACTTCTAACATGGTAAAGTCCCTATAGAAGTAGAGATGGTACTTTAAATTGCTAGTGCATTCTAGCACAAGTCATTTGTTTTGTGATAAGCTTACTGTTCCCATTTTACTGTTGTTTTTCTTTGCTCCTTTATTGGGTTTCTGATCTGCCCCTACTCCATGACAATACTAGTATATGGATGTTCCTCACGTCCACAGAACAATTCCACTTTAAACCTTCCTTCAGGCTCTTCTTAAAACTGTCTTCCAGTATAAATTCTCATGCCTGGGTTTGGCCTTGAGCATGAGACAGAACTGGGTTTTGAACTTGGAGTCAGAATGAAAATTAAATACTTCAAACTGGCTCTGTTTCCTAGAGATCCAGAACTAATTCCAGCATGGTTGTAGTGAGGAATGCAGAACTTGGAGCCAAGTTTGAAAACAGTTGGTCTCAAGTGGAAATCACATGCTGAGTATATGTGGCGCTTCACTGTTTCATGATGTCAATCCAGAGCGCTAATCTTGGTGGTACTGGTGGGCTTTTAATTTGCACCCAGAGAGGTCACTTACCCCCTTATCATCTACGTAGATGTGCAGAGGGGGGGTTATCTCTAACTTGGCATCCTAAAGAAACCACATTTCCTATGGACATCTGATGTTTCTTCCTTGATAGATTTTGAGTCCAGTTCTAACTAAATGTCGTAGAAGACTTGAGATTTTGAGTCTAGGGCTGCTACAAAGAGATGGGTACTTAAGCTAGATACAGGTTCGTGGTAGAGGCTGGCCCACATGCAAATTGTTTGCAATTTTTTTTGATTGGAGCCTCTGTTTTGATCACAGATTTCGCTCTACAGTGAGCCCTAAATAGGAAATGAACTTCTGCAGTTCCATTGTATAGCCTAGCCCCAAAGGCTGTGCTTGGGATTATATAAAGCTCATCTAAACACTAATCAGAGATGCATATGGAAGGTAACCACGGGAAATCTACAAACTGTCTTACTCTGCTTAAGAGCTGTAGTGAACTTGTCCCTGCTTGTTGGTGCAAGGAGTTAAAAGCTTAAGCTGATCACCCAGTCAGTTGTGCTGTCTCTCACTTTCTTTGGAAGAAGTCTTCCCTGGTGGGTGGTGAGCACTTTGAAGGAGTGAGGAATAAAGCTGATGAGAAGAAACCAAGATGTTTCTGGGAGGTCAGAGATTATTTGTTTGGCCCTGCCTCAAACTCAGCAGCCTGATTAGGATACCAAGAAAAATAAAAAGACCTGGGAATGTCCAGTGGAGGAGCTGCATAACCCTTGCTTGACACCTCCATTCCCTAATGATTTGGCTGCAGGTCAGTGTGTGTTCAGCTTTGCCTGCCTGGTAGAGAACAGATGTTCCTAGGGCATATCTCTTAGGAAGGCAGCTTCATGAGAAAGTTTTGGGAAGCTGCCAGCATTAGGCTTTTTTTTATTGCATTTATGATCCGATCCGTAAGAGAGGCAAGCAGGAATAAGATGGCAACAGTGTTTGTGTTGTGTCAGTACCAAAGCTCTGCACAGTTTCCATTCACTTTGACCTGGTGTGAGTGATGTTGTCCTTTGTTTGAGTAGAATAATGCGTGAAGTATATCGCTCCTCAGGATTCCAGACTGCTGCTGTGATCTTTGTCCCAGTGCAGAGCTGTAACAATTCTTGCGTGTGCCCCCCTTTATTTAGCATGACTCATACTGTCTAGGATTGACAGCTACCCTGCTGCATCAAAGCTCTTCCCAAATTTCCTTTGGTGCTATGGGCCATATTCTGTCACCTGGTTCTTCGATTAGAAATGTACCTTATTTTAAGGTTTGTGTGCCCACGGTGTCGGCAATTGTCATCAACAGGTGAAAGAGAGCTTTGTGGTCAGCTGTATGGCAGGCATAGGCTTCATTATATAGATCAGGAGGTAGTAAACTGAGTTTAATAAAATCTGTCTTTGGCTCTTTAGGGCCATGTGGGCTCTTTTCATCTCTGTATGGAGTYAGTATTTCAGGTCATTTAGAGAAAACCTGGGAAAGCTCTAATAGGCACCACTGCCTTAAAATCTTTATTTCAGCATTGCCCAATGCTTCCCTGTCCTGCAGCTTCCACAGTACAATTGTGCATGTGGGAAGAGTGGAGGCTGGTATCGGAGGTAATCCTGGTGGTTTTCCACTGCTGGAGTTTATTTCGGTAAAGAAAACCTTCTGTTAACTCCTTTAAGGTCCTTGGACAGTACAGAATTGCACATCATAATGAAGGATCTGCCCGCAGCTGATTTGGTGATGCAGCCAGTGTGCATTTTGGGCTTCTCTGGCCACATGACAGGGTGTTGAGCTGGTCTAAATTCAGTCTGCTGATTCTGAGCACATTCAGAAGAGTTTACTGAACTTTGTATTAGTAGGCTGCTTTGCTGGTCAGGTATTTCTTCTCCTCTGGCAGCTAGCATATTGCTTCATATTGCATGTGCTGGCTAATTTGAATGTGTGCTTGTGCCTGATGTGAATTTAATTTGTATTCCTGGGTGATCCAGTGGTGCACAGTTCTGGTGTTAATGATCATGGAATGCTTCTGTGATGAATGGGAGCACTGCCTTTATGTGTACATTTTTCCAAAATGTAATCAAATTAAAATGAAACTTCCACCACTATTATTTTTCTTAATTAAAAGCATGTTTTTATTATACCAGCTGGCATATACTAATCATTAAAGGGAAAATATTTGTCAAAAGGAAGTGTTCCGTGAGACTTGTCTTTCTGTTAATAAGCATATGTCTCAGATTTGTTTTGCTTTCTTTGCATTGCAGACGGGAAAAAGAGTAGGCAAGTCATTGCACATAGCCCTTCAGAAGATTTTGGATGAAGAAGAGAGTTTGGGGACCTCACGGCAGAAAGTTGGATTTCTAGGATGAGTTTTTATTAAATGTTCAATACTGTTTTTAATTGATTATGCAATCTTGTTGGTTTGTATATAGAAAAAGGGTATTTTTTGTTCCAGTACCTTTATCTTTCTGGCTAAGAGGCTTTTAAAATGTTACTAAGCATAAAGCTAGCTACAGTTAAATGTGAATAAGCAAATTTGACCTGCTTTCCGTATGGGTAACTGTCCGCAGCTAGGAAGTGCACCAGCAGCAATTGATGCAATTGCCTGGGAGGTGCTTGAGTCTGTTTTCAAGAGTGACTGGTGTGCATTTGCTTAATTCTGTTTGCGTGTGTTYCACTCCTGCAGACCAGCTGCTGTGTTCTAGAGCATGTATGAGGGTGTCCTCGGTACAGCACAAGCCAGGTTTTGGACCTCTTGAAATTTTTTTTTTATTCACCAGCCAGATGAGAACAGCACTTTGTGGAAGTCTTCCTTCAAATTATCTTACTTTTTTCTTTGAATAAAATGTGGTTAGATTTTACTGTAAATACCACATGGTCCAAAGTTTCTAATTCATATTTTAAACCGAGATTTCTTTGCTTACTAGACCTTTGCCTATCCCTTTTGCCAACAGGTACAATAGTAACCTAGCTAAAACCTCACACGGTGGCTAAGGAGAAGGGGCATGGCTAGGTTAGAAGGAAAAATAAGTTAATTTTTTAGGAGTTTGATAATTCAGCTGGAAAAGCATAGTGGCTGTCAGTAATGATCCTTCACAGGGAAAGACAGAAGATGGCAGAGAAKGTATGCAATCAAGTTGTATCGCCAGGTCTTCAAAGCAGTGGATTCCCTCCCTACATCAATTGGCTGGCCCAGCAAAGAGTAAGAGCTGTTTATTTGGCAGGATAGGAAGAGATAACAGATGGAAGAAATCGAAGGAAAAAGTTGATTTTCAAGAAGTTGATATTTCAGCTGCAAGTGTTAGAAGGATCGTTTTGAACAAACATTGCGGCAAAAGTTAGTGCAATAATTCAGGAATCATTTTAGCTCCTACTCAAGCAGTGTTTTCTGAATTTCCTGTTTTAATTTCCTAATACCAGATTAAGAACATTCTCTTGTCTGCAGGGTGTTTGGTGGGGAGAAGGGGAAGGTTTTTGCTGAAGGAGACATGTAGATGTAGGACAAAACATATTACAGCTCAGATTAATAATCATGATCACATTAAAATATACGGTGTACTTAAGATCCCCAAATATCTTCAGTCCTTTTCCTAGAACTCACATAATTAAAGGTGACTGCAATACTACTGTGTATTTCAGATATGTGTAGCCACTACTATAACAAGCAGGCAGGTTAAAAAAAAAAATAAGAAAAAAAATAAATTGTCCCACAAAATTTGCCCAAGATGTCTATTTTGAAGAGGTGGGATTTTTTCAGCACCTTAAGTAATGGGTTAGGTAGGTTATGATAGTGCTACGTAGTAATACAGGCAAGGAGTGACAGTGATCATATATATCATCTTTAGTTACTCCAGTAGAGTTGTTCTGTGTGAGGCAAAGACTAACCTGACATCAGCTTTACAGTAGCTGTGATACATTCCTTGCCACGCAAAGCTACTTGTGAGAATGTAGAAAGAAAGAAAACTGAAGGAGAAAAAAACATTTCCAGTACCTTAGACTTACCACAGGCAGTTTTTGTTTGGTCATGTATTGTTTAATGTTTCAGCAAATGGTTAATCTAAATGAGGATTGCGAGTCTTAAACCACAGCCATTCTCTGAATAGCTGTTGCCTGTTTTATTACAGATTTGTGGTTGGATACCAAAAGGCTGTCCAGAGTTACTTCCAGGGTGAATTTTGTAACATGGTAATAATAGTGTATTTCTACATAGCCTTACAGCTGAAGGATCTCCAAGCATTTTGCAAGTTACATCATTTAAGATGTTTCTTCTCATTCTTCTTAAGATGTCCCCTCTCCAGATGCTTTTTTAAATTGATTGTTATGAGAGCTGGGGGTGGGGGGAGAAACCTCTCAAGCGTGTTAACTGACACATCTGTGGAGGTGAATATATGTGCATTCCCTTTCCACTTCTTRCTAAGGATGGCAAATATTTAGCCCATCTGAGATCTGGACTATGTGCTGAAGATACCTAAAAAGCAAACTCTTGCTACCTGAGCATCTGTGTCTGCTGCTAGCACAGGAGAACCTGTGGAGCAGCTGTGTATAAAAAAAATGGCTACCCCAGTCACAAAATGCTTGGTATCAAGCACTTCCTGAGAGTGTAAGTGTAAATTAACGTGGTGCAAGTATCTGCAGTGCTTCCTCTAACCATGCATGTCCTTCSCCCAGGGCTTCTGTAGCTATATAAGCAGGCACAGAATGAATTGGGGGTCTTCAAGGGGTCCTATTCCTTCCACACTCGCTACCTCCCATCTGTTGGCATTGAAAAGCAGTGGGGTGGAGTGTGGTCCCAGTTCAGACTGGGGCTGCTTCTACCCCTGAGATATAAATAATGAGCCTGGCCAAAAGTATTACACAGCTGCTAGTTGCCCTCAGCTGCCCCTGGAGGTTTGCTGCTACCAACTCATTTCCCAAATGGATAAACAAAGCTCTGACAGGGGTAAAAGGGCCTACAGCTCTCCCGGTTGATACATCTGCCAAGAAATCTTTGAGACTGTGGTTCTCAGGCATGCTAAGGGCTATGCTGCCCATTTCTATTTTCTTAGCTCTCTTTAACCCCTCCCTTCCATCCCAAACAAAAATAGCAGTTAGATTTTTAATAGAGGCTTCAACTGAGACTGCTCCTATTCCCATCTGGGCTGGTGGAAAGTTCCATGTGTTGCTGTGCAGATATTGCCACGTTTTCATTGACTCGAGTCCAGTAGAACTAAGAGGAAACATCTGCGGAGCGGGATAGCGCTCTGTCCCAGAAATTAATTGCTTCTGCTGGGAGTGTCGAGAGGCTGAAAGCTGCGTACTAGAGATGAGGAGTCTAGCAACTCTTGCTAGGCTTCTACTTGTGTTGCCTAAAATGCACCCATCTGCAATTTACCTTTTTTTCTTTCTTTCTTTTTTCTTTTTTCCTTCCCCCATGTATCTCAGCCTAAAGGTCTGTTTGACAGGGACAGTCCCCTTGAAGCAGGAGAGGGCAAGGCTGTAGGTCACTGGACCTGGCTGGTTTGCTTCTTGTGTTCCTCCAGATCTGTGTTTACACTCAGGGTGATGCACAGCAGATTTACCAAGCCCAGGAACCCTGTCAGCCAACGTTTCGCAACTACAGAAACCGTTCAACATTGCAATTTCGTAGTTTGGGGAGGAGAGGGGAGCTTGTTCTGCCCTGGGGGCGGGCATTGAGACAATGGGGAGGAGAGGGATTATGCCACCTACAGTTGTGCTTTATGAAAACTTGCTTCAGCACAGTGTGTTGTAAGGACAAGTTAGTGGCAGTCAGAGCTCACTCGTAGCTCCTGTGAGACTGGAGTGTGCACATCTCTTTTTGAGGGACTCTGCTCCTTGATTTGACATAGATAATATCTCATGGAGTTTCTGCATTTTCTCTGTAAATAGGAATTAGCTGGGATTTACCACCTTCTGCTAGGGCTGCCACCAACTTTTCTTTTAAACTTCAGCAGGTGCCACTGCCCTCCTCAGCAGAGGGATGTTCTCCAGCCCTGCTGTGGCACTGGTTTACTTTGCCTGTAGTAAGCATCCATGGAGGCCCRTGGGGGAAGCAGGGGGAAGAAGTCAGCATGACTTGGTAAGACCTGAGAGGAGAGCGCTCCAGTCCTTACCCCAGAGCCTTATTCCCTCCTTTCCTTTAACATGCCTGAGCAAAGTGCAAGAGCAGGCCTGCAACTGGGACTGAAGCTCTTCAGCTGTCAGCCTCCGTGCTGTTGTTCCTCCCTGCTCCCCAGCCCCTCGCCTCCTAGTACTCCCCTGCCTGTTTGCACTCCCCGCTGGCGCGAGGCAGCTGTTCCCTCTAAGGCAGAACGTGGATGCTCCTGTTAGCTGTGCCTCCCAGAGGCAGGTGTCACCTGCCTGCTCTCCCTGCTGTCAGGGGCTGGTTTCAGGCTGGCACTTTAAATGCCTGGTCCCTCGCTCCTTTTCCTTTGGTGAAGCCCCAGACTCCCAGTCATAGTGCTTGGCCACAGCAGGGCACTTTGGTACCCATCTCCCCACAGAGAGACTGCGATGCCTCTTTTTTTCCTTGGATCAGCTGCATTTCTAGCTATCCAGTAACAAAGACCTTTTTGCTGTTCCTGCAAAACAAGATTGCTGCTGTTAATGACTCCCTGGTGATGGTTTCAACCT
The DNA here is from genome assembly GCA_030449065.1 of Oceanodroma leucorhoa. Lineage (NCBI taxonomy): Eukaryota > Metazoa > Chordata > Aves > Procellariiformes > Oceanodroma > Oceanodroma leucorhoa. The sequence continues at coordinate 610,693 of JASVER010000053.1, forward strand.
CAATTTCACCGACTGGAACACTTTTTAATAAGGCTGTGGTTATCTTATGAGCTCTATGAACATCTCTGTTGGTATCCTGTTCTCAAGATTAGGATCAGTAGCACAGGCACCCCCGAGTTTTCACGTTACACCATTTGTAGATCAGATTTGATCTCCCTGATTTGGACTGAGAAGTTCATAGTTACTGCAGCCCCTTAGCTAATACCTTGGGAGGGGAAAAAGGAAATGAAATCTCAGCTGCTTTCTGACGTGCAGAGGCCCTCCTCCACCCAGCTGGCATGGCGAGGACCACAGCCGAGGCAGTTGTGCCTGGGGTGTTGGAGGCAGTTGGAGCCACCAGCCTGCAGGCCCTCCCTTCCAGAGGAGCTCTCTCACCACGTGTTCTCACTGTGTTTTGGCAAACGGTAAGTTTTGGTATTTCCAGGGTTGGAAACCTATGGGTTGAAAAGTCACGATTTAAGTCCTACTTCTCTCCTTTCCCCCCCCTCCCAGAGAGAGACCAACTTTAATCTGACGAGGCTTTTCAAGGGCATGGATGGCTTTGTTCCTGCTGTCTGATCACACAACCTTTTCCCTAAATTGAAAAAACTAAGAAATGCATAAGGCTGATGCTGAAATTCTCTTACAATCCCAAGTTCAACATCCACAGCCATATGAAGGCAAACCAGTCGCTCAAAGGTGAGAATACATGCAGCAAGATCATAAGCTGGCAGAACTGCTGTCTGCCTGCCAGTCCTAAAATACTGACTTTAATTTCAACGGTGACTTCACTTGAGCTGATGCCGAGACAGTCAGTTTCGTGCAGCCTGCTCAGCAATCCTACACAATTAGGAATTTCTCCAGAGTTCTGGTGTTAGGTTTAGACACTTGACTACAGTTTTGCTTTGGCTGGTTGGACTTTGGGACATGGATGATGGGCAGAAAAGCAAAGCAGTGAAGACAGCCAGATTACCCCTAGCCCACAGGAGCTGCACGCTCCAAGCAGAAGGAAGGGCGAGTCCTTGGTGCAGCTCCTTTTGGAAACAGGAGGACTTTGAGCAGCTGATAGCACTTGAACTCAAGTTCTCCGTATTTGGGTCTGGTTTAAGGCCTGAGGATCTCCTTTAGAACAGATCCTTCTGTCCTGTGACCCTTGGTGAACGTGGGGTGGGAATGTGAGCCGTGTTTGCCATGGGATGTGATGGGAAGGCTCCCTCCTCAGGCTCAGAGCCAATTTCCTAAAGTTGGTGCTGGGGATAACGTTTTGGCAAAGTGCTGACTCCTTGGTTTTCCCCATCATTGTCCTTACGAAAACCGCCCTTTCCTGAACTTTTATCGCATTTCTTCTCGATTGGTCTCAAAAACAATGATCCATAGATTCGGCTCTTTCCATTTTAACCTGTTCTGATGTTGTTTATGCTGGTGGAAATCAGGAATGATGCCAGCACGAGTTTGGGCAGTGGCTAATTAATATCAGAGATTTCCTTCTGTTAGCCCCACTTCCTCGCAGCATGTTTTTTACTGTCCACCGCTGTTTTTCTCCTATTCCTCTTTGAGGTTACAGCGGTGCCACTGAGACGTGGATCCTCCCCCTGCAGAGTGGATTCGGTGAAGGCAGCAGAGGTACRAAACCCTGCCTGCTGCCCCAGCTGTGGGTCAAGCCATCAAGCTGCACAGCCCCACGCGTAAAGATGCTTTTGGGTCTCCCCTTTGCGTTCCTGCTGTCAGCGCCGGCGGGGGGGGGGTAGGAGCCTTCCCGGAGGAGGGGAGCTGCAGGCAAAGAGCAAGAATCATTTGGCGTTGTGGTGGCCTGCCTTTGAACCCGTAACTTAGCCTTGAAAAGCTAGGGCTTGTAATTGCCTATCTTGATCATAACCGTGTGAATACTATTATCTAGTCCACCCTTCCACTTTCCAGTGCGGTGGCGCTGCCTCATTCCGTGGCTTGGCGATACCTGCTCATTTCCTAGGAGCCGAATCAATACAGCCTCTGATCTCGCTGCCCATTTCCTTGCCTAGCTGGGCACGAAATCACAGGTCTGCATCATTGCCAGGAGCATCCAGCTTCCTTTCATGGGCTTCCAGCCACTGTTTTGCTAACTGAAAGCCTTCCAAATTCAGCATCGCAGCCTACTTACTGGGTTTCCCAAAGCCACGTAAACTTTTCTGACTGCTTCTCTGTGGCCCTGGGACAGTTTCCATAAGCATACATTCTTCTGCCCTCTTTTTTCATCTCGAACCTGTTTCCTTACAACTAACAGGAGCTACTGTCTGTCTGACCAGGAGACTGGGCTTGAAACCAGGGAGTAAAGTGCTTTTACTGGGAAGTAAAATCCATAATTGTACAAATTTAAAAAATCCTGGACAAAAACCTGGTTTCTTGGCCTAATTATAGCCTTTCTCCTTCTCATTAACCCTTCCATGAATCAGCTGTTGTTCTCTTCCCCCTGGTGCCTGCTCCCTTGCTGTCCGATGGGCTATACGTGCCTAACAAGCCTCCCAGCTGTTGCTCCTCAGCTCTGATGTTTGCTGCTTCCCTTTCAGCCTCRAAGGGGTTGGGTTCATGTGGCCAAAACCTCACCGCTGTCTTCCAGTTCTATTAGTTCATCTAATAAAAAGGATTACCTCTACCCACCTCCCACGCTTCCCTTATATAAGACGTGTGAATCATCAGGATCTCGAAAGCATGATACCTGCCCAAAGAGCCAACCTACAAAGGACCATTGATAGCCCCGTTACTTAACTGGAACCGTAGCCTCGGGCTTCAGCAGGAGCCCAGGCAGGGGGTGGGCTTGGTACCCTCCAGCTKTTAGGTGGCCGTACCCCATAGCATCCCTGTTCTGGACTCCTTGCAGCAACACTTCAGCTTGCTCCTGTCAGGTGGGTTCATGAGCTTTTACAGTGTCAGGGATTTATTTTTTTCAGCCTATGTGAGGCAGAATTGCAGCAAAGCCCCCTGCGAGCAGGTGTTGCAGCCAGAGACGAGTTTTTTAAGTCTACTTCTTTTCATTTTTCTCTTTTTCAAGAAAAATTATGGTGGCATCCAGCACAGAACCTGCTGGCTGGCGCAGGGAGAGGCCCCCTTGGTTGCAGACCTTCAGCTCGGGGACCTTCACGCTCAGAGAGGAGCTAACCAAAAGCCCACCTGCCCTTCTCATTTCATCTGGGGAATTTGAGAAATGCAATGCTCCGGTGGGTCCCAGCTACCCAGAAACCTGTGGTTAGGGATCGCCATCAGATTCCACATCAGAGCCATCTGTTCCACGCGCAGCAGCAAAGGGGGAGCATTGTAGTTTTTTCTCCAGCGTGGCAGGACATGAATGAAAGCAAAGACAGACGAGCAAATCTGGAGCCAAGGAAAACTGGGAGGTGCTGAGTTACCAAAAGTGCTTTGGATAGGTCAATGCTACTCAAGTGCCAAGAGAAGGGAAGATATATGTGTGTGTAGGTGTCTGGCATCTCTTGGGCTCCGTCCCTTTTTGGGATAGTCCAGGCAGGAGAACGGTAAATCCCCAAAATATGTATTCTCTGGCTTATATCAGARTGGGGCTGTGTGTATGGTAAAGGGGAGCGAAAATCAAACCCGTTCTTCCTTGACTTCAAAAGTTTGGACTGCAAAGGAGCTCTGTTTAGGTAGCATATAAGGGTAGGGTTTTCCTTATTCAGCCAAAGTGCGAGGCAGGGCAACACAGTTACGGCCAAACTAAATCAGTGGCAGCTCTTTTTCCAGCCACASCCCTGTTTAACTCGGACCTTTTATCCTCCTACAACTCCAGTGGTTCACATTGTGCTGGGTGGCATCTAGCCTTAATTTTTCAGAAAAGATTTAAGGTTAATGGCTGCTGCCCGGAGCGCTTTGTTCTTCAAAATGCCTGTCCGTCCTCTCCTCTCTACACAAATTTCCTCCACTTGCTCAAAGGTTCCTGTTCCTCCTGCAGGAAAGACTCACCTGCTTGTGCTGCAGCTGCTGAACAACCCCAGCACCCAAAAAAATGAGGCAGTGGTCTTGGTTTAGGCTGCAGGGCTGCTCTTGGAGCAGCTGGGCTGTGCTGAAGTCAGGCTAGGACCCTGCGAGGGGGACTCAGGGAAAATGGCTTTTTGTGCGACATGTTCCTCCCATCCCAAGTCCAGCTGATCACGGTCATCTGTTACAGCTCTGGGGTATTTAGAAGCCTGAATGTTCCCAAAACTGATTCAAGACCCAAATTTCTAAGTATTTTTGGTTGCCTAGCCACTTGGGTGGCCCCAGGGAAGACCCCCCACGTACTCAGCCTGACTCCAGGGTGGTGGGTGTGAAGCATCAACCAGGTTTTCAGAGCCATCGTGCCTCATCAAGCATCTCACTGCTTTGACAGACCTGGCCATGAGATACTTTTGGTTATCAGCCCTGGCGCATGCCAGGTTTCTTAAGTGCAAAGAGCACCTGTAGGTTTTGACTCTCAAAGGCGTGAGTACTGCCAGAGGAGGAAGGGAAGCGGTCCAGCGCCAGTCAGATGCAATGCACTTGGTATGGAGATGGAGCAGCCTTCCTCTTAGTGGGACATCTGCAGTAGCAGGTTGAACATCTTCCCAGCTTTCTTCATCCATGCTTTTGCCCAGGCCTGCCGAAATACAGTCCCTTTTCAGATCATTTTTGGGACAAAGGTGTAGAGGCTGAGATCTCCCCATCTGCCCGGTCGGGTGAGGCACAGCTGAAACACTTCCAGCTCCCAGCCAGGGCAATGGAAAGGGTTAAAGAGCAACACAATGAGCAGCCATCCAGTTTGGTTAAAACCTCTGGAGCTGTTGTTTGGTTTCCTATCCTGCAGAACAGAAAGCAGTTTTGGAAAAAGAAAAGCATGTGAAGCCACCGCATGGTCTGGTGATGGGGACGCGTTTGCCACCGAAGGAGTCTCGCTCCCCTGGATGGTGCCACCCAGGCACCTCCGAGGTCTCTGCGATGCTGCTGCCGGACAGCCCCATTGCACTGACCAGCCCTGTCCTTGCAAAAATTGCCATAGGAGTAGGGCAAACGCAGCTGTCCTCACCCCCGAGGATGGGACTCACCATGAGGAGAGTGATACACGCTGGAACTGCCCCAGAATCAGCAATTGGAGCCCAGGGCTGGGAGCCACCCTCTGTCCCCCGCCGGCGGTGCAAGGAAAAGTGGGGCAAAYGCCAGGTCAGCCCCTGCTGGCCCCCAGCCCCAGGCTGGCCCCGCAGCTGAGGGGGGTGCCACCAAGCCGCCCTGCGTGGGCACGCACCGAAGCCTCATCCTGCAACATAACTTTGCGAGCTGGGCAAGAGCAAAGGCACAGCCACACGTACTGCAGGGCTGCTATGCACAGCATCCCCCTTTTGGAGGGGGGTGGTCCCAAAAATAGAGGTCCAAACCTATTGCCTTGGAAGCTGCCCTCAAACTGTGGCTGTCTAAGGGCAAACAAGAAATTCCCGCCAGGGCAGAGGGGAGAAAGCAGCTGGCTCCCATCCCCGCAGGGAGGATCACCCTCCAGAGGGGACCCCATGTGGAGCTGGGAAGAGGTGGGCATGAGGTGCCAGTCTCGTCTGTCATGGAGAGGCAATGATGGCAGGACGGCCCTGCCAAGGCCACGGTGGAGCTGTTTTTTTCTGAGGTGTAAGAGCTGTCCTCCACTTTGAGCGAGGACTACGCTAGGAAAAAAAAGCCCTCTGCCCCCCCTGCGGCTGCACTTGGGCTGGGGGGTTGCAGCAGCCCCTTGCGGTGGGGATAAACCAGAAATCCCCAAGCAGGGCTTTGCATCACGCCGTGGCGGGGGCCGGGGTGCTCAGGCCCCCCGTGTGCTCCCTCCACCGCTGCCGGTGCTCGCAGCATCCCTCGTGGGCAGCCCCGCAGAGGGGCCGCCCGGGCAGGCTGGCCCCCCTCTATTCCCTCGGCCACCCAAACGCCATTTCACACCTCACATCATCGTTGCCATCACTGACACATGAGATCAAACCTGTGGCATTTTGCTAAAATCCATAGGAAATCATTCCACATCCTTTCCTTATGTTTAGCTTAGCACACTTTGAGTAGATTCATTCCCTTCTTTTTTTTTTTTTTTTAAACAAAAACAAGCAGCATGCTGAGAAATGCAAACCCGCTGGGATGTTTTCAGCCTTGGCCGGAGCTGCCTGAGCCCCCCCGGGGCCGGGAGGCTGCCTCTGGCCGGGGCTCAGCGGGCGGCTTTCTGGGACAGCCATTTCGGATTCAAGCCGGTGTTAAGCCGGCTGTCTGAGGGTAGAGCAGAGCCGCTCCACCTCCGCTCGGCGCTGGACGGCAGCGGCAATGGCGCTGCGGGGAGCCTGCCTGCTCCTCTGCCTCCTCTCCCTCGCCCAGGTCTCCGGCCAGCAAAACACCAAAGTCCGGCAAAAGCCGGTGGCTTCCAAGAAAGGTAAGGAGCGGCGGCACCTTCCCGGCAAGGAAACCTGGTGGGGCTTGGGGGGGATGCAATCACCCCGGTCATTTGGGCATTTAACAGTGCTTTAATGAAACTTTTTAAAAAGCATCTAAAAACCAAATAAAGTCCATTTTTTTCCTCCCAGTGGGAATGATTGCATAGCCCTTCTGTAAAATAGCAAGGAAATTGAAATGTTTTTGGCGGGTTCCTACCTTGAATGAATTTGATGAGACAGCTTGGTCTGAACTTCAGAGGGCAATTTATCTTCCGTGTTATCTCTAAGGTTCGCCCCAAACTTTTCCTCTACTAAAATCTCCTTTTCTATGACCCCCTACCCTCCTCATTCATTTTTCAGAAGCAAATAAGTGGCAGATGACAGACTGCTGTTGTAGATTTGGAGATGAGAATAGGCAGATAATATATAATCCATTAAATATCAGCATGGATCTTCATTTTAAAACACTTGCCCCGGGTGTACGTCAAGCCGTACACAAGCTCCAATTACTCAGGCTTACCAGAGGGCAATGCACACAAAAAGATGTCCAAGTTTACTTTTCCCTAGTGTGTTTTTTTTTCTTTTCTTCTCTTTTTTTGCTACTGAACATCTTTTCTCCCTCTGACTCAATGCACATTRATTATAGGAGAAGGCAGGTAGGGAAGAGGCTTGCACGGCAGCCCAGCGGCGTGTGAGCCCGCCTGCCTGGTGTGTCCGACTGCAGTCGCGTGGGCTTGGACCGCTTCTGGCGGGCGCTTGGCTGCTTGGAACGAAGCGGGGAGCGAGGAAGAAGCATCCCAGGAATTTGCTTGGCCAGGCTGCTCTCTACGCTATTTTCGTCTGATCCCATCCTTGAGAAAGTTCTCCTTTTTCTCCCGTTAGAACTTTCTATGAAATCACTGCACAGCTACTTGTTCCATGTCTGTGGCTGTTTTCTAGAGCAAAAATACCTCCTTGGGCTGGTACAGGGTACACACGTGCCTTGCACTTACTGGATGTACCAGAAGAGAGGAATTAATTTCTTAGAGAAATCGTATTTTTCTCTCTGTGTCACTGGAACTGCTGTTTGTAACCCATTGGTGACAAGCAGGTGAGAGAAAACTCAGGTGGTGGGAGAAAAATCACCTTTTTGACAGGAAAATTGGGATCAGGTTTAAACACATTTTTCAGAGGGGAGGAGGCAACATTTTTTTTCTGAAAATCAAGCCATCTGAAACAGCTGGTGGCAATTTTTACTGAGAGCTTTGGGGTTTCTTTTCAAAGGAGAGGTCAAGTTTTCTTTGGGGAAAAGAAAAAAAACCCCAAACTTGGCATTTTTTGGCCAGCTGCATCCAGCCCTGCGGCAGGTCAGCTGCCCTGCCTTTACTGGAAACTTCCAGCGTTTCTTGGTTAACTTTTTTCTGATTTTTACCAACACCAGGGGCTGGGGAAAGAGGGAGGAAAGCACTAAAAATCCCCCGCGAGGCTCCTCTTCGCCCCCAGCCCCTCACCACATCGAAGCCTGCCTGCCCACCCACCACCCCCATCCCATCCCCATCCCAGGCCCCCAGTATCCTCCTGTCCCAGCTCACCCCCTGCCCTTTGCCGGGGAGGGTCGGGCAGGGTGAAGCCACTGGAGGGTTGGGGTGTTTGGCTGGATTTTTTTTTTTTTTTTAATCTGCACAGCCAAGCCACAAATGTTAGAAAAGAAAATGATGATTCGAGCCAAGCTTTTTCTCTTTTTTTTCCTTTTATTTGTTTTTTTTTCTTTTGTTTTGTTTTTCTTCTTCTTCTTGTAATTATTGCTTACATTTGGGTCTGCTTCAGAACAAAAATGATGCTGTTTCAACATGAAAAAACAAACCATAGCATTTAGAAAACGCTGAGATAGCACATTCACTTGGCCTGCTGTTGGGTTTTTTCCCCCTCAAATTGCTCCCCAGTGATTTTCCCAGATGCAGCAAACCCTTCCTGAACCCCGATGTCTTGGGGGGCAGATGGGATTTGCCCTCCTCCGGCGGCTGCGGGGGTCTCACCCAGAAGGGTGCCCAGGGGAGGCGGGAGCCGTGGAGGGTGATGGCACCCCTGCCCGGGGGACGATGGCACCCCCTGACTCAGGGGTCCAGGCTGGGGGGGCTCCCCTTGGTCACAGCCATGGCAGGGTCCTGGGGGCATGGGAGCGAGCATCTTTGCATAGCTCTCACGTGTATTTTTAAGGTAATTGGAGCTGGCTGTCAGAGTCCAGATGCTGCCCAAAATTCCCGTGTAATCTTTGAGTCCCGGTGCTCTTCCCAGAAGATGCCTGTGAACATTTACACTGATCTAAACCCAGTGCGGGTGTGTTCAGTCCCCTCCTCAGGTCCAGGGACAGACTGCAATATGGGACCTGACTTTTCATACTGGGACATTCAGGGAAATGCCTGGTGTCAGAAGAAATACCCATGGCCAGGGAGGTTTGATGACAGACATTGCCAACCAGAGCGATGCTCGCCCTGCCGGGGACAGAAACCTGTTCAGTTAGGAACAAACTGGATGATGCCTGCTCAGGCAAAGCTAAGCAACACAGATATAGATCCAAATTTCATATAGGGATCGTTAAATAATCAAAATGAAGTACAGAGGGATCCGGTTGTTATTCAGCATATAATTAGAACAAAGAAAAACATGCAAGAGCTCCCATTTGCAGCATCAAATACATTACTGGCCAGGCTTTCAAACCAACAGACTATTGCGACCCACATCCTTCTGTGAGTCTCCTTTTCATCTCGCCTCTGCCTGCACTTAATCCTGCTGCTCATGGTTAGCTGCACAAGGACTTGCTCCAGCCTCCATGGGCAACATTGGCAGCCCCCACGCTGGCTTCAGTCGCAGCAAACCCAAGCTGTAATAGCCTTGATCATGGTCTTCAGGAGGTGAGCCTTGAGGAAATAACAGCACAGAGACAAAAACCTCTGGCAATAGAATAGAAAACTCGATGTTTTTTGACGTAGCCGTGGTACTTGCTTTGTAGCTGAAGTGCAAATTAACCACTCCTGGTTCTCCCTGCGACGTCCCGGTGAACATGCTGCTGCAGGAACATCTTGTGGCCCAGGGCTTGGAAACTAGGTGGTGAAAAGGGACAGAGCGCGCGTGTCCACCTTGGGTGATGGGGACCCGCTAGACAGGAACCCACCAGCAATCCCAGCTGGAACAATGTAAGGAGCTGCCCCAGCAAGACTCATTGGCAGTGTCCTGCCATTGCACTTGGATGTTATTTAAACCTAAGGGACATTTGTTCTGCTGCAAGAGAGGCTTGCATGGAAAAAAAAAAAAAAAGCATTAATTAGCCATTTCCCACAAAGTGTTTTCATCAAAGGCACCAAAATAATAACTAGTGGCTCAGTGTTAAATGAACCCATTAAAGTTAATTGAGCAATGAGTAAAGCACCTTAATGCCCTCCTCCTGATGTGTCTGGCTTTTCATATTCATGGCACCATGTAATCTTTGGGCTGGTGATTTTGGTCCGCATCCAAGCTGCTTCCCCACTTACCTGGCTTGGTGCCTTGGCTCCCCATCTCCTTGACCCTCAAGGAAGCCCATCCTACTGCGTTTGTGGGCAAATTGTCCCCTTTCCTTTCACTCCATGAGGACTACCAGATGCCTCTGCCAGGTGAGGTAAAGCAATAGGAGCAGCAGAGGTAGCGTAATGAACACAAACACCTCAATGTTCGATCTCCCACCACCTCCAAGGCACAAAGGTCCTTTTGCTCCTAGACAGGAGAAATTCAAGTACCGATTAATAGTTGTTTGGAGCTGTTGCAGAGGCGACACATCTAGTAAGATGCAGGCTTTAGTAGCAGGTTGCAACCAACTCCTCGGCCAACGAGGCGTCTTCTCGTGGCAGGAGAGCAGCTCTGGCCAGTTTTTGGGTACCTGCACTGGGGATGCTGAAGGCAGAGGTGGGGCAGAGGCAGCTGTGATGGCCTGAGGGATGGCGTGGTTGGTGGGCTGAGGGATGGGGTGGCTGATGGTGCAGGGGCAGATCTAGTGGAGGTATTGCAGCCTTTCCAGCCCCTGCCTGCTGAGCGTCAGCCTGGCGAGCAAAGCGCTTTCCTGCCAACGCACCCGTGAGAGCAGACTAACGTGGGGGCACAGCAAGGAGTGCATACAGAGAAAATCATGCGTTAGGGTGTTTAAGGAAAGCCAGGAGGGTATGTTATGTTGTGAACAGAGAGAGAGAGAGAGAGGGCATGTTTTTGAGGAGTTTTTAAAAAAACAATGAATCCTATTCAGCAGCAGCTTTAAGTTCCCCACAAAACACTCGTGTGCGGCAGGACCCCTGCTCAGGAAGGGCAGCATCATATGGTGCCCTCCTGCATTTTGGGAGCTTGACCCCAGTGCAGCACCACCCCAGGCGAGTGCCCTACATAGGGGCTCCAGAGATGAGCCTGCACCTTGCGACTTCCACGCCTGCGACCCCCACCCCAGCACCGCAGCAGCTGCCCAAGGGGAGACTGCCGCCCCATGAAGCCCTACAGGGTGCGACGCCCCGAAACCCAAACTGGGAAAACTGGGTTGCTGGTGGAACCAGGCTAGAAAGCAAACGCTCACTCTAATGGATGTGCAAGGGGACAGGCGTTGACTTTGTAGATCCCTTTTGTTTGTCTTTCTCTGAGGGCAGAGAAACGGGGAGTTTTGATGATAGGAACAGCTTCAGCTGCCTCCCCGGGAGGGTGCGGCTGATGTTTATGCTCCTCCCTTGGTTTCTACAACAGATGGTGTCAGCCTCAAAATGATTGAAGACCTGAAGGCCATGGTTGACAACATCTCTCAGGAGGTTGCTCTACTGAAGGAAAAGCAAGCACTCCAGACAGGTAAAGGACTCAATGAAGAAGGCATGGCTTTTGCTTTGAGAGAGGAGATACTTATAAAGCAGCTACAATTGCTCCACACGCTTTAACAAGAGATGCCCAAGCGCCCTGCGACAAGGAGTCCATCACAGGGAAAGAGGTTGGGGCATCAAAGCAAAGCGTGGGCTCGCTGCAATTCCTCCAGGCAGATGAAGCTCCTCCAGCAGTTAATGACATGAGTTGTGCAGCGTAGGGCCCCCCTCTTTATGTGCTAGAGCTTCCCATTTGTAAAGCTGTGGATATTTCTATGACACTAAGCCAGATGTTTATTTTCCTTTATGAATCAGAGGGATGGATAATGGATTATTCTGTGCTTCAGTCAAATGTAGCTTACTCTTTCATCTGAACCCCAGTGAAATGGTGACCTGGTCTCTTAAACATACCACAGTATTGCCCAGGGAACCTCATGGAGGTCAGTCCTACCACGCTTCAGCGAACACATACAGAGGACAATCCTAAAATGTCCATCTTCCAGCCATGCTTCATGGTTATTCTGTGCAAACTCCACTCACATCGATAGGAGAGGGATTTGCAGAACACGAAACAGAAATGAGATGAAAATGCAAGTTAAGGAGAATTTTCTCCTTAAAAGAAAAGGAACGCAAGCAAAATCAAGGCTTTAGTTCCAAGCTCACATTCATTGGTTTGGATATTAATGTGTGGCTCTGATTAGTTATTGTTTGGCTACACTACCCTGCAGTCTCAGGATTTAGAGCTTAAAAAAAATAAAATAAATTGCTATTCTTAACAATAAACTCAGAGGCAAGTAGAAATTTCCTCTGAAGACCTCAAGCTATGCAAGCACAACACTTCTGATCAAAGCCTATTAAAGAAGACATATTTCTCATGCTTGCATAATTAAGATGATTGAATTGAAATTGCAGACTTTTTTCCAAAACATTCCAACACCCGGCAGCACCCATCACAAACCTTACCTCCAACAAACTCATCAGAGAAAGCGTAGCAGCAGCTGGGGAAGAGTGAGGCCAGGGCAAGGGGTAGGAGGACCATGCTGTGCCTCTGCTCCGGCAGCAGCAGAGCCCAGGAGGGTGACAGGGGCACCCCGAGGTCCATTTTTCCCGATGGTTTGCAGACGGGGAGGGTACGTCCCCGCAGCCGTGCCCCGCAGAGGAGGGAGAGGGCCCTGGGACTCCCGTGCTGCCGAGAGTCGCTGCGCAGCCTAAGAAATGAATTTTGTAGTTTGGCCACTGCGTTTGCTGCTGCTGCCGCCTCTTCCTGGGCGCTGTTTTTAAAACCAATTCCCTTTCTGTCTTTTTGTTCTGTTCGTGTGGTAACCTCTCAGTTTGCCTGAAAGGCACCAAAATTCACCTAAAATGCTTTCTTGCGTTTTCGGAGACCAAGACGTACCATGAGGCCAGCGAAAACTGCATCTCGCAGGGCGGCACTCTCAGCACCCCCCAGAACGGAGAGGAGAACGATGCCCTCTACGACTACATGCGCAAGAGCATCGGCTCCGAGGCGGAGRTCTGGCTGGGCCTCAATGACATGGCGGCAGAGGGCAAGTGGGTTGACATGACGGGCGGCCCCGTCCGCTACAAGAACTGGGAGACTGAAATCACCACCCAGCCCGATGGCGGCAAGCTGGAAAACTGCGCAGCCTTGTCGGGGGCCGCCGTCGGCAAGTGGTTCGATAAGAGGTGCAAAGACCAGCTGCCCTACATCTGCCAGTTCATGATCGTGTAGCGGCGGGGGCTCCCCCTGCCCACCCGCAACCCGGGTCTCCCCCCTTTGGCAGCAGGATTATACGGCTATAGGTATGTGTACATGTACGTATGCACGCACGTGCGCACATGTTCAAGTAGAGTCACTCCTTGCAAAGAAAGTCGTCACGGCTCGGTATCGGATTAGAGAGCGTTAGAGCATTTCATTTGGCCACATCCAACCCCGTTAGCAGCTGCATCAGTCTTACTAAGGCACAATCTATAGATATATTTTTTTACACAGGGAATTTATTAGGACGGCTCGGTTGTTTCGGCAAAGAACCAGTGCAGCAGTCCAGCCTTGCAAACAGCCACCTTGGCTGCCCGGGGCGGTTGCTCTGCAATGATGTCCTTTCCCATCTTGCTGAGCTTTGTTGGGACACCAGCAAAGCTAGTTCCCTCTTTCGTCTCCTGTTTTGCTTCCCCGTAAGCCCTGGCAGCGAGGCACACAGGATTGAGCTCCTCGTCCCTCACAGCGCCCTGATTCAGGCTCCTGGGGATCAAGGTCCTGTCTCAACGAGCAGAGGGAGTTACCTCTGCTTTGCTTTCAGAAATACAATTGGGCTTATTGGCTGAGTACCAGCTGCTCAACGGGTTGTCTGATTCATCCAACTATGTGCATGAATGAATTAGCAAGTAACAGGCATGGGTCAACTTACTGAGAAGGAGGGTGTCCCTTCCAGAAGCATTCCCCATTTTGTTGGTCCTTTCCTCATCAGTCGGAAGCCAATGTTTCACTGATTTCAGTGGGAGAGCTAGACCCACTGCCAGATCTTTCCAAAAATCCCGTCAGAAGCTTTATTTATTCTCCAGCATCATGGAGGAAGCAGTGATGACTTACAGCATAGTAAGTCAAATATATTCTTGGAAATAGAAGATGAAAGTATTAGGTAAATAATAGGAATGTAATGCTATTAGGGAATATGCTGTCACATAAAAAACTCACTGTCTATTGAAAATGACCCCCAGGACAACTCACTTTAGCAGCTTTAGGAATCATCTGACCTATTTTAGTGATGGAAACCCAGCTGAAATACTCCAGTCCTTGTTGGTCCAGGCACAGTCCTCAGCAAACATAAATCTGCTGAGTACTGTTTGTGCCAATAAAGTCATGCCCAGCTGAACGTCTGGCCTCAATAATTTTTTGCTGAGGAAAGGGTTAAAGAAAAAAAATAAATTGAAATAAACAGCAATGATGGGAAAGAAGTGCAGGTCACCCCGACAGCTTAACGAAACTTTGCCAGTGCTGATTTGTTGGCTGTTGGCTGAAAGGTATCAGCAGTTCTTTGCAGCTCAGTGCTTGGTAATAACCCCTCCAGTTCGGGGCACGTCCCCTGTGCTGCCAGGTTGGGGGTGTCAAGACATGATGCCCTTGGGGAGCCCACGGGAGAGGTATTTCAATTTGCTGCTTTGTTTAAAAACAGCATGATGGTGGGTATTCCCAAGACGTCGAGTGGGAGAGCCAAGCTGGAGGGATCGAAACACACACACACATGCAGAGTGCACACTTCCGAGGCTGTCACTATTGCCAAACTCTCCGCTGTTCAAATGACTATAAAATAAAAATATATATAGCTTGCTGAAGGAATGGAGTTGCGTCAATGTGATTGGAGTGCTTTCTTCTCCTTGCATTTCTCTTCAGAGCAGCTCCAGGGACCTGTCAGAGGGTCGGAGATATCAAAGGCAGAGGGGAAAAGCAGAAAGCGAGAGCCTCCTGCCCTGGGATATGGTTTATAGGATTTTCACACACCCCCCCCTTATCATCCCAGTCACATGCCACACGCGGGATACAGGCAGGGAATCCTTTTATAGGCAAATAAGATTTCCTTCCTCCCCTCCTCTTACTGCTGGGAAATGTCACTGCAAAATATGAGCCAGCCCAGAAGAAAGGTCCTTCCCTCACCCCCATTTGGCAGCGGTAGCGGTGCCGGGGGAAGTGGCACCTCAGGTCCCAGCATGGAGCCAGCACTTCCCAGGCTGCCTCCTACCTCCTCCACAACGAGCAGAGCTGCAGCGGCACCAGCATCCTTCTCCTTCCCTCACTGAGGTGGTGACGACTTCTCCCTCCTCATTCTCCTCCTCAGCATCGCGCAAAGGAGAGAAGGCCACACATGAAGGTGGCAGTGCTCCACCCCAGTCTGGGAGGTTCCAATTGCTGCAGAACTGCACGTGAAATTAGGTCTCTTTTGCACAAGAGGACAGCCCTTCGCAGACTCTGGGCCCTGATCCTGAATGTTTCCAAGGCTGTTTGCTGTAGGTCACAGTTACACCCTACAAGCCAGCTTGTCTCAATATAAACCCTCTAGTTCCCTTGGCAGACGATCCCTCCAGGTTTTGAGATACACATGAATGCAAAGCAGCAAAGCCGGCAGTGCTGCTGGCTTTGATCCTGACTGGTCATAAACCACAAGGTCTTAAAACACAAAAGTGTGGTCAGAGAAATAAACAGAGGGCTTTTATAGGAGCCCAGGAACTAAAGAGGGGCACTGCGAAAGCCACAGACCTGGCGATGCTGAGCTTTGGGGAAGACGTGGGTGCCATAGCTGGACCATCACTCTGCATGGAATGTGAATCTGAAAAACAGCCTTGGAGATCAAGGCCAAAGCATATTCCCAGGGAGGACATTAAGGAGTCAATCTGTCAAAATCTAGAGAATAACAAGTTGCTTTCAGCAGATTTCTTGCTCGTATCTCTCTTGCTTTCTATTTTCACATAGCTACACTCCTGCCAACACCATTCTTTATAGATGTTTTGCTCTTCTGAAGCTGGGAGGAGTGCGGGGAAGGGCTGGCTTTGCTCCTGCCCTATTTGTTGGACCCAGGATGCCAAAACTGACCTTGCAGCTTCAGGGCTGCATTTAAGAGTTTAATATTTTTCTACATGTTTCTTCTTACTGTACATTACGAACTGCAAATTTTATTTTAAAAGCCAAAGAAAAAGAAATTCTGGAAGAGTCCTCATCCTTGCTTACCACAGCACTCTTTTTTTATTTGTTTGTGGCCAACCCTGCATTTTGTGCTCGCAGTGAATGCCGGGGTGGAGGGGTTGGACAGGGGACGCTGTCTGCCTCCACTCCAGCATGGCCCGATGGGAACTGCCCGGAGCAGATGGGGTCCATTGGCTGGGGGCTGGGACAAGCATCACTTTTTTGATCTTCCATTAAATCTTTTTGGCACTTGAGCCAGAGAAGAACGTCTGCTGTCCACAAAGTGCGGTCTCAACCAAAGGCATGCAGACTAATGGCAAGGAACCTCAGCTCTTCCCCAAGAAAAAGAAACGTGGAAGTGATCATGTCTGAACCAACATATTGCGGCGCCTCAGACAAACCTCATGTTATTAAAATAGGAGATCTTGTGTAAGATCTTGTGCCGCTGATCACRCCGCTCAGCTGCCTGTGGCTCTGTAACACAGCAGAGGAAAGATGAAAGGTGAAATGCGCATATGTTTATATGAACAAAGGAAGAAAAGTCACTGGGTGAGCCCACAGAAAGCGCTACCCCAGTGCTACACCATTCACAGCTGACTTCAGCAGAGCTATGCTAATCTACCTGATTAGCTAGCTGATTGCCCTGACCCCAATTCACCAAGGTCCTGAAGTACAGACAAAGGACCAAATGGTTAAAAGTAATACGGTTAACTGTAAAATGGTTAATACCTTTCTGAAGTATCCCTCTGAGCAAGGGCCAGAAGAGCACACTATTAACACACGTCAGCGCCCCAGCCAGCCGCCAGCTTGCTTGTGGCTTCGGTCAGTAAAAGGGGCAGGTAGGCGAAGGTGGGTAAGAATTTGGGAGTCACAAGCCGAAAGCTTGTTCTGAGCCTTGAACACTTTTGTGGGGCTYGATCCTTAGCAGTCCTGGGTAAATTCAGATCAAGAGAGTTCAGTGACACGGGAGAAGGACCCCAAGCAGAGAGAGGGAGAAAATTCACACTCGGAACAAGCAACCCAACCCCACGCCTCTGCTCCTTGCGCCTGTCCGCTCAGCCTGGGGGYTACTCAGACCCAAGTCTCTCACCCTGTCAGATGTAGTCTCTCCCCATCACCTTTTGCAAGGAACAGCTCCCAAACACTTCTGCTCCCGCCTACCCCAAGGGGAAGGCACTTCCTGCCTCTGGCTGTGGGATGAGACCATCAGCAGGGTGCACCTCAAAAGGGAAGGCGCACCTCCACCCCTGCACCACTGAGCCTTGTTATTCCTATAGGCTTTACTGTTTGGTCCCGCTCCTACATAAGCACTGAACCCCACTTCAGTACCTGACCTCTCAGTCTCTCCTTTTGCAAATAAAATAAAAAACTAAATTAAAGTTACATTTCTCCAGCTCAGAAGCCACCATAGGCAGGGAAGAAACAGATCTGTGAGGATCAGCAAACAAGAGTAAGCCAAATGACCACTGGGAGCATAAATATAAAAGAGTTGGGGGTCACTACACTGATGAGGAGCATAAARATAATCTCCTTGGGGGTAGAAGATAAAGCAGGGGATGAGAGAATATCAGACTATGGTGTACAGAGAGAAAAAATAGTGCTTTATTCCCTAACAACATCCAAAAGTATCTCCAGTTTATAAGTACCCGGCGGGAATCCAAATGTAACAGCTGGGGACTGTTGCAAATACAGCTAAAAACAAAATCACGAACATTTTAGCCGTGACTTGCACCCAGCAGCCTCACCACCCTGTCCTGCACTGTGCGAACAGGCTGGTGGCTGCCTCACCCCCCTGCAACCTCCCTCCCGCACGCTCGTGCCCGGGGCTCGGGCCGTCGGTGCTGGCGGTGACCGCGAGGCGCCCGGCGCCTGCACTCCGGGTGCTCRCCAACCAGCCCTGTGCCCTCAGCGTCCAGCCTCACCCCAGGAAGGAGACAAAAACCCACAGACAGCTGTGCTGCCAAGAGGTGAGGCCAACTGCTAATCGCAGAAAATATTTGCTTTCGCTTCAGCCCTGTTAGAAAGCTAACCCTGAGTCTGCTGAAGAGAACAAAACATACAAGCTGCTTGCCAACTTTGCAGGCCGGCAATGAAGAACACGTCTGAAGAAGCCATGCTTAGAAAACACTGTTTGGGAAGCACTACATCTTATAAAAGAAAATGCAAGAGGGGAAATAAAACCTACACCACTTACTGCTTTACAGAAATACCGCGGGGCCAGCTTAGTTTCCCACTGCAGTTCCAGGAATGCTTCTCATTTCTATCAACAGGGATCCCAAAAGCAAGGTCTCTGGCATTCAATATTGTACCCTGTTTCTGTGTTTCTCAATACCGGTGAGGCCACATCTGGAGTGCCAGGTCCAGTTTTGGGCTCCCCAGTACTGGGGGTGACATAGACTTACTGGAGTGAGCGCAGTGAAGGGCAAAAGGATGATGAAGGGATTGGAGCAGCTGTTGTGTGGGAGCAGGCACTGCTCAGCCTGGCAAAGAGAAGGCTSAGGGGGGCTTATCCACATGTTTAAATGCCTGATGGGGATGGGTAGAGAAGATGGAGCCATGGGCACAAACCGAAATACAGGAAATCCTCCTTAAACAGAAGAGAAACCTTGTTCTCTGTGAGGGTGGTCAGACCCTGGCACAGGTTGCCCAGAGAGGCTGCAGTCTCCGTCCTTGGAGATACTCAAATCCTGWCTGGGCACGGCCATGGACAACCTACTCCAGGAGACCTTGCTCTGAGCAGCAGGTAGGACCAGGCAATCTCCAGAGATCCCTGCCAACCTCAACTAGTCTGTGCAGGCATGGAGACTGAGCAAGGGATCCTACCTATGTAACTGGGTCCTCTTCCACGGCCACAGGGGAGAAACGAGCATTTCAGGCGGAGACTGATGACCTCAGGCACCTCATGGATGAGCTGTCATGTAAAAGCCTTCCTACAGAGAAAGGTTATCAAGAAAGCTGATAAAATAATCTCTCGTTGGGTGTGATTTCTACACTGTAATGTTGCCAGAGCTCTAGATACTAGGTCTTGCTGCTCTGCCAAGTGTGATCAGAAGACAAGAGCTGAAACTTCATATAGCTATTCAGCTGAAAGGAAACTGAAAAAACTCCACCAAAGCACCACAAAGCAAATGAGATGTATTTTTATATTAAATGATCAGTCCAAACACAAAATTCACAAGTGGGTGGATGCAGTTGTGAATCAGCTCAACCACAGTGACAGATGTGCTTTATTGTTGGAGCAGGATGGTCCATGGGCATCTCGAATTTCATGTGGATTCCTGCGCAACCTGGATGCTGCTGCATCACTGGGAAGGCTTGGATCCAAACCCAAACCCTCTCAATGCCGAGCCATGCTGACATGAGGGATCTAAACCCCGGGAGAGGGGAGATGCCACAGGTCCCATCTGCCTGTGAACCAGTGCAGAGGTGCTGCAACACA
This sequence comes from Oceanodroma leucorhoa, assembly GCA_030449065.1. Lineage (NCBI taxonomy): Eukaryota > Metazoa > Chordata > Aves > Procellariiformes > Oceanodroma > Oceanodroma leucorhoa. The sequence goes on from JASVER010000053.1 coordinate 630,016, forward strand.
CATCCATGGAGGCTGGGTCTTGCACTTTGTTCTATAATATGTCAGAGCAGAAAGCCAAACCCTCAAGTGGGTAGATCTTAAACCAGTCAACTTTTAGGAAACGCTCCAGAAATAGCACTGGTTATAAACACAGTTAAACAATTGGCTCCATTGAAGAGCAAGGACTTGGAAGGAGCTGCGTGGGTGGGGTGCTATGTACCTACAGCGAGTGACTGACAGTTTTCTACACAGCCTAGAAACTGAACTTGCTTTGAAAAATGAAGCAGAACAACAATCAGCAATTTTTATTCCTAAATCAAAATGTATGCATCCAAAAGGGATGCAAACACAGTGAGTAATGGTAGTGTATCACTGGAGAAAGATAAGCAAACCTGAAAGCATAGTACTGGTGAAAAAAACCCCATCTTACACATAAAATGTGGAAAGCTTGAAAACAAACAAAAATAATAATTACTRATAATTTTTCCTTCTCTTAAATATTCACAGGAATTGTTATGCCAGCCTATAGAAGTAGCCCATTTTTAAGCCTGCTGGAACTGCAGATGTAGGTGGTGTCCACAGCCAGATATAAAACCACTTCATGGCTTTTATCAAGTGATTAAAAAGAGAGCAGACAGCTCTGGAGGCCAAACTGCAGTGAGCAGTGCATGCACCCAAAAAGCAAAGATTCGGCCTTTGATTCATGTGCTAATCAGGGGGCCCGGATGACCCTGGAAGTCCATAGAAAATCATGGTCTTGAGTCTCAGGAACTGGCTGTATCAGGGGCAAGATAGTTTTCTTGCTCCCGTCCTATTTTGTGATGAACAAGAGAGGTGTCTGTAAGCTGCCAGGCCCCCCRGGACATCTACCGCTTGGTTTCTTCCTTTACCAGTTCTCGTATGATGGCGCAAACTGGCCATTGCCGAAACCCCTGGAGCAGGCGGATGGCCCCAAGGCACAGGAGAACTGAGAAGCCAACCCACCTCCTTCCCTCGGCCTCAGGGGAGAAGGACACAGAGGTGGCAGCTATCTTGCTCTAGATCATATAAAGGTCTGGGGCAGAGCTCCCGGTCCCGAGATATTGCCTTGTGATCACCCACCCTCTCACCTTCCCCTGTGGAGAAGCAGTGTCTGCCAGACGTGGGGCTGAGGACACCACTCCTCTCCTGCTCTTCTTCCCCCTTCCCAATGCCCTGAATTCACACTCCGTGGGGATTAAAGTTGATAGTTCCAGACACAGGGACATGAAGCTGCATAAAAATTGTCTGTTAAAAACAGCCYCACACATAATCCAACAGTTTCCCAGTCTGCGTTCCAGTTATCCATCCATGGGACCTGCAAGTATGTCAGAGCTTATCTGCACACRTCGTATTTTGCAGCAATCCCACTACTTCCTCAGCTGCACCCCCACGGCATGGAGCAAGCCGGGATATTTAGTGTAGTGTTGGGRTGCACAAGCACAGCTAACAGGAGCAACGAGGAATTACACATGTCTGGAACCTCAAGCCATGCTTGGTCCAGAAACCAAGCTCTCAGTTAAATTCAAGCCTTCCCAGGCARGTAAAACAGGCAGGGACCACAGCAGCCAGCCCCTCTCACCCCTGCTCATCTCACGTGCAAGTTCCCATCAACTCGGTCCTCAGCTGCTCTTAGCAGAGCTGCAGGGAAAATCYCTTTGTCAAGGGAGAGGGAAAATTTAAAAGACTACCAGGTCATAACATCTGTGTTCCAGCTCTTTGCCACGGTCATGTTCCAGAGACGCTAATGCTATTTTATTCATCAGGAAAGGTGCCCAGGCTATGCRAGCATCACCATGGAGAGCTGGTTTAGAGGCACAGGCTGGGTCAAGGCAGGGCTCCTGGGCACCCGGTACCCAGGTGCCACGTGCGCCCRGAGACATCTGCCTTAGGGCTGTGATCATGATGCAGAGGGCACCTGAGTATTATGGACATTGCAGTTACAGGACTTCAGGTTTGAGTCCTGCACAACAAAAGACAACACACACACAAAGTAAGAGATATTAAGGCTGTAAAGCCCCAGTCCTTAAAAAAATCAGGAAAACATGAAAATTAAGGTCACCTGGAAACCTTAATACARCACCCTTCTTCTGTTATATCATCATGCATTAGCTGTACCAGTAATTTCATAGCAGGGTTAGTACATTTACTGCAAGAATGACAGTAGCAGTAACCACAGAAAATGCTATTACAGCASTAGTTTTGTGGAAATGAAATTCAAGCACCCAGGCAGAAACGCACCCTCCTGCTGTGCAGGAGAGCTCCTTCTCCCTCCCTCGCTTTTCCTGGCCATGACCGAGATGTGACCAGTTTCTTAGCCAAAACCCAAAGGGCTCCAGCTCCGAGCCCACCCTAGTTAGGGTCCACTATTAATGTTAACGAAGGTAATATCTCATGTTCCTACTGTTGTATAAAGTTAAAGATATTCTGCTGGCAAAGGTTAGTACAGAGTAGTGATTTAATTAAATATCATAGCCAGGAGTGGAGATTCAATAGTCAGAGGGGTACTAACTTCAGCCAACGCCATGAAAAGCAACTTGTCATCCCCAAAAGCCAGCACAGCCTGCCTACCTGCTGCATCTCCGAGATGTTGGCAGGAGAGAGAGGTGTTGTGATTTTTCCAGGAATGGAGAAAGCTTCATTCACAGCTTCTGCCACAGCAAATGGGATCTTCCTCTTGCGTCTGCATCCTCACGATAATGACATGAGACAACACAAAGTTTGGCATACATTATTAATTGTTAACAATAAGAAATACCAGAATGAGGTGAAATTACCTCAAAAAGAAACATACAGGAAAATACCTACCCTCAGAAGAGGCGATGTTTCACCTTAATGATTAAAGTTAAAATGGGTATCTGAGCCTTCAAGAGCGAAGGGATGCGTTATTCTCATCATCTTTTTCTACTTCGAGGTAGCAGGAAGGGGAATGGCTCCTCCGTTTTCTTCCTCAGAGACAGAAAGCCACGGAGTCATCACCATTGCATCACCTAAAGCAAAGTGTGAACTGATGGAGACATTTTTACTATGGTAAATGTTAGTGAAGCAATTACAGATTTTGTAAAGAATATCTTGAGGTTACTGGTAGCAACATGATTCGTTGCACTGTTCATGGACCTGGCTTATTGTTCTGCACACTTCCATCTAATCTGGTGCCTAATTAGGTATTACTCATACGAGAGGTCATTCATGTCAAGAGAAGCAATAGTTTCCAGAATAATTTGAGTTTTTCCTACATATATTAATGTTTTCCCAAGTACTTCTCCAGCTATTTGAGATGTAAACAATTACTTCAAGTACTGCCACTTCATTCAACGCTGAAGCAGCTTTGTGGCAGGGGACCTTGCTGTAGCAAACCTCACCCAGCAGCTTTGCTGCAATCCAAGCAGGTTCAGGTGTGGCTAGAGTTAGAAATACCTTGTAGACAGAGGTTAAAAGTATTTCACCCCAGCATTGGCTGCTGTGTGTAAATCTCAGAGAACACTCACCAAAAAAGTGGTTTCTGGAAACTTCTGTCTTGAATTTGGCTGATTGGGAGTGTGGGGAGAAAGGAAAACAAGACATGAAAATAGGACAGTAGGAAAAGAAAGGGGGGTGATGACAAAAATTCCCCCTTCAGTCGGTTCTTGGTACAACTTTGTTGACACATGGTTCAACCYTTCCAGGTTGAGTTGTCTTACTTCCAGCAGTGCTACCTTTCCAGCTATAACCGGGCACAGATTCCTTAAGACTCATGTCCCACGAGTAGTATCGGGAAGCGTTGTCCCAGAAATCCAGCATCTCCTTTCAGCTGAAGCTGTATCTCGTCCTTTAACCCAGATGGGTGGCCACAAAAACCTAAGGAGAACGTGTAGGAGTTTGATCTGCAGAACTGATCAGCCAAAAATCAAATGTCAGAATACACAAGTATATAGAAAATTGTCCATTTTCCTTAGATGTTTGATTAGCAAGGAAAAATATTAAATTGYCTTCTGGGCTATTAGACATATGCATGAACCTGTATGCTTTGCTAGGCTGGTTTAAGATATTTAGAAACTTGTTCTCTGTTAACCCAAAGAAAATAAATTAGAGAGGAAGATCTAATGGCTTGCTGCCTTCTTTTTTTTTTTTGATTGCTCTGAACGACTAAGCTATAAAATGTTCACTGAACAAGAAGTGAAGATTTCATTATGCTTTTGCTTACTTTTTAGGGTTTACCACTTATTAAATAAACTCTCATTAACTTAAGGAAACAAATGAAGGGAAAACATATGAACCTTTTCAAGGTTTTGAATGGGTAAAGCATTAAGCTGTGAAACTAATTACCAAGTATCTAAACAGGTTTATTTGGCAGAAGGTAGAACAGTTTTAATTTACTGTGGAAACGTGAAATCTATAAAGATTCAAGCTTTTCAGTTTGCATCTTACTAAGATAATTGTTCTTATACAAAAACATTTATTACAGCATTTATCTTCAAAGCCCTCACTTTTGAGGACATCAGAAGTCACATTACATTTCTAAGTAGTATAACTCTGATAGTTTCTACAGTGTGAGAAGGCACCAGTGGATGTGCAGGTCTTTGAAGTTGAAAGCTTCATGCAATCATGCCCCGAAGTGCAAATGTGGTGTTTAGTATGAACAAAACTCTACTTAGCAGCTTAAACTGTAGAGCAGCCATTTGTTGCCTTTGTAGTTAACCATATGTTACAGAACAACATCTATGCATATTTGTTTTCGAGTTACTTTTTCCGGAATCCAGGAATTAAATACAAGTAGCATTTTGAGAGGAGAAACACACCATTAATTTGCTTCTCTTTTAATTTTAAAAAAACCTTTTAAATAAAAAGCATTTGCAATGATGAATTTGAAGCAGATGCTAAAACAATTGGGCTCAGGAGCCTGCAGTTCATACTCCTGAGACCAAGTGGTGAATCTCACTTAAGGCCAGGTTCTTCTGTACAGAAAACTAGATTTATACACACGTACTTGATAGATGCCTTGCTGAGATTAATCTCATATAGGGCGGAAGCTGTCTGTATGGGCTCTGTCTGTTGTTTTTTAGCCCTTAAAATAAAGATCAAAGGCAGGGATACTTTTCCCACAGTGGCGAGTGGCAAAGGTTCAGGATATCCTAATACCACCCTCAGGCAAAAGCATGCCCAGGGCTCCTGAGAAAGAGGAACACCCAAACCTGTCCCTGTTTCATTCGAGGAGGCTCCCCCTCAAATCAGCTTCAAAGTCAAGCAACTAGGTGTGATTCAGCCAAGCACAGCTTGCTTCTTTTTCCGTGGAGGGGCTGTGGCTGTGCGACTAGTGCGGTAAAAACTAATATTTAATCCTTGCTGGGAAAAACAGCAGATAGGTTGAAGTTGTTGCAGGGACCCTGATGTACCCTGAAGCTCTTTTTGCACCTTTCACGAACTTGCCCTCATTTCCTACATTAAAAAAAAAAAAAAAAAAAAAGGCGCCTCAGAACAAAAAGCTTCCAGAAGAATTCCAGGAGGCCTGTAACTGCCTTTTGCTTGCTAGGGCTCAGCTCCCTTGAAATCAGCAAACTTTGTCCCTCTCGTTCTCCCTTTCACTGTTTCTCTCCCCTGATGGGAGGAGAGGCATGTGGGACTCTCCTCCACCCCTCCAGCTGATCACCGTTCCCTTCAGCATGGATTTGCACCCGCGCGTGTAGGACAGACATTCTCCTTGCTGAGCAGTATCAAAGTTCAGCTTTATGCTGACAATGAAATAAAAAAAAAAAGGGGAGTACATACTTTACACGGGACATTTCGTTTCTTCCAAATAATACTTTCTAAAATCAAATCATTTCCAGTTAGAAAAAAAATAAAATGGTTTTGTTGCAAAGATGACAGGACATTGCCAGAACTTTTCCCCTCATTTTCTTCTGAGAAAACACCTTTCAGAAATTGAGGCCATTTTTCTAGCCTCATGACTAAAAAGATGCTGTGTGCTGATGGAGTACTGCTCTGTTAGAGCATCTTTGACAAGATGCATCATGACACTCTTTCTACAGCTATGAGTGACTGTAGCAGCTGTACCAGGATAAAAACACATCTCTCTATATAAAATACACACACAAAKGTAGCAAGAAACAAAGCAGTTCCTTCAGTTTTTGAAGATTCATCTTGCCTAGAAGCATAAAGCCTGACTTGTGTGCAGCAGTGTAGCAATTCTTTAATACAAGAGATGGATGCAGCCCAAACCACAAAAAAAAAMCCTTTTATATGTTAGGAGTGTTGCTAATCGAAACAATTTGCCATGCTTCATTTATGTTGCTGAAACAACATGCCAGAAGTTTCTAAGTCCCTGTAAAAGGACTGTCCCTTCCTCCAGGTTGGATCAGTTTTCCATACCAGAATTCCTCAGTTTCAAAGAAAATTAGGTAACCCATGCTTATGTAATTGCTGGGAAGCTATACTTTATCAAAAAGAAACCAATCACGAAGTTAGATGTAGAAAGCCATTTATACTAAAGGAACGAATCCTATATATTTTTTTTTTTTTTAGTTTCTAGCTTCAAAGTTTTTGGGGAGACAGATTTGCTCCCATCTTTGTGCAATTAAATGCTGGCTGGTGAAGATGTGCACATGGATAAGGGTTATTCAGCATTTTGCTTCCTCCCTGCCCCYCAACAACATTCACATACTTAAATTTATTCTCTGTCACACTCAGTGTTAGTTTCTTCAGAGTAACATGATTTTTCTTCCCCTTGGGTAAAAGAGTTGAAGTCTCAATATTAGTCTGGTGTCAACAATAAAACCAACTTTTTCATTTCTTATTGGTGCTCTACAAATTTTGCTCTAATCCAAAAAGTAGTAACTTGACTCCTGATTTATCTGGAAATTGCACTAGACTATTCACATACATGCTTAAAAATAAAGCAATTACTGAGTGTTTTGATAGATGGAGATTGTCCAAACCTCACAGATTCAAGTCCAAGCAGCAAGAAGTAGTACCTTTTCAGCTTTGCGGCTTTGTCAACAAAACCCTCTGCTTCTCTTTGCTCGTCAAAAGCAAATGACGTCTGGCGAGGAGTTTCTGAACTGCTGTCCTCCTATGGAATCCCACCTTTCAATTAATGGCTAACCAGACTTAGAATTTTTCAGTTTTAGATAAAGACCACTGCACGGGAACTACTCCAGGATGGCACAACCTCAGTGAAGATCCAAATGAGAAGTACTTTCACTTACATTCATATTAAGTGGCAATTTTAGAGGGGGTCTAGGGACTGACTGATCCTTGTTGAGTTTCCTATGCCTTCCAAGAGTAGATCTGACTAATTCAGCCTAGGATTCCTTCCCAGCAATTACTGGGATCCTCAGTAGTGAGGATTTCAAACATCATTTTCTATGTGCATTAAACTCACCTCAAAATAAATAAAAAAATAACACAAGAAAGCAGTCAGTATGTACTGACCCATGCACTTTAATTTAGAACAAAAAAGGCCTTCACACATTTTCATAAGGGTCTCTTCTGGGCTGAAGGACGAGTCACAAAATGTACTTTCATGCTATTACCCCTGAAAAGAAATTAATTTGGAATTCAATTGTATGTGTCAGTTGGGTGTGAATAAATTACAAACATCACAACCCTACCGAGAAGCCACTGAACCATTTATTTTTATATTGAAAGCTTCAAATAATTTACAACCCTTCTCCCCAGCAATTTAAACACATGCCTTTAAAAACAGCAATTAATAGCATATCACTGGCTATGCGAGAAAAAGGACATGCACAGTCAGTAGTATATTATCCCAGCAAACTAGGTTCTCTAGAAATCCATTTCTATCATCTAGGGTGATGGCAGCTACCGACATCAAAATACTCGAGGCTGAGTTTACACACACACGCACAGGAGAAAGACATACACTAGTTACTCCAGCTGGTAGTATCGTTATACTTTATTTATTTTTTAAAAAAATTAAGTCACAACTTTCTCTTAATGAAAAGCAAACTGGAATTTGTGCCTGAACTCTTACTCTAAACATACCAAAGTAAGCACAGTGAAAGTCAACCTTAGACTGGAAACAACTGTAAACTATGGTTTATATTGCCGTACCAAAAGCTGAGCTAAAACAGAACAAATAAAAATAACAGTCAACAAGCATCATATTCTTCCTTCAAAGATCAAGAGGTTGTGAACAAAAGCCCGACCTCCATTACATTTTCTTCAGTTGGTTAGAAAGAACATGAACTAAAAAATTTCATCTAAGCAACTGCAGAAACTGAGCTAGAGGGATGAGACAGCCTCGAATTCCTCTTACAGACTTGCCATTCCTTTTCAATAAAAGAGAAGTGAGAAACACTGACCAGATGAATGCACACCTGGACTACTCTGATACAAATGTATTGTGGCAATTCAGTTACCTGAGAAAAACAGATATCAGTATTGCAGAAATCTTTTTAAGTTCTCAAATGACATTAAAATGACCCAGTAAGCTTTGAAATACGTGATCGCAGTGACTAGCCAGAGATCTAAGAACATATATTTCTATATTAAAAGCGATAAACATAAGCAGGAAAATACCTGAAGCAATTAAAAGGCACTTCTAGAYGGCACATGTTTTGCTATATGCTACAAAAAATTGAGTCAGATATGACATTATACTGAATCTTATAGTGGTCCAAGCAGTATAATGGGATACACCATTAACTACACACACTTCACTGTGTAAATAGTCAATTTGCAATGCCAGCATAGTTAACACAGGAAGAAATCCACATTCTTTTTTGATGTAAACAGTATGGTTTCTAGTAAAGATATTTCATTTTAGACATTATTATATGTTTAACATTATTGCATGCAACACTGTCTAAAAGTTTTATGGCACCTCTCTGTATCCTTAGGCAAGAAACAGTCACGATAAGACATTTGGAGAGAAATTCTCAAGTCATCGGGTCTAGTGCTGCAYGCAAAATTGCAAACGTCCTCAATAACTGCACACCTTGACAAGCCAGATGTTTGTATATAAAAGAATACTTTATTCACATACCCGTAGTCCTCTGCATGAAGATCTGACCCTCAAGTTTTAAAAGGCACAGAAACTGAGGGGCATGCTAACTACAGCATTTAAAAATGAGACCTATTATTTACCTGATTTAAGAGGTGGCTTTCAAAGACAGCTAGATGACTGAAGTATAAGTCCCGCTAGAAATCAAGAGCTGTCCCCACCATCATTTCAACATGGTTGTTAAATTCAGATTGAGGGCGGGGGGGCGGGGACGACATGGGTAAATCTAGGCTTCATTCACTCTCATACTTTGCATTTCAGAGAAACCACCTGCTGGAAATAATCTGCTTGATCTTTATTAAATAACCAAGCATCTCTAACATGTGAATTGAAATGCATTACTGAACACCTCGATGACCACATCATTATTTCTTCACTGAATCCTTACTCTTACTTGAGCCAAAAGGGCAAGGTATTAGTAAAGTGTGAATGCTACAGGCATCTGAACAGAAGTGCAAATTGGTTTAGACTTTTGAAACTGTTTTTGTAAAAAAGCAAAGAAAATAGAGTCTTTGGTGTAGGCTCACACAGTGCTATCCAAGTATTATCAGTTGGAAATTAGAGAAAACCCATAACTTTACTTCCAAACTAGAAGAGCCCAAGGTCAAGCGTTCACACTGATTTACACACACCGAGCTCTTCCAGGCGGCACACATGGTCTTTCACTACACTTACATAGCCACCAGGATSGTAAATATGATGAACTTTCAAGCAGCAAGTGGTGGAAATGACAGTGTCCTCTCCTTTGCTCAGACATTAGCAGATTGCTCAGACATCTGTGCAACCTGGAGCTGCCTTGAGATGGTGTATGCCTTCAAGAAGTCACCAACCAACACTCAGGAACAAATGATCTGTGAGAGAGGAGGACATTCTGGACAAAACACTCTCCCCACTCTATTTAAGCTGGCAGTTAGGAATTCATGTTCCTGATGTCCTTATAATAAAAAGCAGGAGCGTACCTTTGCCACCTGTTTCACAACCAGAAGTGCATGCAGTCCTGGAGTGTCTCGACTGTTTTTGAGTTTGCCAGATGTTCACTCTAAAACTGAAAGCTATCAACAGCTGCAGTTAAAATAAAAACAAACCAAAAGCACACGCACGAAACAAAACAACATCAAAACACATTTAAAAATAACACTCCTCTTCAGTTTTTTTCCCTAGACCCTTGTCCTTACAGGTCACCTGTATTTCCACAGGAAACTGCTGTACCTGGCGTAAAATTACTCCACTAAACCGTCCTGTTCTTTATTTTCCAGCAAGGATGTGCTCGTATCTCCATTATTCTTTTCATTTATATCTTCATTGTCCTCCAATTGCCCTGATTTCTGATGAGCAAATGTGTAAGTGTCATGGTCTGTGTCTGTCAGAGGTGGAGGTTCCTCGGTGTTAGGAGGGTGTTTAATGTCTTTTCTGAAGGAGAATGGAGGCGGAGAAGGTGGCAAGCTACCAATGGGTCCATCGAAAGGCCTGTACACATCAACTTCTGGAGCGACTGTGCCATTGGATTCCTTCAGCAAGTGCCCATAGACCATAGCATCATCAATAACTGCATAGACATGAGACTCATTTTTTTTCCTCCCTTTTGTGAATAAGCCTTGTTTTCCAGGCACCTGGGTATTCACATTAGCATTGTACACTCCCACCATGGGATTCTGGCTTTTCTTCTTCCTGTTACAGAGTTGAAATTGTTAACAGGTCAGAAACAACACATGGCTGGTGCATTTGAACTCTGTAATGGCAGCTTCTGTTTACCCATCCCAGCTACCCAGGGTCAGGCAGCCTACCTGGATTGAAGGCTTTACTTGCAATCTTAGGAAAAATAACCCTTGAGCCTAGACATGCTTTTTTGGCAGAGCAGAAAATAACTTCACACTCTGTGGTTACCTACTGCTGACCCTGAAGTTTGCAAGATTAACTCCAATGGCCTCCCAAGTACAGGGGTCCCAGCTGTGCAATGTACTGAGTCTCCCAATAGGACCTAGAGGCCATCAGATCCTCACAAAATAAGGCTGAGCGTTGCTGAAGACCAGTAAGATAGTGGATCCTCTATGAAAGTTGAACAAACTTTTCTTGATTGCACTTTCTGGAGTGACTGTCCCCAAGGTAGGAAGACCAAAGGCTGAACTGAAGATTTTTAAGCCTGTATTTGTAAAGTCTTTCCTGTGTGGCAGAGAAGTGTGCTCATAACTACTCTAGTCATCACACTGCACAAATTCATTCCAGCTCTACAGCTTCAGGACCCAATCACCCTGCCAGCACTGAGCATACATGTATTGGAAACCTCAAGCTATCGACGACTTCAGACTCTGCTTGCATGAGTAAGGCTATGCATGTTTGCTTTGCACAACCTAGTTCTCTCCCCAAGGGCTCATCTCATAGATAAATGCTCCCACTTGATGTGCAAACTCCAGAAGTTGTTGCTGGAGGTTGTGTAGATGAACGATAGCTCTTATTATATCTGAGTGAGTTTACAGCCTGTCCAAACAAAGCCTTGTCTAGAGCCACAGGCACAGCAGCCACATTCATTGCAATTTCATTTCACAGGAATTGCTGATGAAGTCCAACCAATACCTTACTTCCAGTACAGCCATAAGCCTGTGCTAAGTAAGGCCAAGGTAGGCAATGCACTGGGGGTGGAATTAATGTGACTCAAGGAACGATGCTCTACTCAAAGTCAATCAATTTAGAGTAAAGCAGCATTCTTGGAGGCACACTACTTCAACCGCCAGCGCATTGCCTACCTCGTGCTTCAGACCCTTCAAGGGATCTATATCAACACGTGAAACAGAGGCCCCAGCAGCATTCCTGAAATGCCTTCTTGAACTGCTAAGTTACACATGCCAAATTATGAACTTACTTCTTCTTAACACAGCACACAGTGAGTCCAATAGTCGTGAGAACTCCAGCCCCAGCCACCACAGCGAGTATCACACCTAGGTCTGCAAACAGACAAGGTACAAGGACACTGAGCCAGAGAGAGAAAACACTCAGCTTCTTCCTAAAAGCCAGCTGGGTTTGAACCTCCTCAAGAGTTTCTAAGCTTACCAGCTGCCTGCAGAGCAGGAGTTCCCAAGCTGTACTCACAGCAGGGTAACACAAGCCATTTCCAAGAGGTTGGAGGCCAAGCAATGACAAACTCCTGCTGCTAGCTGTGGAGCACAGCCAAAAAACCCAAGCGACCCACTACCCCACCTCCAAGAATTCAATACAGCTCATGGGCTGCTAAACTTACCTGCAACATCTCACGTGCCTCTGGCTGAATAGGCAGGGAAGAGAAGAAAGTGCAGAGAGAGACAGAGAGGGATTCAACAAAAGGAACAGTGACTTTTTACCAACTTCCCCTCAATACAGTCCTTTCCTCTGAAATACACAAATTGTGATGACCTGGTGTTTTCTAAGAGTCATAAAACTGATCAGGAAAGTCCACATGTGAGCAAAGAAAAATGCTGTGTGTTTTAAAAGAAATATACATTACAAAAAAGAAAAAAAAGAGGAAAAAATAGAACTTAATTTGATACTGTTTCAGTTCTAACCTGTGCAGCCATTACTTCTACAGACAGCAGTCTCCCACAGATGAAGTGCAAATGTGAAGCCAATTTACATGAGCAAAGCCTACCCTAAAAATGCCTTTCTTCTAATGATTCATGTTTCAGGGAGATGAAAGACACCAAGAATGCAGATTTGCCTGTTAGTAGTCAGCGCGCTCTCCACTAAATGGTCAGACCTGCCCCAGCGATGATTTCTTGCTCATGTGAACACTGAGACTAATTGAACTGCTAACAAGAAGTAAAGACTACCTGGATGAATACGTTTGCATAATCAAATCCCAAGTTGTTCACCAGGTCTGTGACCTTGGGAAGGAAAAAACACCACTTGATCTTTTTATACCTTCTGGCTGTGATCTCCAATTTAAAAAGCTAAATTAAATAAAGAAAATAAAACCCAGTCTTACTCCCCCCAAGCCCTGCAATCCCACCCATAAGAAAAAAAATCCAACCACATTAAAAACCCTCCTTCCTCCCCAGTCTYTAGAAGTACCCAGCTGTAGCTCTCAGAGGTTTTTGAAGGACAGGTATTTCCCAAGGCAGAGATCTCATAAAACCCACACCCAAGGCGGACCAGCATGCATTACTGTTCCCCCAAGGGAAAGCAAGGAAACAAGTGGAAAGCAAACCACCACAACCTCACAGGACTCACCTATCTGCTTGTCAGCAAAAGTCACCCAGAACTGCAAGGTCAGCTGCGTCTTATCCACAGGTTTACAGTTGGAGATGTTTACCCAGAAGTTGTGATACATATTTCGGGGCTCGGGCAGAAGCTCATCCTCACGGCGCACGGTCTCCTCTGCCCCCAGTGTCTCTTCCTTTATGTTGACATAGGCACGGCCCGTTTCGCAAGCGATGCCCATGCGGTTCTTGGAGAACCCTAGGTGTGCAACTTGCTTGCTGGGCACGACGACGTACCAGGATATGGAGACATAAGGAGGTAGACCATATGGCCAGTTGGGAGTCTGCAAGTAAACTTTAGCTTTTGGATCTGGACTCACTGTGAAAGAGCACTCATCTGTAGTAMAGGAAAGGAATAAAGGAATAAAACCTCAGTTTTGATACTTTCTTTTTTTTAAAGCTTTCTCTTTCAGCACATAAAATTATCTGCTCTTTCTTCTTCATAACAAAAAAGTGTCACTTATACCTGCGACCAGCAAATTTATACAGTCAACTGCATCTCAGTACCAGCAATACAACTCACCTATCATCCCTTCCACATCAGTAATTATCCCAATTAGCACAGATATATCTGCAGAATTTCCCACAAACAACTATCTGCCATATAGAGTACAAAGGTCCTTCCTCCTTCCAGGAACAAACCACCTCTTTGATTCAGATAAAGATCGATCCTAGTTATAGCACCAGCACTAGACTATAAAGAATTGAGCTCTTATTTCTATTTATTCATATGTGCTCTGACAAGCATATTCAGAGATCCAACACTGTACAGCAAAGTAGTACAAACCACTACCTTACCTTTAATATGTGGCACAAAAGACATTTTCAGATCCTGATGGTTAGACTCATTGAGGAATCCTTTACCGAATGTTTTTAAGGATATGGTGATATTATTCCTCATCTGAATCTTTTCAATGGATCCACCAGGACAGAATACACCAACATGTAACTCCGTCTCTGGGGTGGCACTAACAATGCTGTAACTGTAGCTTGTGTTGCACCTCTGCTCTGGGACGTGTTGCTGAAGTTTCAAGGACGGAGAAGCAATTTCTGTGTTAATTAGATCGGGAGCCAAGAGCTTCCAAATAAACTTATGCAGTCGAATTGGCAATTGGGTAATAGCCTTGGGCACCGACAGGGAATAGATCTTCCTCTGACACCACCGAAGATCAACACAGCCTGCAATCACAAAAACAAGTCCCAAGGGTTGTATTTTTCTTGCAGAGGAAATATCTAGGAAAAGCAAGTTTTCCTATGTTCCAGAGTACCCATACCCAGGGTACTGTCAGTTTTGTGTTACAGACCCAGATAAGCATTTACCTGAGAAAATACCCTCTCTTAGTAACCTTTACCCAAACATGTAACATTTGTAGTTAAAGAGATTTCCTTAAAASGGTGCAGGACACCAAAGAAACCAACAGATACAAACATATTCAAAATTTCTCATTCAAGATATTACTTTTGCTATATCACTGGCTGACTGGGCCACAGCTGCAGACTAGCCAAGGTCCAGATATATACTTTAAAACTCTTTCTTACTGATAGTTGAAAGCATTTGGGAAAATCCTACACCAAGTGGACATGCAAGTGGCACAAGAAGCATTCCTGGTGGCCGCCTTGGTCCTGCATTTTCATGGGCAGATTTATGTCTCTCCTGTTCTGTTTCCTTATTTTACAGTTTTCAGCAAGAAGATTCTTAGCTGTCTTCTGCCTTTTCCCTTCTAGGAATAGCTACGCATTTTCTATTTTTAAAGGTAGAACRACGTAGCGAACAACAAGGTCATCTCCAGATTCATTGTACCCATCTCCCAGCTGACCAACACCTGGTTTCCAACCTCATTCTATTTAAAGCCCAAGCGAGAGAGAAGATTTGGCTGACCGCTGGGGAAAGCACGCAAAAACATTCCCTAGGAAACAACGTTAAGCCACTTTCGTCATACTTATGCCTTTTTCAGCTGTGATCCTCAGACGGGACAAGTCTTTGCACAGAAAGGAGATCTTGTAGACGGCGCCAGACACTAAAGTCAAGACGCGGTCACAGGTGCGAGGATCCTTACAGATCAGACATATCGGTTCAGACATGAGCGGGATGCGGCTGGGCCACCCTTCGAAGTGTATCGTTACAGTCATATTCCAYTCCTTGCTCAGGTCGACCAAATGGGTGACATCTGCGATGAAAAACACGCCAGAGCAATTACTGGCAAGAAGCGTGGTGTGAAGCAGAACTTCCTCCCTCTCTTCTCACCCCATTAGACAAGCAGCTGTTATAGCTATTTCTATATCAGCTAAGAAAGCATTACTTCTTTCCATCAGTGTAATACAAACTCACGCAGTATTGTATCACTCTTTTAATTTAGAAGTTTGAGCCTTTCCACACACAAAACCCATTTCCACACCACTTTCCAGCTATAACAGGGTAACACGTATGCTAGCCTCTTTTGAACAGGTTAGGCTATAATCTAAGGAGCTCAGACAACTATATTAGATTATTTCCCTAAGAGGTTTCTTGTATTTCTTCTAAAGTAAGTTCTACCGATCACACAACAGTTGTTCGGAAAAAGGTTCTCTGTTCTCAAATTTTGTATTTATKGCAAGATTGCCATCTCAGCTAACTTTTTGTTAGCTTAGGTTTTTCAGAGCCAAGCTGAAGAAAATTGTCCAAAGTCAGTAATTAAGCACATCTGGTTGYCCGCAGCCAGTTAAAGATTAAGCTAATTTAAATGCAAGTACCAATATGGTTCAAAAGGGAAAAAACTGCCAAGTACTGTCCTTCAGCAGTCATCATGAAGGTCACTGGAGCCTTCAAAGACACTTCCTAAAAGTCTCTTCTGTTTGGCAGTTAAGAACATACAGAGATGCCACAAACTATCAAAGTCTGTCACCATGCCGGTGGGAAGGCTGAGGACCAAGCCTTGCTAGACTGCTTGGTTTCCTTCAACGGCACGACTGAACCACCACACTGCCCTTCCATTTAATTGCTCAAAATCATTCTTCCAGAAATATTTTCTCACTAGCTGTAAAAAGCAAACCTGAGAGCTGGCAGAGTTAACCCTGAAAAATAAAGAGCACCTTCCTCCTCCTCAGCACTAGCCACCACTTCTCTTGAAGTCCCCCCCTTTCCCTGTACCCCACCACACACCAGCTGCTGCAGGAAGCCATGTAACACCCTCYGAGCTCACTGGACCTGTGATGCCCAGGTGCACAGTGACCACCATCCCTGGCAGCCTCCCTCAAACAGCGAGATTCAGCTCAAAGATCTGCTTAAGGAGGCACGTACTGAGGCCAAAACTGCTTAATGTTTTCACTAGTGGGACAGAGTGCACCCTTAGCAAGGTTGCAAGAGTGGGGCTGGAAAGCAGCTTTGCAGAAAGACCTGGGGGTTGTGGTGGAATATGAGCCAGCAATGTGCCGCTGACGCAAAGGTGGCCAACAGCCTCCTAGGCTATGCTAGAAAGCATCGACAGCAGGTTGAGCAAGGCAAGTCTCCCCCTCTGCTAAAGCATTGGTGAGACATTTGCAGTACTGGGTCAAATTCTGGGCTCCCTAGAACAAGAGAGATGTGGATGTACTGGAGTAAGGCCAAAGAGCCACAAAGATTGTGGCTTAAGGGATTGGAGTATGTCTCACAGGAGAAGAGACCAAGAGAGGTGGGACTGTTTAGCCTGAAGAAGGTGGCTCAGGTGGACGTGCGTGCGTGTGTGTAAATGGTACGGTGCCAGGCTCTTCTCAGTGGTGCCCAGTGACAGGGCAAGAGGCACAAATTGAAATACAGGAAATTCTGCTTAAACATTAAAAAAAAAAATTAGTGCAAGGGTGGTCAAACACTGGAACAAGTTACCCAGAGAAGTTGTGAAGTCTCTGGAGATAGTCAAAATCCAACTCGACACAGCTGTGTGTTGCAACCTGTTCTGTCTCACCCTGCTTGAGCAGAGGATTGGAATTAGATGGTGTCCAGAGGTCCCTGCCAACCTCAGCCATTCTGCAAGTCTGTGATATCCTAGATGACTTGCTACAGCAAGTTGGAACAACAAGGGTAAGCAGGGATGACAAACACCTTCTCCCATGTAAGCTAATGGCAGTTGCAAATACTCAGAACATCTGGAAGGGGGAGAGGAAAGGAAAGAGGGAAAAAAATTGAAGATTATGGCTGCAGCCTAGTTCACAAAGATTAACTATCACGTGTAAAGATAGATATCGGATGCACAGAGCATCCTTATGCTGTCAACAAGGCACATGTCTCTGATGTCAAAGAAAGCAACCTGATCTAATGGAAGGTATCCCTGCCCATGGCAGGGACATTGGAAGTAGATGATATTTAAGGTCCCTTCCAACCCAAACCATTCTGTGATTCTATGATTCTATAAAGGACAGATTAAAAAAAAATTAAAAAAAAAAAATACACACACACTATTATTACTCTTTTAGCTATGTATCTCAAAGGCATAAACAAAAGATGAATAAAATAGCTTTCTCTTGTGTGGGAAATCAGACATACGAAAAGGCAAGAGGTCAGGCAGAAATCTCCAAGTCATTGCGACAACGAAGCACAGAATCTATGATTTCTACCGCAAGGTTACTCATTCTTCAGAGGTTTGGGTTTTTTTGTGGCGGCTAAACACAGAGAGATTAGATCAATAAATTATTTTGATTGCAAAGGGCTATATTTTCCTCTTATTTAATGACAAGCACCACAGACAGCTGTGGAATACCCAAATGTTTGGGAASCTTTGCGAATATGCAGATACCAATGCATTTTTAATAAGAGCCGCGTTTAGCTTGTACACTGCAGATGGCATTTTTTGTTCTTCTTTTTTTTAAATAGAAGTTTCAATACTGTCTTGAGGGCTGAATTTGAATCTTTGATGGAACTTATAAAACTACAAAATCACTCATGAAATCCTATAAAATCCCTAGAGAAACACTGTTGTCTCCTAAATCCAAGTGGTTTATTACTTGCATTTCATTCAATAAATGACAACCTGTTGGGTTTTTTTAGGTGAATATTGTCTTGTCTACTGGCCATAAATATATTAAAATTCCTCTTTGCTTTCCAAAGTAGAAAGGAGATAAAGCTGATTAACTCTATACAATGTTTTCACTCTGTCTGGCTTCCAAGGTGCAACACACAATAAATGTAAGCAAACGTGATTTGGTTAACAACAATTTCAGGAGGATTTGCTGTTCATGAATGGAGCCAGACTAGCCAAAGAACTGAGGATTACAGTGGTGAGATGCTACAGACCCTTTCTGAATACGTGTCCTGGTTCCGGCTGGGACAGAGTTAACTCTCTTTCCTGTAGCTGGAGGGGGTGCTGTGTTTTGGGTTTGGYGGTGAAAGGAATGTTGATGGCCCATTGATGCTTTGGTCGTTGCCGGGTGCACCGACAGCCTCCCCCACCCTTCAAGGTGCAGGGGGACCTGGGGGGGAGCATAGCCGGGGTGGTTGACCCAGCTGGCCAATGGGGTATTCTATACCATGTTACATCATGCCCAGCTTAAAAACCGGGGGGTGGTCCCTTTGGGGGGAGCGCACGGTTGTCGGGGTTTTGGTGCGGAACACGTGGGGGTGAGCAGTTGCATTGTGTATCGCCTGTTTTGTATATTCTCTTAGTGTTGTTATCGTTGTTATTATCACTGTTCTCCTTTGTTTTATTTCCATTATTAAACTGTTTTTATCTCAACCCGCGGGTTTTCCTCTGTGTGCCCTCCCGATCCTCTCCCCCATCCTACCGGAGTGGGGGGTGAGCGAGCGGCTGCGTGGTGTTTAGTTGCTGGCTGGGGCTAAACCACGACAATACGTGACTTCAAGGTACAGGCCATTCAAACTTCATTCCCTCTAAAATGACTTAGAAAGCCTCTAAGTAGCTCCTGCTGCAGTGGTAGCCTGGAGTGTGGACTTCCCTCCACCAGCTCCTCCGCAGTGAGGGCACCCCGACTATTAACCTCCACCATGAACTGAGGTCAGAGGATAAATCACTTATTTCATAGTTCATTACCTAGCCAGGCCTTTTATTTCTGTTTTTAGATAGATGCTGTGGTATTACACCTCATTGTGTTAAGCCTGTCTGAATTTGGGGCAAGAAAACAGAAAAAAAAAAATTTCTTAGTGTAGCAACAAGCAGCAAGAAACCTAAAGAACATCCAAATGTGTAGGGGATATTATCGTTGGAGTATCTTATTGACACCTTCCATGTCTAGTGTGACTTCTTCACACTAGAAGAAGTTCAGGCTTCCTAGGAAGCAAACTAAAACCCAGAGGAAGGAAGAAATGAAGGAAAGAAATGCATATTGATGCCATTAGTAGTATGAAGACAATTTTACATCTCCAGTTTCACCAGTTCATGCTATGGATCCTGAGCAGCCGTGACAGCAGGTTTCACCTGGCTAAGCGGGACTCCTTACGTACAGAGCAGAAACCTGGGCTCACATTTTAAGAATTATCTTTAAAATGTTGAATCTTACAGCTGAAAATAAAACTGTCCGAATAAGCTTGAACTTGATTTCTATACTGAAGAACAGGCAGCAACACGTGAGCCCGGACAATTCCGATCAAGCAGTGATAGCTTGATCACTTGCCTGATAGCTGGATCGGGCCCCCAGAGGGAACACAGTCGCAAGGAAAAGCTAGCTTTGTTTATAAAACATGCAAGACCTGATACYGCAGGTGTTAAAGGTGTTTTTCTATTACATGATGCGGGTGCTGGAAAAGGAAAGGAATCTCTGTTTACAAGCTACAGCGTAAAATCTACAATGGAGCTTTACAYTCCATCACAAATTGCAGATTTTAGCATCGCCGTCCGCCTTGCYGTAGTGACAGCCAGTGGTACCCAGGGCGGTAAAACAGGCCTCAGCGTTGCTTGGCAACCCACCTCCTTAAACTCAAGGAGGGTCCAAAGTTCAAGAAAAATGACAAAAGACCCCAGTATTTCTCTTCCTTGTGGTGCTCAGCCCAGGCGTCTGTAAGCAAAAGCAACAGAAGGGGCAGGCAGGTACTTACTCTCATCGACCTGCGGGTGCTGAACGACGACTTGGAAGAGCAAGCGGAGGATGCCCGGGTTCTGGGCATCCTGATCGCAGCCCTGCAGGGACAGGTTGAAACTGCCAGCAATATTGGCAGGCTGGCTGTCGCTCAGCTTGAACACCTCTGGGTTGCTGAGGGAGCCGGGCAGGTAGTACTCTACCCGCTCCTCTTTCCTTTCGCAGTTGGAGAGGCTGTAGTTGTGGAAAAACACGCTTGCTCTCATGTTGGAAGGAATCACAAACTGCCACGTCATGAGCTCATCTTCTGGAAAGCCCAGCGGGTAGTTTGGGGACATCAGGGTGATCGAAGACTCCCCCTTCAAAATGGATTCAATAATGCATAACCCTAAAACATGGCAGGAAAAAACCCATAAAAAACAAGTTGCAATTAAAGACGACCCACTGGCATATGTAGCACACCCAGCAGCAGAGAATTTTTATTTTGACAGTGAGATCATCCACTTCAGCTACAGGTTAGGTTACTACAAAACCCTCAGACTAAAACATATATTTGAGTTGATGCTTTTGTCTTCAATTACAGAAAAGGTAAGGGATATATTAATGCTGTATTTTCAGTTTAGTGGGTTTACCTTTCAAACACATGGACAGAGAGGCCTTTATGTTTTGGAAAGGAAATATCTTAGTTCTTACTTCTGGTCCTTGCTTTACCAGAGCAAACAAGCAACCTGACAACTGCTTCTGCTTCATTGGGTTTCGGGAAACAAAAGATGTGAGCTTTTATACCAGCACAGAGCTCTCTGTCCAAAAACCTCCCAGATCTAACAAGAGCATGCCAGCAAAGAGCCTCAAATACACATGATAAAACACGAATGCAAACCATGGAGGCTGTGTAAGGCACTTTATGCTTGGATGACTCTTGGCAGCGTGAAGTTGGGTACACAGAGATTATGGTCCCACTCTAGGACTCCAGCAACAATGTGCAAATGCAAGGAGTGCCAGGAGTTACAAAAACTCGTGTTCTAGAAGCTCGAACCTGGACCAGATCCCTTCTATAACTGATGGCAATAACTGCAGAATTCAAGTAAAGAGCAAGAACACCTCCCAGAGAGGGTTTGTCATGAGATCACGAAGTAACCCACCTTTGCTATATAATATTCCAGGTATTTTAAGAAGATTATCATACAACGTTTTATGTTACTGTGCAGGTTGAAACAGATAGCTGTATTTGAGCAGGCTCACGTGCCTTCCAGGCACTGCTTCCCCTTTTCTTACCTTCCTCTCCTGAAGAGAGGCATTGGTTTGAGGCTCCAGAAAGTTAAGGAAGCTTTATTTAAAAATAAACAGACCCAACCACACACTGCAACCAGCAAATAACTCTCTTGGCTCATTCTAATTATGCTATCTAGTCTCACTTAGCTGAAAACATAAAAACAACAGAGCAGGTATGTTTAAGGTTTAGGAAGTTTAAAGAGATTAAAAATGAGTAATGTGCACCAAAAGCAGCAACACAAGAGTTTTCATAATTACCCCAGAAGAGCACCAGCTACCAAACTACAAACGATACAACAACAGCTTTTAGAAAAGATGAAGTGGAAGGGAATTAGGGGTAGCATCACCAAAACTAGAAGGTTACCTGAGAAGAAAGGTTTAAAGAATTCTGCTGCCATCTGCACGAGGCGATTACAGGTGAGGAAACACTACTCCGTACTTACGTTTGATGGAAGCCCTGTTAGCTATGTTGAAGCCTGAGGTGGTGAGAGGTGAGTCCCATGGGAGGTGCACAGACATGATGACTCCCCCCAGCAGCTTCACGCGAGACACCGAGCCGTTCCTGCAGAAGGTGCCAATGTTGACTGTGGCCATATCGATACAGCTGTTGATGTTGTAGCTAACGAAATCTGGGCAYGTCTCTCCTGGTTCAATCTGTCTTAGCCATGGGGTAGAAAATTTCAGTTCAAGTCCAGCCTTTGTACTTGCCTTCACATCCCAGATGAAAGTCCTGTTAAGGCGAGGTAGCCCCGGTGGGTAAAGATGAACATCTCCGAAGGGACACGAACCTGACACACAGTCTAAATGCAGAGAGAGAACAGCCATGATACACTATGGAAAGCATTCAAGTAAATCAGGAATTTGACACTTTCCGCTTCATTGCTATTTGCACAATTTTTAGGTTGCACTTAACTTCTATATGCATTAAAAGACAGTCCTATAACATGGTCAYATGCTATCTCTAAACAGGACTCCTAGCCCATAGAGTAGACAGGATAAACCTGCTTTAGTCAGGCTGACTAATAGAAGGGATTCATTGTAGTATTCCCGCCTTGTTTGCTGAAGAATTTAGAAGGTATTTACTGAACAGGGTAGAGAGCTGAATGAGCAGAAGGGCGAAATTCAACATCAGGAGAGCTGGAAATCATGGATCTAGAGAACCGATTTTAATCACATCTCACTCGGAGAATTCCTGGCAAACATTCATCTTTAAATTTTCCACTGCTTGCCATGAACTATATCTTCTTTTCCTTGGTGCCCTGAGGCCCAGATTTTGCAAAAGCCATGATTTTGCAACTGCCACTGCAGGATTCTGGGGAGAACCTAGAAAACYTTTCTCTAAAAAATCCAGATTACTGGTATTTTAAGCTGGACACTAAAAATAAGCATACTTTAATCTATGTCTAGGCTCCAACTTAAAATAAGAAATATCCCAAGTGCATCTTAAAAATACATAATGAAATATTGTGAATATTACTATTTGCACGAACCATATGAATAAAACTCCAACACATGAAGAGAACTATCCTTGAACACCACCCCAAAAATAGCACAGATGTTACCAAAGACTGAATGCCCAACGAAGTTCGGGATTTTGTTGAGAAGTAGCATGTGTTCATGCCATTAAAGAGTACATTAACATACATACACCAGGGATAACATTCAAAGCAAATGAAGGTTTAGTTCCAGCTCTTCCAAATTTTCAGTTCATTAAATGTTCATTAAATATAAGGAAACACGTGCATGTCTTCAATGTTTCTGTTGCCCTTATAGACACAATCAAGCTGTTCAATGAATAATGTGGGTAATATATCATTATCAGTGCTCAGAGGCTTTGGAAAGGAAAAAAAGATTCTTTGATGGGTTTATAAACTGTGGGAGAAGGGAAGGCAGCAAGGAATTGATGCAAAAAACTATCATTTAACTGTTTCCAAAACAGCCAACAGCCATTAATTCTGCCAGCCATAATACAGACTTGTGTAGAAACTTGTGTAGTTTCAGTAATTCAAGGTTATTTATCAGTGTCCGAAGATTTCTTCTTACCCAAGATGATACCTTAATACAGTAACAGGAAAAAAAGGTATGTGGTTTTACTGGAGGAAAATTATCATTGGGGGACAAATTAAAAAACTGTAACTTACCAATATTTTTCTGAATTTCCATGATGAAATACTTCTCTGGAGTACTACAAGTGAAGGTAAAAGTCATGTTCTCCCCAGGCTTTATTTTGAGTTCAGACCTGATGACATTTTTAACATTCATTTGACAGCTTGGTGAAATACTGGATCTAGGTTTAATCATAACTGTGATATTGTCCACCTTTTGRAGAGAGATCGTAAAGGAAGCTAAGAAAGAAAAATAAATAGAYGTGTTCTGTTACTAGCATGTACAAATATCACCAGCCTCTCCACACATCCCCACAGATGCCACATTGTCAGAAGGAATATTTGCATCCACGTTTTCAAAAGTCTCTGGCGTTGGACCTACAGAAAATGCCTCGGCTCTTCCAGTCCAGCACAGACGATACACATATATGCTTGCTGCAGGTGCCCAGAGAGAAGTATACATGGAATTTGTGTAGGACCAGTTCTGCTCCAGTTTACCTTCACCAGTGTTAGTTATTTCACATTTAAAAAGTAGCTCAGCTGTTCCTTTCAAATTTCTGTTGTCCAGACTTTGGTTTTCCATCTGTCATGCCCATCATAGAGCCTGCTTCATTTTTGAAAGCACCCATGAAGTTGTGATTCAGTTCAGGAATTCTACTCAGCAGCCAAAGAGCAAAGCAACCCTCAACTTAAACTGTACACGACGGTAACAGGTGAATCTCTGGGTATGCCCCAACAATTACTGCAGACCAGACCAGGTACTCCAGCGATACCAAAAGCACATACCAACAGACACTTATACATGTGGTCATGGCCCTCTCCCACCTTCCCCACCTTATACAACTCATTCCCTGAATGTATAGGACATCCACCAATGCCCCCCAGCAGCACAGAAGGCATCTGTGGCCTGGGATGGATTGTGTGTGCTTGGATATCTCCTCTCCATCCCTGACATGGCCATCATAGACTTACAGCTTTTGGGGAATACATAAAAGCCTCAGCAATCTTCACAGATTTCAACCCAACCTCAAACACTACTGAATGCAGGAGCAGCTCTGGCAGGAAATACTGGAGCCACAGAATAAACTGGTTGTTGAATAATCTTCTCATATTGAATTGGCAGCAATTTATCAACAAATGGACCAAACTCAACTGTCTTCTAAAGACATACATGCAATATAAGACACGAAGGAGCACCAATGGACATTCAAGAAGACTAGAAAAGTTATTAGCATCAGTTTGATGCTTAACAAAGACTGAGCCCAGCCCTGCCTGAAGTGAGTAAAGTTTGCGTTGAAGCCAACTGTATCCCAGCCCCAGGTGAAAATCTGAGGACAGGTCAGTTGGCAAGTTTTCTGCCACTTGTTTTCACTCCTCTCCCTTCCTTATTTCACTGTACAGAAGATACAATCACAGYGTCTACAGCACTTGTGCTTTTAGTGTTTATGGGGAAAAAAAATAATTTATGTATATACAAAAAAGTAARACATCTAGAAATAAGGGTACCCCAAGTTTGGTTCAAAAATGTCCGTTCCTTGAGTGGGACATCACACAGGRCTGCATGACAAAGCTCTATCCGTACACCAGGTTGGGAATCCTCTTGCTYATTAACCCCAATAACGAGATACTTACCCTAGCAAACCCAGCAGCGCAGCACCCCGGGAGAGCCCCTGCAGCCGTTCCCATTGCCAGGCAGCGTGCCAGGAAGGTGTGAGAGAACAGCTAGCTCAGAAATGCACATCTGCAGGGCGCCCCAGGCTCTACCCAACTGCTTACCAACCCTTGAGCACCTAAGCATCCAGCCTGGCCCATGCCAGCTGCTAGCACCRTGGTGGTGGTAAAGAGGATGGCCAAAGCCCAGAGACCTGGGGGCTCACCTGGCAAGGGTTGTGGGGAGCGGGGCCGAGCACACCTTGGGAACTCTTGATCGGCAGAGCTCTCTCGTGGCAGATAGCACACCAGAGAACCTCAACCAACCTACCCACCCAACTCAAAACTTCAGCCATCGCAGCTGCAGAGAGAAGSGTACAGCATTACCGACTCAAGTTCCCACAAAACCCACCTGTCCTATTTTTAAACCTCCCTTTTAAAATCTCCTGATTTTTACAGCAATCTCATGGTTTTGCAGGGCCTGACTTTCATTACAATGTTTTGCAAAAGCCCTGGGGATCGATCAGTCAGCACGGGTTATCGTCCTTCCCTGCCACTAAGAACATTGCAGCTCCAGGTTTGCAAACACCAGGCATCAAAATCTCACTGCTAGGGGGAGCAGGACAGAAGAGGGTACTCAAAGAGATACCTCATCGTGCTTTTATTTTAGTTTTGTTGGTCTTGAGTCTTTTTCCAGACTTTCCAGCTTTTCTACACAATCTTGAAGTCAAAAGACTTAACAAGCCCTTGAAACTGCCTTACCTATTTGCTGCCAGGATCAAAGGCTTTAAATGAAAACCTCAAACACCACGAGGCTTGCCAAATTTCTGCACATACTTGTAACAAYGAGTTTACCAATCCTCTATACCCTTAGTGAGAACCTGGGCACTTAGTAACTTTCCTATAGCTTTTAAGTGACAGGACAGCCCTCTGCCCTGAGCATCTACACTGAATTCCCTCACCTCTTCCAATGGCTGGCACTACTTGACACCTGCATTTCTGCATTAGAAATACTTTCGCAGAGGTTTTCAGTCTGGGTTTTCCCGAGGGAAAAAGAGAAGAAAGAAAAAGAAAAAAAAAAAAAAGACGACCATACAGGCTAGGAACTGCCTTGTGCAATGACCTTCCAAGCACACAGGGGACAATCGTAGGGGCAACGTCCGTGGGGCAGGGAAGAGAAAAGAGTAAAGCAAAGCCAGCAACCAGAGCTTCTCCTCCTCAGGCTTCAGAAGGAAGCAGTTTTCAGAAGAGAAAGTGAAACAACTACTTCCAGCCTAGCCCAGAGTTTTGTTTTCCGGACTACTGGACGCTTTTGGGTTTTATGGGGGTTTTTTTATTATTATTATTTATCACGCCTAGTGCACAAAATATCCTTTGACCCTGATGGTCATAATTTTTCTGATGTTTATGTCATCCAGATATGAAGTGTAGCAGCGTAATACCAGTAATTAATAGCTACGGAMAAAAGAGACTTCTTTCTTGCATACGGTAATTGTCACACCCGTCTACAGTTTATAAGTAATGACCGAAAAGTCTGTTCCTCACTTTCTTGTCAAACAGTTAYCACTGTTCCTTTTCCCATCCCTGGGACAGCACAACCACACGGCCAACCTGGCAGGACGGAGAAACACCAGGGCCACTAACAGCCAGTACTTCTGCACCAAATGCTTGGGTACGGCTCTAAGACCCCTTTTAGTCATGAGGATTAAGGTTAAGCATAACCTTAAGCACATGACTAGCTTTAAAACAAAACAAATACACGCCGTGAGCTGAAACCAAGGAACAGACATTTTAAATGACATTTCGAAATAAGTGAGTAAACGATTCCTACAAGGGTCAAAACAAAGCATCGCATTCCCAAGCCCTTGAAACACCCGACTTCTGCTGCCCGGGTTTTTTGCCTCCCACCCCCTTTCCAGACTTCACGACCACATAGTCACTCATTTGACCTCCCTGCAAGGCAGACGGCGTTGGGCAACGGCCCGTGAGACGAGGCTCCTGCCTGGGGCCGTGCACGCACACAGCAGCACCGCACCCCGGAGAGGCTGACCTGGCTCTCCGCTGCAAGGAAAAGGCATGCAGATACGGACAAAGTAAAGGAACGTCGTCTCTAGTTTTCATGAAGTCAGCCTCATGAAACTCCACAAATAATCACTTTGGTCAGAAAAATAAGAACACAGTGCTGTAATGTTAACAGCAGCCAGCTGCTAGAGGTGTGCTATCAAATCTCATTTTCGTAGGAAAAATGGAAGAAAAGAATCATGCAGAAAGTATTACCAGTGCCCCCAAACTCACTAAAAATGATTAAATGACTAAAACCCCCAAACTATAGCCACACACACGCAGCACAATAGACAGACTACTTAAAATCACCTTTACTGCAGAGCTTTTATAAACATGAGTGAGTCTCTTTGTGACTCACACTGATCTGTCACTGTCTATGATTCCCACTGCATGCCTTTTTATTAGGACTACCAGTAACTGTACATGCTTCTTGTAAAGGAATTTCCACGCCTCGTTAATGCTGCACAGGGATGACACACAGGATATCCAAACCAACAAGAGGAAGTATTGCCAAGCTGGATCTAGTCTCTGTCTACACAACAATGAAAGCGTTGGGCTGGAAGATGTCAGAGGTGAAACCTCCAGTCCTGAGCTGGTTCACAGGCTGATGTAGACATCTGATAACACCCTAAATTTTTTTCCTCTAAGCGATTATAGTTTTGCAGCCTCTCTTGGCTATCTCTTCAACTGCCCCAATCTCAGTCTGCATTTCCCCTGCCACAACTGGATTTTGCTACTGCTCACCCTTGTTTAAGACTGCTCCTTCATGAYAGTTGTCTCACAGCAGCATCCCTTTATCACTCATAATGCTCCTCTGTGCAAATGCACCTTGGCTAGCTTTTTCTCAACAGTATCATTTTTCCAAACCTTTCATCAATTTTATTGCTCACAGCTCTCCAACTTGAGTTAGAAACAAACTCCATAGTGTAAAACAAGTCAGATTACTCCTCAGAGTTTAGCCTAAATTTATCTACTGTGGTTGCACCTGACACTAATCCCCTAGTATTTTTTAATATGTATATATAAATGTCAAAAGGACATTTTTCCTGTACAAGAGGGGGGTGCAATGTAGAAGACAGCTGGAGGGACAGAGAGCATGTCTATGTACATACAAGGAAAGGACTTGGCAGAACAGCAATTTTTATGGCTATGTACAGTGCCTTGCTAAAGAAGGCAGGAGTGAGAACAGAGTCCAACTAGTTTTGTCTAGAGGGCTGCATTTTATTGCAGCAATTTATCCATAAGGATCTATGGATTGTTTCATGACTTCACTGGATGGATTAAAACAATTWAAAAAAACCCAGACAGACCAATAAACCAAAGCCCACGACTCCCCAACAAAAAAAAYCCCAGATATTAATTTATCCCAAAATAACATACAAAAACTGTTGCTTTGCTCATTCTGGTTAAATCGTGGGCTTGTTCCACTTCAACCAYTTTTAATAACAACCAGTTGGATGGGGCTGACTCAGACACCATTCATGAGCTGGCAGCAGCTGGAGGAGACGGCCTGCTGTAGAAGACGAGTAGCGGCAACGCTCGCTCCGGATATGAAGTACCTGGATCCCAACCCCTGTTCTGCCYGAGGGGGATCTGAACCCACACAACCAACACACCTCTCCGGAGAATGGGCTCATCCACCACAGCACTTCGTGCCACCGCCTCGGGACATGGATAGCACCATGGTGCTGTTTGCCGCTACGGCTCGGTAGGCTCTCCTGGTAAGCTCACCACCTCTTCTGAGCCACAGGCGTGCTCATAGCCTGCTGAGGTTGTTCCACTACACATAAACTATTGCAAAGTCACAGCAAGACGGTGTGAAGCAAGGAGTACGACTCAGTATTGCAGTGACCSCGCCATAAGCCGAACAATTTCATTTTCAAGACATATGAACTCCTGTTGCTGATCTAATGGACAGCCTCGGTGCAGGAGACAGCAGCATCRGTAGGACACATTCAGAGCAATCCATCCAAAACACCATTCAGCTAGCGAGGGGACCTCAAGGCTGTCTCCTGCTTGATGGGGACCGCAGGCTCCAGCTCCCACATCCTGAGCAAACACCTCAATGGCTCAGCTAAAAGATACGCACCAACATTATACCTGATTATCCATTTCCCCATCACCTCCACACAATTCATTGCACAGTTGACCCAAATTTGCCAACAACAGGTCAAAGAATATTTCAAAGAGTAAATGTCTTCCTGCTTCGCTGACTCTAAYGTTTTGTACCTGCCTTATTGAATCTTTCTTTGACAATTTGAGTCCAACTCCCCTGTGTAACTACAGCAACTGATTGCCCAAGCACCATCCACTCCTCCAGTTCCACCTGCAGTGCCCATCCAGGTAATTGCCTTCACATTCTTCAAGCCCTTAGCAAAGTGARTCAGGGACCCTTACACCATTTATACTCTTCTCACCTATTAAAAGGTGCTGTGAGCAGCAAATGGAGATCGCAAGCACAATCACAAATTACAGCCAACCCTGCTTGCTGCAAGCTGCTGAAATCCTGTTTATAAAGCACACAGGTTTTCTGTTTACATTTAAAATGTAAACTAGCTACTCTCTACATTGCTCAATGATGTCCTTATATTTGGACCTGTCTTCCAATACCACACTTGCTTGGGATATGAGGTCCGTATTTTGTGAAAGGATTGCTTTCAGGGAATCACTCAGAAAATAAAGCTTAAAATCTGCAAAGCTTGTAAACACTTACAGATAGAYGCTGCCAATGGCTATTATGCCAGGGTAACCACCCACATCTCAGGAGAGGGCACCTGGGGGAGAATATCCATTCCTCAGCCAACATAGTATAGGACCCTAATTTTCACTAATGGTTTAAACTGATAGCCAGGATGGGGATGTGAAGCAGGCGAGATGTCACACTTCCCGTTCTCCATTCTCCTCCTCATCAGGGAGGAAGGGCGGACACTTCTGCAGTAGTGATGTTACAAGCCATCCCACCACAATTCACCAGAGAAGGTCTGTCAGTACCCCAGGCCAGCAAGATTGCTCACTCAAAAGTTGTTACTTCATTAAGTTAATTTGTAATGCCTAAGGAATAAAGTACCTTCAGTTTAACAATAAAAAAAAAAAAAAAAAAAAAAAAAAAAAAAAAAAACCACCAAACTAATTATAAATTTGAGTACTTCTACCACTTTCTCCGGAATCTTTTTAGAAGGATAATTAAGGCACTCACAAAACTCATGTGTAAGAGCCATTTTTAAAAGAAGCTTTTTTCACCAAAAGTGGGGAAAAAAGACWCTTTGGGACTTTGCAAGTTTAGCTGCAATTACAGAAGGGAGAATGTTGACTCTGGGCTGCCTTTTTTTTTWTATTATTATTTTAGAGATAYGAGGTTTTGTTGCTTCCGTAGAAGTGAGACGCAGAGCTCAGTGAACACTGTCTGCAAGCTGACCGCCAACTCGCGTACAACATACAAAATGTGTGATACATGGGTCTGTGCAACTTGACAAGAAAATGTCACACTGGCATGAGGAACATTAAGACRCCACGCAAGTTGCTGCAGGAGCCTCCCTTGATTAAAGGGGTGTTTGCACAGTTTATCCCTACCTTGCTGTAAGCCAGCAAGAGGACAGCATCTTGGAGCATGTCTG
The DNA here is from genome assembly GCA_030449065.1 of Oceanodroma leucorhoa. Lineage (NCBI taxonomy): Eukaryota > Metazoa > Chordata > Aves > Procellariiformes > Oceanodroma > Oceanodroma leucorhoa. Next base: position 660,923 of record JASVER010000053.1, read on the forward strand.
AGCAGCTTTTCGGTCTTGGCTCTGGTTAACGAAGGTGGAAAAGTGCATTTCACAATCAGTGGTCCCTCCCATGCCAAATATCCTGCCGACAGCTCTTTGTCTCTCACTTCTGAGGAACTTCAGCTCATCCCTTTTCACCCCCCACAGTTTGCTGTCTCCGTAYGCTAATCTCTCAGCTCCACCCACAGACCTGTAAGAGCCAGGGCCAACTCCAAAATGCTGGCGTGATCATACCTCTCAAAATAAGCATTTGCTCTGACAGCGAGTAACCACGCTCACTTTGTTCCCCAAGAAATCAAAAAGCACAGTTCAAAGCAGGCTGTCCCATGGCACCCTTGAGGATGGTTGTTAAAAGGTGTCCAATGGAACAGGTGAGACTTTTCCCCCCATTAGRCAAGATACATAAAAAAAATTAAATAAATAAAATCTGTTTTCCCACAGTACTGGCAGCCTCAGCACTCAGAAGCAGGTGAGACCTTACTAACATACATGAAATGCACATCTACCAGATGTTATGGCATGATTCTTCAGCTGGCTCTTCCTGAAGGTGTTCCAGGAAGTCCCATCAATACTATCTACACTGGGCAGGTTCAGATACAGGCAGTGAACCCTCRCCTCTGTCACCAGCTAATATAGAAACAGAAGATTTTGCTCTGATGTAACAGCCAGCGGTCAACAGTTTACTAAGACAGCACAACCCACGTCCTTTCTTTCATGCCCTGGTGGCGCAAGCAGACGTTGAACAAGAGGAATCTGCATGGTCACACCTCCATCAGATTAGAGAAGTTTTTGAGTTGAGGGATAGTGACCAGGCTCTATCAGCTGAATCCTACTAAGAGATCACCAAAAGTCAGCAGGTGCTCTACTGGAATTCGTTAACGGTTTGGCTCCAATTAATCAACCCGTGCTGCAGTGGGTGTGTTGTCCGCTCCAGAGCTGAGGTTTGACAGGGATACCTGAACAGCCTCAGTGAGATGGCTAATGTCCCAGAAACTGCTGGAAGTGCTCTGTTAAGGTAACATCTTCAGTCTTTCCCCAAGTCGGACAAAGGTTTAYAAATTATAAAAATTATTAAAGATGTAGAAGTGTAAAAAAAAATTTAACAGAAACTTAAGAAAAGCAAGGGGAGAGGATACGGAATTACCCAAAAAGAGACCAGTTAGATCAAAACCRGCACCCATTTTTCCCACATGCCCCAGACTAACACATGCTTTGCTGCAGCTGAGCCTTTCTAGGAGCTCTTGTGTGGAGACCRTGGCCAGAAAGCACCCAAAGGGAGAACTCAAAGGAGCACCCAGAAGACAGCGGGAGCACCCTGCCGCAGGTGTAGTAAGAAAATCGCTGGTCAGTTCAGTTGAACAGCCTGCTCATGATAGTGGTGAGCAACACCCAGCTTCCCACCACACARCCCCAGCAATAACCCAGCACCACCAGCAGCCCCGCACCGGCCACAACATGAAGGGGTACGACTCCACGYATGTTCACTGCTCTCAGGTTGCATGCGTCTATCACTGGCCAGGACCTGAAGAAGGTCACGTTTAGCCATCAGCAATTAAAAAAAGCAAACACAAATCTAATCAATACAGAGAAACTGGTGAAGAAGGAAAAGAGTTAGCCACCTATGATCTACTCATTTGCCAACATATCATATCCCTGTCACCCACAGCTGTAGCAGTCAACACAGGTAAGGCCAAAAGCATCTTGACTTTGTTCTCAGCAAAGGATGGCTCCTCATGCTATTTCTAATATGAAGTATTTCTGGAATGAACTAAGTCCAAAGTTGTTCAGCCTCTACCTAAGACTGAGGTTTTGCCAGATGTGGATTCCAAAGCTTTTTATTTAACATACATACATTTATAAATATCAATTAAGCAGGGTGATAAGGGCTATACCAATAAACCGAGCCCCAGCAATATTTATTTGTGAAAATACTGCTGCAACATATTTCAAGAAGTCAAAATTTAATTTTTTCAGTAGCTTTACTCCTACTTTCTTTTCTATCCAATATTATTTATAGATAAGATTAATTCATTTAAGTAATTAACAAGCCTGAACACAACTGACCCAAAGATACCTGATATCAGGGGAAAGGTTCTTGCCTTATTTCATAAACCAAGCCCTGATTTCTGTCTAGAAACGCCCGTTACGGTGTAACAAGACAATGCACACAAGTCAGAATAAAAATGAGAGGAGGGCAATCTTCCATCTAAAGAATAATTTCCTCCATGCCATAGGTCCATGGTGGTACTCTGGAGCTTCAGCAGCCTCCAACCCTTCCACCCCTGTTTCTCCCCTGGCCAGTCCTCTGAGCCCATGCCTTGAGCCAATGCCAAAAAATAATCCTTTCAGCCTGCTCCCCCTTAATTATTTTTTGGCTGATGAGCCACCGCAGCTCATCAAGTGACAACCCCAGGCACAAAAGACTCACCAGCCACCTAAAGAGCCAGCCTCAAGAGCTGGCCCACCACATCACATTTCTTCTCTCCTGGGCCACTTCTTAGCCAAATGACTGCTATTTGTTGGTCTTTTCAGTTTTGCGTACGAGTAACCCCATGACCAAGAGTATGGCTGCTGGAGAAACTTTATTCACACATGACTCCAGTGACCGCGACCTAACTGAGGATCTCTGGTGGGGGCACTCAAATTGGTGGTCGTTTGTGCTGCTGTGGACAAGAAGTTCAAGTCAGTGTATTAACACTCAAATATTTTCAACCCCCCAACACCTCACTTCCCGACTTGGGCCTCCACATTACCTCTGCATCCTTTCAGATTTTAAAAAGACAAAATTTAAAAAAAAATTCACAAACAAGACTCACACGTTAAAAACAAACATCTCTATTCCCCAAAAATTTGGAATTGAGAAAAAATTTTAAGTGTATTTCCCAATGGAAAATTTAAGGTAGTAGCACCAGAACTGAGACACACAATAAATAAGTAATTCACTATACACGTTATTTTCTAGAGAGTAAAAACTAAGCGCTCCAGACTGAGAATGCCATGAGGCAAGCAAAAAAAAAAAAAGGTACAACCTAATACTCATGCATGTAAGTTGTGGTCTTAAAAGGAGAGGTCTCGAGCGAGCGAGCAAAACAGCGATTCAGAATGGAAATAATCCAGCTTCCATTGACTTTCAGAGAAGCACAAACAGGCTGGTTATTTATATTCTGTCAGAACATCAGAAAGACCCTGCTAACAGCTTGGGGTTTTTTTTATTTTATTAAAAGCAGCAGCTTTACGTGTTAAGACTGACACGTGACTCAAATCAGCCAGTTGCCAAGAAAAAGTTAAGTGGAGGCATAGAGCAAGAAGCAACGCAGCATTATCTGCAAATTCACTTATTACAACAATGACATTTTAAAGACAAACCCCAAAGTACATATGCAGATTTTATTACATAAGGATACTTTAAATCTGAAATATTTATGTTTCATAGACATCATAAAAGTCTGATTAACTTCATTATTAGTGTTTCAAAGAAACATGTTTTAGCTGGAAAACACATTTTCAAAGGTCAGATACGCAATACTTCGTTCACACTCCCACGTCTATGCACAGCTATCGCACCAAATACTTATTTCTGCAGTTTTCCACCTACAAGTTAACCAATGTTTCATTTGATAATTTACATTATGTATAAAGTTCCATCTGAAGAAGAACTACAAGCTCCTCTGAAGACAATGTGACCAGCCATGCTTCACCCACACATTCCTAGAGGACAGTAAGGACAACACTATAATACTGCACCTGCTGGGAACAAGTGGAGGGAGGAGAGAGAAGGACAGACTTCATCGATGATGACAAGAGACAGCTTTAGAGATAGGCACACCAAGATTTGTAGCCGTCCCACCAGAGCGTCACCAGTCCCCGAGAAGAGGCACGCGTGCCTCATGGCCACCTCGTGCGTGGTTCTGCACACCCAGCCTAAACCTGGCCTTGTCAAAAGGGAGATTGCTGCAACTTGCAGCCAAAATGCAGCAACAGCAGAGCCAGTACCCAACGTCAGCACCAGGGCAAAGGGAACGCCTTAAAAATTACAAACTACGTAGGGGTGTGGGGGAAAATCTTAACCTGAACTGTCTTGGGTTTTCAGGACAAASCTTTGCTCAGGGAAATGTTCCAACTACAGTTTTGGTTGTGCAATAACAAAAGCAACTCTCACTTGGATGGAGGACACACCAGGCACACGACATCTRCCAACAAACCTGGGAAGGCGCTGTTCCCATCTCTGGTCCCACTCACACCATCACAACCTTCAGCCTGYCAACCCATGCCACTAATGCAGCCGAGACTGAGCCACCCCTTTTTTTGGGGGGCTGGGGGTCCACAAAGAGGAGGAAGGCTCCRAGTTATAGAGTTTGATGGGATGACAGAGGACCGGGCACACAGGAGCAGTGGTGCTTGTGCAGGAGAGGCACACGGGCAGAAGCATGCAGTCGGAAAGGAAGGRACTGAAGGAGATAGGAAGAGGGATCACCAACAGCGGCAGCAAACCGTTGGGTCTACCAGTGGTGTTTTGTGCCACTTCACTGTTAYTAACTTTGCTTTACAGACCAACTTCACAGTTTGCCCGAGGGCAAGCTCACTGGCTGGTGAGAACTCTCTCCCCGGTTCCTCTAAGATGAAGCTAAGAAAGCCCCAGACCACACAGACATCTTGTTTGTAGAGAAGGTTTGCACAATAAGGATAGACTAAACATTCTTCGTCGGACTTGCCATCTTCCTTCCATTTCCTGCACCTTCCCATCTGATTTGGTTTTGCCACCTTCCTGACAAGAGCTATTACAATTACACACAAAGTGGACTTCCATGGCTCTCCAGGGACACAGCCTGCACCCACAGCCACCACACAGCCGGTATCCTGCTCACTACTACACCCAACCAAACTGACGGTGTGGGCTCAACCTTGCATAAAGCAGGTATAAACTTTTTTTTCTTGTAATGCCAACGTAAATGCATAATTCGTTTAGGTGTTTTAAACATGAGAGAGGCTAAGAAGCTGGAGCAGATGATGACAATAAGCAAAAGTMAAAGACATTGGCTCAAAAAGAGCTGTACTCTGCCTCAAAAGCAAGCCCATGAAGTTTAATGTGAGGCACCAAAGAAGATTAGGGGGGGGGAGAATAAAAGGAACAAAGGATTTTGGTAACACAGTTTAACCAGAGGGTGAGGAATAATGTGTGAATGTATGATTAATAGGCTGCTGCATCTTCCAGTGAAGGTCTAGACCTATGTATGAAAAAAGATGCAATTGAGGATTTTTTCATTTGCTACTTCAACAATACAAGATCTTTGGAAGGTCTAGCTCCTCTCCTTCTAGCACTGAGCCATCTAAGGTTTTAAAAGTTTATTTTCTTTGAAAACAACACACAGTTAACCACAGTGTAATAGTCTTTCTTGTTCCTTTGAAGAGGCTTAGAGAGGCAAATAGCTGTCATTTACTTGACTCAGAGGCAACGCATTAAATGCAAATATTTTATTTAAAAGACTACATAGCTTGAAACTTAAACCTCAGTGCTGTCCAATTTCACAGTCAACATTTAGACTGTATTGTTTATAATAACAATGGCTGTGAGCCACACTTCAGCATAACCAGCACAGTTAAAGGTAATAGAAATGTTGAAAAGGCACAAATCTCACATYGGACTCTTTAGGTTATTCATGGTCACTGCAAATAACTCAGCAGCTCTTCTGTATAGGACGACTCATACTTCCAGAGTCTTTAACAAGACTAATAGCTATAAAACGGACTGTTTAGATTTGAGGATGGGCATTTTTTGCAATCAAGCGGCTTTGGAAATTGAGGAAAACCCCACACACTGTCTCTGTGTTCATAACCGGAATTCTTTTGGGGTGGCAGACAGGATTTAAGAAAATTATTCATGGGTTATATATACAGGACTGCAATCAAGTATCCAGGAATTTCAAGAGGTGCAGAGTTTGTAGTGAGCAGCGGTCTTCCATTAAACTACCTGACCCGGCTGGGCACGCAAGCCATTCTGTGTCCCTGCACGTACATCCATTGCTCTATATAAATACCATTCTCTCTGCTTAAAAGCCTACGTGACTGCACGGTCCAACACAGAGTACGACCCTGTGAGCTCCTGCTCCTTACAGTTAGTTCAGCTTCAGCTTTGCAAGGACTTCGTAAAGTTCCTTGCATAATCAGTACTCTAGCAGGCGAGGACGTAAAGATCAGATCACTTATCTTGTTAGTATTTATTTCATAGAGAACGAAAAAGGAATGTTCAAACGAGAGGTGCTGAAACTGGATGTCCCTATTTCAACATTATTTTTAGGCGATGTCGGAGCACCCCGGCACAGCAGGACGGCTCCCACCCCCGGGACGAGGAGCCAGGCAGAGCCGCCGTGAGCCTTCCCCCCTGGAAGGCGCCCGACCCCCCGGGGCTCACCGCCGCCTGCCGCCGCAGGAGAAAGACCACACGCTCCTCCCGGGGGGCTGGGACCGCCATAAACCACCGTATGACCATTGCAGATGCGATTCTACCCTATTGCCCCCCCTTTTAATAACTAATAGTTATTAAACGAGCAGTAGCACACGGAGATAAAACAGAGTCACCGGTCTCTCGCCTGCGGTGCGGCCAAGAAAAGCAAGGCAGGGCTCAGCCGCCCGCCGGGCGGGTCCCCGCTGCCCGGGCAGCCCCCCGGGGCGAGCCGGGGGTGAGGGGGAGCCGTCCCGCCGCAGCCCCCGCCGCCCCGTCCCTACCTTCCCGCTGGAGGAGCTGCGCCGAGGCGGCCAGGAGCGCGGCCAGGAGCGCGGCCAGCGCCCGGCCCGCCGCCATCTCCCCGCATGGGCCCGGCGCCGAGGCGGGCGCGGGTCCCCTCCGGCGCCGCCGCCGCTTCCTGCTCCACCTCGCACCTGGCGGGGCGGGACGGGGCAGGTGAAGTCCCTCCTCTTCCTCCCGGGCAGCGGGGAAGGGAAGGGAAAGGAAGGGAAGAGAAGGAATGGGGTGGGATGGGCTGGGATGGGCTCGGGGCGGCCCCGGGCGCTGCCCCCGCTGCCGCCCCGGCGCGGCGGGATGGGGCCGGCTTGGCGGGGGCGCTGGCGGTGCGGGCCGCAGTCAGTGGGAGAGATGCTGATGCTGCTGCAGCTGCAGAGTGTTATTTCTGCTGTTACACCTTACCGTATCGCTTCCCCTGCCCATTTCCGACATTATTAACTCTTACCAAAAGAGTTTCGGATTTTCGGTGAGCAAGCTCCTCTCGCCCTCTTGCTGAGTGCCCGAATCTGTTACTGATGCCAGGTAAAGCGTGCCTTGCCTGCCGAAGCATCTATGAACAGATGTGCTGTCTCATCTCTCAATGCATGGGTGGTGGAGAGACCTCATTGTGGCCTTTGGATACTTAAAGGGGCCTTATAAGAAAGATGGGGACAGGCTTTTTAGCAGGGCCTGTTGCGATGGGACAAGGGGTAATGGTTTTAAACGAAAAGAGGGTAGATTCAGACTAGATATAAGGAAGAAATTTTTTACGATGAGGGTGGTGAGACACTGGAACAGGTTGCCCAGAGAGGTGGTAGATGCCCCATCCCTGGAAGCATTCAAGGTCAGATTGGACGGGGCTCTGAGCAACCTGATCTAGTTGAAGGTGTCCCTGCCCACGGCAGGGGGGTTGGACTAGATGACCTTTAAAGGTCCCTTCCAACCCAAACTATTATAAGATTCTATGATTCTACGTTTGGAAGTGCCACATTTCACGCAAGTAGGTTCCTCTCAGTGAACAGTGGTTTGTATCCTGCTTGTTAAATGTTTGGGGACTTTGCAATGAAAAACTCTGTGCAGAAACCATTGTGACGTAGTCAGGAGTAGATGTTTGCCCAGTGAGTAGATACCTTACTAACGTCAGACAGCTCATCTTCCAGCAATTCCATGCCATTGCTTTGGAGCATTTGTTTCTTTGGCAATATTGTTGCAAAATACCAGTATATTTATACTAGTCCACAACAGCACCCGGATGTTACAGAAATGTGCACAGGAATATTCAGGTTCAAAGGAGAAAAGTCAAAATGATGTCAGAAGTTCAAGACCTTTTACAGATTTAAGACCAAGCTTTAGAGAAGACTGAAGACCCTTTGCCCTTGCTGATATCAGCTGGCAACGAGGATACTCAGCTCTCCTGGGAGATCTTTACACCTCTTTTATAAATAAATCTATTGTTCAGTGGTATTCTGCATAGTACAGCTTTTTACTCATCTTAATGAAGAATATGCAATTAAAAGAAAATGTGTCAGTCTTTAGAAATGGACACTGTTAATAAGAAAGTAATTAACTGGTTATATGACTGCAGAGAAATGAATGGATAGGAGCTTTACAGCCATATGAGGAGGAACAGAATGATTTCTTAGGGGCTCAAATCAGTTCTGATGCCACTTCATTAACATAAGGAAATAAGGAAGGGCTAGGAATTTTATTTTCTCCTACTGGAGAAATAGGAAGGCTTTTGGCCAACTCATAGGTTTTAATTTATGTTAGTTGTGTCTTATCAAGTTTCATATCTTCATAAAGTTCAATACTTTCCTACTGAAGGTAATTCTTGTGTCAGCTTTATATTACCTTATAGTTCCTTTTTTCTTTTTTCCAGATCAAAACATAGAAAAAGTGTGATAGGTTTCCTAAAACAGATGTGGGTTTATGTTCATTATAGTTCTTAACACTGTTCTGTCATTTGTAATTCTGATGTAGGAACACAGAACCAGAAATCACCCGTGGTCTGGCTGCTCTTATGTTCTCCTCTGTCACTCCCCTGGTCACCAGCATTTCCAAACGAGCTCTATAAACGTTAGCTAGCCAGTCTAACACCACCTCTGTGAGACAGATAAATTCAGTTCCCTCTGATTTGGAGGTGATGGACCAAGGGACAGACAGTCCTTATGACTTCCCCAGTGTGACAGGAGAGTGAGTGCTCCTCCGCAGGGCTGAGAGGGCTGTGCAGTGACGGACTGGCTGGTTATGAGGGTCACTTCCTAGCGGACATCTACTGTTGCATAAACAGCGTAGATGATAGCTGTAGATTTAAGATGCTTAAAATATTTGGCATGGGAAAGCATGCAGAAACAACCACTTCAAGTCAAAAAACATTGACTGACTGTACACATAACTCTACAGGAAAAAACCCACCAACACAAAGTGAAGGCATTTTCCATTGACTTCATTAAGGCTTGCACAGCTAATGCACTTCTTTAGAGCGGTAGCAATCCTGGTTGCTGCAGTGTCAGCTACAGTAAAGGAGTCAACCTCCATCAACACCTTTTGTCTAGACATGTCAGGATGCTATAGCGGAGTCCTGGGGGGTGGGCAGGGTTAAAGTTAAAGAGTTGTTTCGCATGTCTACCCCAAAACACCCTGACCCCCGGAGTACAGTGCAAATGGGGGTGTACCACTCTCCGTGATGATGCTCCAGAATCCAAGAGGTAAGAAAGCATGCTCTGAGAGTGAATGCTGTTAAATGGATACCCTGCTAAAGTCAGACTTTTCTCCTCTGTCTGCAAAGAGTGAGGACCAGAGGTAAAGAACTGTCAGACTAGTGGCAAGAGTCGATAGACTAAGCATAAAAGTAACTTAATCCACCTTGCTATGACTTTGAGTGCTTCAACTTTGTTTTAAAATGAAGAAAGAAGGAAAACGGGAGGAAGAGTAAGAGACCCTCCTCCTTTCACAGATCTTTTTACCAAAAATTCCTTTAAAATAGCCATCGACTTTCACTTCAGTGTATTTTCTTGAGAAGGTGAATACTCTTGTGATACTGTCAGTTTGTCCATGTGTCTATTTTGGCTGATGCAGATGATGAACAATTCCCTCAGTCAGTCTTTTTATTGAAGACAAAGATTTTTTTTAATTGTCCCATCTTGGGTTTTTTTTATGCTTAAGACATTTCTGGTTTTCTTCTCTTTTTTGGTTATGCCTATATATTGACAGTGATGGGAAAGATCCTGATTTGGTCCTAATGTGGGTTAAATGTGAAAGCATCTGTAAGCAGACCTGCCATCCTGCAGGCAGCTCTCGCTTCCGTCTCAGGCTGGAGGCGAGCAAGAGCAGCGTGTATCATTTTGCATTCCTCCTCCCTGCTCTACAGTCATTTCCTCAGAAAAGAACAAGAGTCAGCCGGTTCAGATTTGGGGGCCAGCCTTGCTGGATCAGGTTAATGTGGTATGCAAGTCTATGGATTGAAGCTCCCAGAGACTGAGAAATAATTGCATCTGTAGTCAGAGTGTGCCCAGACGCAATGAAAGCTCCATCAAAACCGACTAATTTGGCTTTCACCACTCATTAGCTTTAATGCACAGTGGCCTGGTCCAGCTGGAAATGGTGTAGAAAACCAGAGGGTTTAATCCTCTTTAACATTATTTGTCATTTTCATAGCATTCTTCTTCCACAAGACTTGAAGTGCTTCGGAGCAGCCGTTTCACACGGGCCATGTGTCGTTGTTCAGTGGTGAGCTTTACTGACCGGCTGACCACAGTAATGTCGATACTCTTCTGAGGAAGAGCTAAAATAGATTAATCCTCTTGGAAATGTGAATTTAGCAAGGGAAGGCAGGGAAGAGATAAAAATAGGATTAAAAAAACTCCAAAACCAGCATGTGCTGGTTAGTCAAAACTATTCCTCTCCTTTGTCTATGGGAATCATATCCTTTGCCTGGAAATGCCCTATTAATTACATAGAGCAAGTTACAAGAAAACACGGAAAAGCTATAAATGGAAGCACATGAATTCTAAACCATACTATTTTTAAGGAGCAAATCTCCAACTTCAGCTTCCTTATCCCCACAGTGTGTGTAACATTTCTAAATGAACACATCAAAGACTGAGCCAGTGTTGTTCCTACCAATAGCTGTCAATGAAAGATTCCGCTCCCTACTTTTTTTCACCTAAAATGAAATCATTAAAGAAATAACCATACAGGCACATGGGCACAGACCCCTACAGTCAGCCTGGGGAAAAATCTGCTGAGAAAATATTCTGATAACCTCACACCAGGAGAGACACATGTAGATGTGCTCTTATCCTAATGACAGAAAGTTCACTTGAGTAATTTTTAGGCTGGTTGTTTCTACCGTGCTCTGACTCTCAACAGCAAAACAAGCTCAGCGAATCCTGAAATGACGGGGTGTGTATTTAGTGCAGATGTCCATGAGGCAGGTGGTAGAAGAGCCAATGCAGCCTCAAAGAGAGTAATCAAGATGCAGTTCATCGTGCTTTAAACACAGCTGCTGTATGAGATAGCATTTGCTTTCCCTGTGTAGACCAAAGCAGCTTTCAGCCAGCTGCATGACACTCATCCAGCTGCCCGAAGAGCACCGGACGAGTACCCCGCGCTGGTGAGAGGGCACTCACCGGGTATTCTAGCTGAATTTCCAAGTATTTCATCTCCTCTGTTATTAAAAATAGATCAGACCGAGCAGCTGCTTTATGACTATATACTGTGGTGATGCCTGAAGACCATACCTAACATCGACAGCTTCACCCTAGGCACCCTGCCAACACTGAGAGAGAGTCTTGCTCCACAGAGCTTGCAAATACATAAGCAAAAGGTGGCAGAAGCCCGTAACGGGGAAGAGGATGTGTTAGAGGGAGCAGAACCTGGGGCTGTTGGCGTCTGTATGCACCGGTCAGGGGTGAGTGCAGCTCCGCTTTACTGGGATCTGATATACCGGGATAATTGCTATGCGCTGGCTCTCCAGTTCTGCTGCAGTTGAGAATAGCAATGATGCACAGCATCTGCTTCCCTATGCTGGAAGCTCAGCTCAGTGTGGTAGGAGAATGGTACGAAGTACAGGATCTCTTGCAAGAGCACAGGAAATACCGCATTTTTCAACCCTAGCAAATTCCAGGCATATTTTTTTCACTATCTGAAGCTTATTACTGGAATATACTGAATGTGCTACCTCCTGACTGAGGTAGGCATGGAAATAGCTAATAGCACATCTACTTTTTAAGCTGGTTTTTCTTACCGTGTTTTATGAAAGTGATCTATTTCCCTTGCACAGTAGTTGCATCATCCTAGCAGACTAAGACAGACTAATATTAGGGAAAGACCAAAGAACTTTCTACGTTCGCTTGTCTCTGTTCAAGAGAACCAAAGTCCCTGTTACCTCTCCTTCAATCCTAGCAGGAATATCCAGCTATAGTAATACGGCATATCCGTCATGGTATATGGGATGCAACACCTCTCTGCTGTTTGTGGCAGCTGCCTGGAGAAGAAGAAGTTGGAGTCTCATGACTACCTCAACAAATATGTAAGGAGATGGGATTTTTACTGCCTGCCAGGTGTACAGCCCCACGCATTCTTCTGCGTATTTGTGAAAATGAGAGCCATGTGAGCACATTTCCATTCCTTTGATAACTTCTTGAAGTAATTGTTCCACTAAAGCAATTCTTCTACTAAATTGATTCCACAGGGTAAGTCTGCCCCAGCACCCCTGGCCAGGCCCAGTGAGTCACTTCTCGGGGGAAGCAAGTGACTCAGGAGGAGTGAGGGAAGGGCGTGAACATAAATGCCAAGGTGCATTAAAGTCAGGGCCCTTCTGGTAAATGTAGGTATGTACTTAGATCATCTTGTAATCAGCATGATCAATGTCTTACTGACACTGGCTCTAGTCCACTCAACCCTCTGGACACAGGATTAAGTCCATCTCTGCAGGATAGAATAGAATTTCCCACAATAAAAGACAATTATTTGCATGTACTTAAATTCCGTTGCTTTCAAGTTAGGCACTTGCTTAAGGCTGTTCTCGAAATAAAGTTGAAGTGTATCTGTGCTACAGCTGTAAAACACCTGCTCGTTGTATTTGGGAGTTACTCTATTATAGTGTTTAATAAGGATACATATGATGCTAAATGAGAAATACAGCTCTGCATGTCATAATATATACATTATCGATCATAAAAAATGGAGGAAAGAATTACGCCCAGCTATAATAATGATCCATGGAATATTTTGGAGTCAACAAATCAGTCTTCCATAGACTAAAGTCATGCAGCATATAATTTTGATCAAAAGCTTAATTATTTCCAAGTTATTCGTGGTGGTTAGATGAATTGTGGGAAGCATCGGGACTGCTTACAGCACTTGAATATGGATTCTGATTAGTTTTTGAATTATGAGTGAGATTCAGTGATGCTTGAATGCAGGGCCTTGAGCCAAGGCTTGTTACCTGAAAATACACCCAGAAAGCACCCAAATAGCTTAAAGAAAGCTTTATTTCACCAAAACATTTTAAATGCTCTCGTTGAGATCTCTGATTTGACTTGGCAGGTACCTTGCGCAGCGAGTGCAGCAACATTTGTTACAGCTTGTTCAATGATTTTATGCCGCGAAAGAGACAGCCCCCGAGCTGACTGGAGTTACCCTTCAGTCAATTAGTTAGCGTGGGGCTTTTTTCTCATCATAGCGGTGAGGCAATTCTGAATTGTACCCTGGTGATTAGACAAACAGGCTTACCTTAAAGGTGGGAAGCTATATGTACGAGGTCTTATCCTGCGATCTTTTGCCCTTTGCCTGAGACTTCACAAGCAGGGCCGGATGGAGCGGCAAAGTGGAGAGGGGATGCGAAAAGCTGCGCCCTGAGCAAAGGAGGAGGTGGGTGACAAACTGCGTGGTAACCTGGCCAAACTGCTCATTCAAATAAGGGTTGCTCATTCAAATAAGGGTTGCTCATTCAAATAAGGGTTGCTCATTCAAATAAGGGTTACTTATTCACGTAAAGAAGACGAGCGGGATTTATCCCTGAGCATGCTTCGATAAACAGATAGCTTGCAATTTTCCTGTGAAACTGGGTGTGAAAAATGTGATGCTGTTACAGTAGCATGGGAGAGAAATTGCTGCCTCTGGTACGTTTAATTTCTCTTTGGTATAAAGTTATTGTTTTCTTCTTGCTCATATTTTAAAGGGAGTTTACCCAGGAAAAGAAGTAGAAACAGGACTTCATGAGGGGCTGCCTGCCCCACTTCTGCTTTGTGCTATGCAAAAAGCAGGGGAAGAAAACAATCCAGCAAGCCAGAGTGGCTGTTTAGCTGGTTTCTATCCGTCTGCTTCCAAATGGTGGTCAGGGGTGGATAAAATGTATTGCCTTACCAGATGAGACACTGTGGCCTGAAAGGAGTAACCTGCTTGCGTAGGAAGGGAGCACTCGTCGTATATCACACAGACAGGCAAAGGAGACGGCAGAGAGTCTTGAGGCTCGGGCATTTCTGAGCCTCTGGGAAGAAACCCAATTTTTTGTCAGGGAGAAGTCATATTCCATCATCTTTATCTGTCTCTAAGWGAAATCATAACAAACCAGCTTAACAGCAGGAACATTCCTTGGCACTTAAGGATTGGTTATTTATTGCATACTGTATGTATTTGTTTGTCAGTTTACAGAGACGTCTCTGGTACAGATGCTCAAGCTCTGATAACAAAAGATATAAATAGTATGTGTGGTAAACAACATGTAGAATAGGATGCCACTGCAAAATACCACATATGCCTACATGTATGCTTAGCAGAGACAGCATGAGTCACATAAGGGACTCCATGGGGAGACCAGCGCTTCCCCATGGYTCTCACGCTGACACGTATGTAATGGGTCCTTTATATATGGGAGCTATCAGTGATGTGCCCGCACTATTAGCTATTCTGGTAAAAACAGTAAATTTGGAAAGAGCTTGAGACATTGAGGTTTCCTCCCTGAGTTGTGCATGTGGTCTAACATTCCCATGCCTTTGTAAARGTCTACGGCTTCATTAGGAAAGTGAATCAGGTGCCCACTGCATAATATTCTGCCTTTAAACAGGTTGTGTTAGGTACTGAAATGATCCAATTCACACAGACACCAATTGTGCCTGGCACTGACAGTCTTTCCATCACAGATTTATAAAGCTCCCAAGCAGGGGGGTTGCATCCCAGGATTTTCTGTTGTCACTCATACCCAGTCCCATTCTGGCAAAATATTTGCTATCTCAGGCGGACAAGGGAAAAAAAAGGACTAGGTCAGCGATTAAAGACAATTGTGGACTTTAATGAGATTTTGTGGTGATGTTCTAGGTGCAATTGCAGCAGGTTGTCCAGGAAACTGAAGCTAAAGTTCTTATTCCACATGTAAAACTGCTAAGACTTTCCTGGAAATGTTTAATGAGGAAGAAGCGAGCATATGCTGAAGCTATTTTAAGTTATACAGAATGTATCAAAAAACTGAGATTCTGCCCAACAGGATAATGTGAAGTGTTAAAGATTTTTTGTTTTAACTGAAAAGTTTCTGGTTAGATCCAGTTGTCACCAAAGCCTGGGAGAGTTGGCCGTGATGCTCCAATGATGTTCAAGTGGCTCCCGATGCTGCTGTGGCGATTTCTGCAGGCTACAGGGCGCTAAGCTAAGAAGCTGTCATCTAGATTTGAATTCAGCTTTCCAGGAATCCGTGGCATGTAGGTCCAGCATCCTAACTCAGGTTTGTAGGAACAAAGTGTGATATTAAAAAKCCTGCTTGGGAATGGGAGCACAGCAGTCAGTCCTTAACTTGGCAGGAATTAGACATCTGCCCATCATTTCCCACYCACCCTCACTGTGCACCTCTCTAGCCCCGCTTCGCCAAGCTTCCCAGCGCAGGGCGAGTTAACTAGGTGGAGAACTTACTGGGTTGTACTGGGTTTTGTGTTACCTTCTTTTGATCCTGCTGGTTGAGAGCTGCGTTGTGTCGTACAGATGTAGTTTTAGCCTTTCTGTGCCTCAGTTGCCTTAAYGCTTAACAAGGAAAAATAGCAACACCTTTGTCATCAGTCCTAGAAAGATTAAATGCATTGAAAAGTGGGGGGTGGGGTGTTCTTTGATGCTGTGGCAATGGAGATTGTATAAGTGTGAGAAATTTTACTTTCGGTTGAGGCTACGGACTTCAGTAGGTCTCTTGTTTTCAAAAGCAGCTGGAGAAGAGGCTGCTTTGCCCTCTGGGGAGAGGAGTTGGGTTTTCGAAGAGCTGAAACCCCACCCAGAAGACAGATAGCCTGGGTGCTGAAAGGGCATGGATCAGCAGAAACTTTCTGTAGAACCTGTTAATACAGAGAACATACAGTCCTGGGGAGAGGTCTAGCTCTATTTTCGTGTCCACAGATCATCCGCTGCTCTTTTGGGTACTAACTTCGTAATACATGCTGCTGTACTTCTGCCACAGAGACGATGATACATTCACAAATCCCCAGGCTTGTACATTAAAGACCAAAACTCAGGTGAAAGGCACGGTAGCGGTCATTACTAGAAAATCAGCGTTTCTCAGAAGATAATTGCCACATATTGCCTATGGTGATTATACAAATACCGTGAGATCTGCAAATCAGAATGCATTTACCTGGCACAGATGCCGGCTTTTCCAAGAGCAAATAATGTTTCCAGTAAAGAGAACTTTTCTCCTAGGATTTTAGAGCAGGACTTCAGAAAACATCTACTTTATACTAAAAAGGCTTATCAAATCCCTAGGAGAAACACAGTCTAGGCGAAAAATTACTTTACAAATATCCAATTTATTGGACAAGGAGAAGGCGCTGGTGACAGCAGGCAATGTAAGATCCTTCTGCCTGAAAAGGCTYGACATCTTTTTCTTTCCTGATCACTGCTTGTGCATTCAAGCTCAGCAGAGGGCACCGAGCCCTCTCAAATGAGCCCTTACAGACTGAGCCTGCTACCTTCTTCCTAACAAAGCTGTATGTAAAACAGGAGGGGAAAGAACGTATTTTCTAGGACACTGCATCTGTACCACGAATTAATTATAAAAATCAGTTGGCTYTCACTCCACATTTAGCAAAACATGAATTCACATCTTCCATCTCAGAGAAATACTTTGAGAAAAGTAGGTGCAGAATGTCTCCATTTAATTCTGTAACAGGACATAGCATAGGTCCTTTGGCGTATGTTTTAGATTATATTCTTTTCCTTGCTTGATTTCATTCGACTTTTCCTTTGTGCTGTCAAATACTCCTGCTGTTCTGCACAGGTAGAGTCAGCCGAACGCAAACGTCACCGCTGYCGAGAGATCATGCACAAACCTATCCTCTGCGGGAACCTCAAGCCCTCTGTCAGCTTTTTACATCAGGGAATTTCACATTCMTGGAAGAGAGTAGGGGCAGATCCTGGCATGATATTTATAACTATCCCCTGCTCAGGTGCTTAAACTCTCTCGACTTCAACTTTTGCACATTTGATTCTGCAACACATTCAAAATAGAGGTTACGGCCRATGTCCTGGGGAGCTAACATGGCTAACATGTACCAGATTCTGTAGTAAGAGCAGCACAGGGAGGTGTTGCATCCTTGAGTCCCCAGAGAGAACAACGGGGTTCAGGAGAGGCCTTCGGTGCAGGTTTGTGGGAACAAACAAGGAGGTGAGACACCTTTGCTGTCCCCTCCTTCCTGGCAGTATGCAACAAATATGAAAAAAATCCCTGGGTTTAGAGCTGGGATGCAAACTCAGCTAAAAATCCTAGTGACTGTTGCTAAAGCTTAGCCACTTGGGAGCATTTGGTATGCAGATGCTAATTGCCTCCTGAAATATTCTTGAATATCTTTGTGCTGTCAGATGGCTTTTTTTTTGTGAGCTACACAAGATGTCGTAGCTTACAGCATCCTTTTATGTCAGCGGTACCTCCTGATCATGCAGTGATTCCTTATACACTGTCCCCAGGAAATCGGTGAGGCCAGCGGGTTTGCTGGAAGGGAACRGAGACTGTCGGGGTGATTCAGACTGATTGCTCTGCCGAATGCCACATTCACTGTGTGGAGGCTGAGTGCCCCTCGGGTTGTTTCAGCAGAGCGATAACTTATGTAAAGTGATGGCTAGCTCATTTTGGAGGGAGACTATGCTAAATGGAAAGCCAGTTTCTCATTTCTCACTAGATAACAGCTGCAAGTAGAAAAAATTATTCGTGCCCAACAGTTCACTGGGACATATGTTCCTTTGCAGAAGTCAAAAGTCTTAGACAGGTAGTATAAACTAATGCTGGATCTGCCAAGGGCATACTTCTTGCATGGAGGAATAGGGCTTCTTTAATAATCCTTGCTGAATATCTGAAGATACAACTGTACAGCAAGGAAATCATCATCATCATCACCATCATCATCATCATCATCATCATCATCATCATCATCATCATCATCATCATCATCCAAGGAAACAGCTCTGTACCATAGGAGATACCCATAATATCATATGTGGCATTTAATGGGATATATGATATTCACCCATTATAGATTGGGAATGGCACCTCTGGTTGAGATTGTCTGATGCTTCCCTCTCTAAAATTGTTTTTGATTGTTTGTAAGCTTATCATACTCTTCGTGCTGAAATTTCTCATCCCAGCTATATACTTCATCCTGAGTTCTTTGAGTACATTCTAGCCAAATTGATTTAACTGATTTAATAAACTCATCATTTTATTACCTGTAATAAAATATGGTGAGCTTTTTTTTCCCAAAAAKCTCTGCTGTTCACATGCTTTGGAGCAAGGACTAGAAATAGTGTGGGGGTGGTGTGTCTGTCCGGGGTTTTCCAAGATTTCCAGCAGTCTGAAAGCTCCTTGGCTTCTGTTGCTAATGCCGCGTAGTGAAATTAATGTCCTTACTGGTTTTGGTGCTGATACCAGGAGGCCATTAGAAGGCTGCCAGTTACTTTGTACAGCTGCTTCGTGTTCCCAGGACAGTGACTGGGCGGAGGCCGGGCACTCACATTTTCCACAGCTCTTTGGTTGCGGGCAGGCTGATGCCGTTCCTCCAAATCGCTGCTTTGTCCTCAGCAGCAGGACATCAGGCCTGAGGATCTAGTTTCACAGTCAGCTCACTGATCCAACTGAAAATTGACCCTTCAAAAACAGAAGAAAAAATCAGTTTTCAGGTGTTTGCTGAGCCAACAAGCTTATGGCAACAAGCTCTAGAGGTGACGTGAGAAARGGAACAAGGGAGCAGATGGGGCAGAGTTGTCGTAAGTCAAGGTTAGATGTTTATAACAGTCTCTCAGACTAAAGCAGCAGAACAAACACTTTTGATAAAAGTTTGTCTTACCTGAAAATTTCATCCAACCAGATCCCAAAGCAAATACCAGAGAAAGTCCCAGGAGGAGATCTGCAGCTCTATCTTCAGACTAGAGCCTGGCGAGGAAGGCACGCAGCTTTGCCCGTCCCGGTGGGGAGAAAGCAGGAGGATGATCTGCTGGCACCTAGATGAACACCATCCCTGCTGCCCTCTGCGGTCAACACCTGCTCCAGGGAAGAGGTCTCGGAGTCTCGGGGACCACCGCTGCATATCGGCTGCTATCAAAAGCTGCAAGTTACACGCTGAGAAGTAGAAGAATCTTAATTTATTTTTGGATTCCCAAAGCACACAATGTTTCTACTTGCACATTGCTGAGGATCAAAATGGCTCACCAGGCTGCTGCCAGTTTTATTTGCAGCCAGGCGCACATCCACCTTCTGCAGAGACCATATTTGCTATTTATCATCACCTTTCCATGGATCAAAGCTTGCTTTATGTTGTGTAATTCTTCTTCCAACCAACATTTTAATCAGTCAAGTTTTCAAAAAACATGTYTGTTAGGAAGGCTCACTAGTGCTGTGTAGAAGAAGGGTAGAAAGAAGACGGAGAGAAGAAAAAACAATGAACAACAAGATCGCCCCAATGCACTTAGAAACTCTCCCAGACTTTTCAGTTTGTTCCCCAGTTTTGTTTACTTCGCCATTGTAAGGAGAATAAGCAAAATTTGTTTGTCATCATTCTTCCCTCCCTGAGACAGAATATTRTCAATACTTACTGCAGCCGAGCAAATAATTAAAAAAGAATAATTTATACAATTAATGCAGTGTTCTCTCCCATTTATATAATAACTGCCAGAGGATCACAAATTTCTTTTGAATTTATTCCTTAGTTAAGTTTATTTGATACATCTTAATGATCCTACTGCTCTGTAGATTGAATGTTAATTTTAAGTAATTATTCACATTCRTTAATATGCACATTGTTTTCTAGTGGCTGGTCAAATAAATCAAGTGATGTAATGTTTATTCCCTGGCTGAATAAATCTGCAGTCACTTCCAGTACAAACATTCATAAACATGGATGCAATGCTTATTTTTTTTGAATAGTCAGGAATACGAACTTTGAAAATTCTCTTCTGAGTTTATTTGAACTTGGAAACCGTGATTTCCCCCATATCTGCAAGCAAATGAACACAAAAGGCGTGACAGCACATCTAGAGTGAATGTATTTAAAATTCAAATGGATATTGGCTTGTGGCTTGTTTATTTGTACATCTTTTTCCAGTCTTTCAAGTGCAGCTGATGCATGGAGGCTTTTGCATCAGACTGCTGTATAAAAGATATTATGCCCTCCAYATTCTAGCATCTTCCTTTCTCGAACACGCTCTCAGCAGATAAAGAGCATCCTTTTGGACTGCTGAGAGGCATTTAAGAGCTTCTTTAGCCAGTCCACAGCAGTAATCAGAAATAAAAATTACTTTTCTTGTACTGTGTGGCCAGACCACAACGACCTGCTTTAACACGAGCTTTTCTTTTGACTTCAGCAGCAGATTGATCTAGTTCTGGCTCCTTTCAGCAGATGGTTACTTTGCTCAGAAAATCAACATTTCTTTACCAGCAGCRTGCACCCTTTATCAGAGGGAGAAGGGTACCCACCTTCCCAAGGTCTCTGCTGTCTTCAAGAGACAGTAGCTCTTTAGTGTTGTATCAGTGCTCAATATAATCCCTTCTCATCGTGGCACAAAGCTCCTGGGAATGTCATAGCAGCAGCAGTGCCTCAAAACCTAAGGGTTAGGGTTTCCTAAAAGCTGAAGCACAATTACTACCATTAACCCTTGTTCTTTGTGAGAATTTCAAGTGTGATTCTAAATCAGTTAGATGCTTAATGTTACTAAAAAAAATGTATAAAACCCAATATGATACAATAATAATACAACCACTATAATATAATATAACCCCAAAACTATACCACCAAAAAACTATGTTGATGTGAAATCTACAGGTACCGTGGATGGGGAAAGCCCTCCCTCCGCATGCCAAAAAACTCTGCCCGAGCAGTATCTCCTCAAAAGCATGGCCAGAGCAGTGCCGCATATCACCCTGTTGTAAATGCTGGGTATTACTGATGTGGTGGGAGGCTTTGCTACTCTGAAAGAGCTAGGACAGCTACAAAATTAATTTCATTTCATTGCTGTACAGGTGTAGGCTTGAGGACAGATGGAACAGGTTCTAGCAGAGGAGCAATACACCAGGAGGCAGACGTGTAGAATGACGATTTTAACCCCGATTCGTGGGTTGCCATGGTTAGTGCAATCTACTGCCCAAAACGACCATCTCAGTGGCATGCAGGCACTTTGTGTTCGAGCCAGGATTTTAAGCAAGGGCTGCGGGGTCCTGAGCTCTCGCCCTGACTTCAGCTTCTCCTTCCCCACCAGTGCAGAGCTCTCTCCTGGCTTCATCCCTGTCTTGCATTCTCGGCAGATTTTTGCTTTGCCACAGATATTACTCACCTGCCCAGCATTTGTTTTCCCTTCTATTTCTAACACACTCAAATATCCGCTTGATAAAGCATTTCCCCTCTGATTCCGCCCCCTCCAACTATTATTCACTATGTGCTGCCTTTCCAAGGGTATCCAATTTAACTGAGGTGCCTCCTGGGATTAATCATGGGAGATGATAAGCAAGACAGCCTTGCGAGGCTCTTCATCATCTCCTTTGCAAGTCTGACTGTCCTGCTGTTATTTGTCCATTTTTTGCATTTTGGCTCTATTTTTTGCATTTGTTGTTGTGAGTGCCAAAGCCCTGTTGAGAAAGGCTTAATGCTTGTTTAAGTAGATAAACTAAAGGAGGTTTCTGTGATAATATTCAGTTATCGATGGTTCTAACGGCCCACTTGGCAGTCGAGAYAGACTAGGAGTGACCTCCGTGGTAACCTAGGCAGAGTCTCCAACCAGCTGGAGACAAAGCTGGGGCTCAGTCCCTCCCCTACTCGTACGGAGCCATGCCCGCCCCTAGGCTGAACGGGTCCGTTTTACCATGCACGTGACAACAGCCATAGCCACAAGTTTGTGAAGAAGTTCAAGGATAAAGTGTGTTGATATAAATTATCCTCTAAATATCAAGATTAGTCAGATGAATAAAAAAAGTTACAAACGTTATAGAGGTCAGGATTAGAGGGGAATCATTTGATGATGAGCCCAGGAAAAATTCACTCGCAATACCAGAGATACTTCTTGTCCATGTATAAAATGAGTAAACACCCTTGAGAAGAAAGCAAGCAACTTTTTTTTTAACAATTTTATGAAGATATCACAGTAAATATTCCGCTTTGTACAAATGGATACCATTGATTTATACCTAGACGTCAGTCCCTCACTCTTTGGAAATGTACATTTGGGATTGATTTAGATAAAACTCGTCTGTTTAGTTAAAAAGAAATCAAAGAGGCTATTGGACACAGAGGTAATCTTTCCCCTGATGTTTTTAAACAAGAAGGATTTGCACTAGTATRGAATCCCCGTGCAAAGCGCTTAGTCTGCATTTTCTCATCTGGGGGAGGGAAGCGTTGCATTCACATGGGGAGCTGCATGCATCAGAGCACCAGCAAGCGCGACTCTCTGTACTCCGAACCAGGCCGCTATGGTCTTTATTTTTCTGAAGAGGGTGCTTGTGCTGAGGGAACAATTACAGGGTTAGCAGGTCTCTAGATAATGATCCTGAAGGAAGCTTTTAGCAGAATAGATCTCCCGTTATTGTAACGCACCTATTCCACTGTTACAATTGTTCCGGATAGATCCAGTGCTTTCCATTATGCGTCGCTCAGATTGCTTTGATAAACAAAGCATTTGCTCATGTTGATTGTAAAGTGAGAAGGAAACTCACACCCTAATCCAATTTAAAATATAGCCAGGAGGTGGATGTTGATTACAGTGTGAATATAGCCACCGTCACATCAGAGTAAGCCCAGTTGCCAGATTAGAGAACAGGCAGCTTGGTACCTGCAGCGCTGGGGGAAAGGAGCAGTACCCACTCCCAGTACCCCTGGGAGTCTCAGGGCTATTGATTTTCCCTAATCTCCTTTCCTTACCCACTAGAAATGTGCTCCTCAGTGTGTTTATGCATTCTGCTTATTTCAACCACCTAGAGGTGGGATGGGAAAAATAAATTTGGGTTAAAAGGTGAGCACAGAGCAGGAGTCACAGTTTGTGAAAAAAGGCTGTGATTTTACCAGTTAGCCTTGCTGTGAAAAAAACTCAGTGAACTGAAGGRTGGAAGAAAAGAAAAGCAGGAGCAGTGGAACAGAAATAGGGAATTGAGGGGGAAGGGGACGATAGGAGATAAACAAAAGACAATGGAAGGTATTATTGGGGAGCAGCATGAACATTAATGGGAAGTGATAATCCTAATCCCCCAGAGAACCAGGATTCATGTTCACAGATCAAACCTGTTAGAAATAAACAGGCTCTACTCTTTGTTCAGTTGCTTTCRTTAAGACAAAGAAGCAGGTGGTCCCGGTTCGTTTCAGGTCTCGTCGCAGTTTCCACATCAAAAAGCCACCTACACCAGTGGCCTTTTTGTTACCAGCGTAGGCACAGATGTCAGGAGCTGCAAGATCAGAGAGCCTTCCTCTTGCTACAGGCTCTCGCCCGGCCCCCATCCCTGTAGTGCCTGAGCGGAGCAATAATCCCATCTGGCAGATGGGGAACGGAAGCAAGGCGATGCTCGAGTTCGACCAGGCAGCCTGTGCGAGAGCGGGGATTGAATCCCCCCAGCCCAAGTCCAGCCTTCCTTTCAGCCATCCCTTCTTGGTGAGGTATACACGCATTATAGCCTCCGTGCCTTCTCCTGAAGAAAATAGGGCTGGTCCTTCTCATAGAGCAGCAAGGCACCAGGAAAAGACTCTTGTTTGCTGCCTTTCTAATGGAGTTTTTACTTATGGGGGGAGTTGTTTTTGGGTATCTGGATTACTGCAAACGTTACCAACTTCAGATTAAGGGAACTGCCTTTGTTTTCCTTAGGAAATAGATTTTTAAAACAGTGTAKATAAGATCCCACGAGACCTACTGGCTTGATTGCAGGCCAGATTCAACTCTCAGCTGGTATAAATGGAGAATAACCCAACTGCTGTCCATAATGTCATTGCAAACTCCCTCTCAGGCAGCAGAGATCAAAATCTGCTCCTCTGTTTTTGCCTCCAAGTAAAGTCAAGAGCAACATGCTTCCAAGAAACATGTAATTCCCCCTGAAATCGCATGACCAGCTACTCCAGATTTGAGCTAGACATGTCTGAAAAACATGTTTCTATAAGAGGCTTGGACTAACAAACCAGTGATAAGATTATATGCTTTTTTTTTGCAGGGAAATGTTAGCTTGCCTTGGTAGTGCTYTGAGCCAGGCAGAAATACTACAGCCAGGTTAGGGCAGTGTTGGACCTGCGCTAGCTACAGCCCCTTGTAGGACGATGCTTCTGCATTGGACTCAGCTCCACGCAGGTTGCAGCCCTCCATCTTCCACCTCAGAGCTGACTCTCAGAGTGTGGGCTGAGCTTAGTCGCGTCAGGCTGCAAAAGCCCRCGGAGATATATTCCTGGACAAAAGCACAGGAAAGAAAAGCAGAAGAAGCTGGGAAACTTTTCCTGCACACCAGAGATTAAGGCGTGTACAGCAATCTCTGCCTTCTCCCTTTCAGGTTTTTACCAACAGCAAAGCACAGCTCCACCAAGAGAGCATTGACCAAATGAGTGCAGACCAGAAGACTGGTACCTTCTGCTAGCTTCACACAGGTCAGGATACAGCCATAGAGCAAGACAGTAGAGACTCAGGGTTTCATTCTTCCCTATAGGATTCTCCTGATCTGAAACACCACAAAACAAACCATGCTGGGGCCTAATGAGGCCCCACTGATCAAGAGCAGACAGGTTCAGCGAGCCATGGGATGGGACTCCTCAACAGACAAGGCCAGTTTGCAGCATGCCTCCCTGTTCTGGGAGATAGTGGCTCCAACACTAAAGCAGATACCCAGTGCGGTTATTTTGCTGGTACAATGCTGCAGGCATGAATGGTGCTTGACTAACAACATGAAGCAAGTCTTGGCCCTGTTAAGACTTCGACTGCGGCAGGGAAGAAATGGGCAAATTCCTGGCCTAAACAGATTTTGTAGCAAGGTACGAGCTGGAAAAGAGCAMGGGAGGCTAACAGAGTCCAAGTGAGATAATTCAGCACTTGAGGGGAATGGTTTTATCGCTCCCTGCCTAAATAATCCTCTTTTCCCCTGTTTAGCCCATCCCAAAAGATCAATTCAATCCTTGTGGATGAGGATCTGCATCACCTCCTCTGAAGCAGCAGCAGCTAGCAAGGCTTGGCTCTATTCACCTCTCACATGGCATCCCCTTGTGCAGCTGTGGATGCTGGTGCTCAGGGAAGAGGAGGAGAGAGGAGGACTAGGACTACAACAGAAACTATCAGATTTGCTTCTTGTCTCTGGTTACAGTGTCAGGTATCATGGCTGGTTAGAGGATTTACAAGAAAAGCAATGGATTTGGGGGAAGAAAGTGTAAAAGGGGGATTAGACTGAAAAGCCCATCAGAATGGTGTATGAGCTATATACACATACAGGCACAAAGACACACAAATATATATAACACAAAAATCCAAAGCAGTCAAAAATGAGTAATAAAGGACTATTGAAAATTAGCAGAAGGACATTTCTGAAAGCAGGGAGACAAATGTAG
Source organism: Oceanodroma leucorhoa (assembly GCA_030449065.1). Taxonomy (NCBI): domain Eukaryota; kingdom Metazoa; phylum Chordata; class Aves; order Procellariiformes; genus Oceanodroma; species Oceanodroma leucorhoa. The sequence goes on from JASVER010000053.1 coordinate 686,654, forward strand.
GGAATGCTGAGTTATTAGCACACACAGACTCTTTGTAGCACAGTTCTTCGCAAATCCAAAAAACCCCTATACCTGGAATGGGGATAAATGGAAATATSGACTGTTCTCTTATATTCTCTTTGTCAGCTTCATTTCCCAAAGTGCTCTATATTTAAAAGACAAAGGACTTGGCCCCAACATTGGCTTAGTAGGATGAAGACCCTGTCTAGTAGCTGGCTTTGGAAATTCTCTTTTTTGTTAGGAACTGAAAATGCAGAGAAAAGCTCTCTGTCAAAATGGTTTGGATACACTTAATTTTAGTGCCAGACCCTTTTTCCCATTTGTTTTTTGCTTTGGTTGGTCTGTCACTTAACATACATTATAGGATACAACGAACCCTGGCCAGGTAATGGTTGCTTATTTACCAGAGAGGCAGAGTTCTGGTTACCACATGAAGTTTCAAGCTTCCACATACTGCTCTGCAAGCCATTTGGGTAAAGTCATACAGACAGCCTGACCTACAAGCTGTCTGTACAAAGCTGAAAGCCACAACACCTGTACCACATCCCTCAGAGAGCCGAGGAGCCCCGGCAGTGGCTCACTGGCGAAGGATAACTACCTTAACCTTGCATGTATCCTTGCAGCTTGCAGGACAGAGCAGGGTTGGGCATGCCATTAGATCCAGGGGCAACCTCTTGATGTTTGCRGCAACCATCTTGCACACAGCCAGCAATGCATCCCTGCACGGGGACCGTCCTGCTGCTAGGGCCTGGGAGCGGAGCTGTGCTTGGGTAGCCAGCGAAATGCAAGGGCTCACGACCTACGAGCCAGCCGCCCTGGTCTAAGGTTGTATTAGGGGAGCCAGCCTGCACCGATGGCTCACTTTTGGGCTACTCAGAAGCCACCATTGCTGCACAATAGCATTCTCCGGTTTCTAAATCCCAGCAGTTATTAAAGCTTTCCTACCTGGCGGTTGTTGCTAGGCAAGAGGCATCCTGGAAGTGCTCCATCACTGAGGTCAATTAAATGCTATCCTCAAGCAAGCTGCTTTGAAGCCTGTGTGAAAACAAAGAGACAAGATCTTTGTTCTCTTCATTAAAGAATGATTTGAGATGTTGATAGAGAGGAGCCTTAGTCACAGCTTTTAATTTCCTCAAACTAGAAAGGAGGTTTGGACAGTAATTTTTAGGACTAAGCAAGGACACTGAGTTTTTAAAGGGAAAGAAAATGCATCCAACATAATGTACATAATTTGAAATAGCAACGCAGAAAGGTCTGCCCACCYCCTCCTACTTTGCATCACTTTTTCWTCTGAAATGAGTGTCAGTGTTGAATGACACCATAGTTCATGCCCATGTAAATGGTAAGGTCCCTAGCTGTACCAACGGAATGAGGCACATTTCTGTTCAGATTTGGCATTTACTGCAAGAGAAGGAAAAAGGTAGGAGGGTTCCTGAGGTTTGAAAGAGAGAGTGAAGCAGAGAAAGCAAAAGGGAAGGAAAAGATCATGGGTAGGCTTAAAGGTAAGGATGTTTTCTCACTGATAGTAAATATGCCAATATGAATTCATTTTAAAAGGTCATTGGAAAAAAGTCAGATGAAAAATGTTTTGATAATTGAAATCAAAAGTTTTGTGCATATTATTTCATCCTGGTTTTCTATCAGCTCAGCCAACCAGCGACTGGGCAAGCAGTGTMGCAGCCTGTAAAGGAGACTTATCTCCGAGCCAGGACCCCCTGGACCCCTGCTGCATGCAGCTCCGCACAGCTCCGTCAGACAGACACAGCCAGGGAAGGAGCCTTGGACTGCCCGAAACAGTGCGATAACCGGGGGAACTGCTTGCCCTGGGGTTGGGGGAATATCCAGGGCTCAGCTAAAAAAGCTGGAAGTGGGATCGTGGTAGAGGTTTCCCTCATTTCAAAGCCCCTGGATTTCCTTTCAGCCCTGCAGGTAGAATTTTATTTTTAAAAATTAACATGTAATGCTAAATTATTTTTTAAATTTCTTTTTTTKGAGAAATTCCCATTTCAGAATGATAATGTAACAGACTTTTCATGCCTCATTCAATGCTAGTGGGTACCTAAATTAATTTTGCAGCAAATAATTTTTTTGTCAGTGAGAGACATTTTAGGAGCCACTACGCTTATTCAAGTTTCATGTTGAATTTATTAAATAGTTCGGGCAGAAACAAATATTTAGAAAATGTCAGATCATTTAACTTTGAGGTTTTGGTGTTTCATTCTGCTGTAGCATTGTAAAGCTAAAGAAAGCAGAGGAAAACACTTGGTGGTGTCAATTCCTTCACTAGATTGGGCAGTGGTGTGGGAAAATCCCCATCTTGCTGCTCAGTGAATTAGAAACTGGCACCCACCTGCCCTTCACCCACCGAGCCTGTCACTACCAGGTTACAGAGTTGCTGGCTCAGTGTAATTTCAAGTATTTGAGTGTGTTTTTAAAGAAATTTATTTTGGAGCTACAGCATTCACCTCAGAGATGAGGAAGTCCAACTTTGCCCTTCTACATCTAGGGTGCATCTCTCAAATGCTAGGCTTCTGTGRGAAGGGGGAAGAAATATCATGACCAGGTCAGTCTTCAGTATCCAGAACAAAAAGCATGATGCTGTGCCTGTAAATAATTCTGGAAATTTTTAAAGAAATAGGAATGTCACCCTTCCTCTTGCTTCCTCACGTGTTCCACCTCCTCCTGCTCAGGCTGCAGCAGAAGCTGCTGGAGGCCTCTGTGAAATGCTCTATAAATTATTTCATTTAACCTGAAACACAGTTTCACAGCTTCTTCTTTTGGTATGAAAAACAATGTTTGATTTGGGGTTGGTCAAAAATKGATATCTCTTTATTGCATTATAATCCTATAGTAATACAGTGCATTATTTGATTCCCCCCTCAAACAGCTTTCCACCTGGAAAAAATGAAACCCTTATCCTTCCTTTGATTTCTGTGCAGACATTCTGCTGGCAGTAGTATGCAATTTGATATTTGTCATAGGATGGTAGCATCTTGAATACATAGCTGGTGAACCATTTGTCTTCTGAAATCTACGTTCTGCACCCTCTGAATATAATTGACATCCCAACCTAACACACTGGAGTAACAGGGACTGTCTGCAGTCATATCTGCATTTCTCAAAATGCAAAAAATTTTCATCTGTGGGTTTGGTTCTGACCCAAAAAAGCACAGACATTTTTTCCCCAGTCCTCCTCCCTCTCTGAAGGACCTTTCCCAGCTTGCTGCGGCTGTATCATGTAGAGGAGAAGGCATTCACGAATTCTTTCAGGCAGGCCCAGTGCCTGGAAAACCACAGCAGCGTGGCCACAGGGGACTTCTTACTGACTTCCTTTCTCAACAGTAGTTTTCAAGGGTCTTTCCTCGGTGCTGTGGAAGTCCCTACAGGTGACATGCCATAGAAAACCTTCAGGCTGCTAGAAAAGCCTTACATAGAAGCCGGCGTGATTTTAGAGCCAGACTCAAGACACGGTTTGCTCCCATTTCTGGGGCTGCAATCCTGCCCTAGCAGGAGAAGTGACAAACGTCACCCATGAGAGGAGACTGTAGTACAYGAAAAATTGTTGGGTAAGAAAACAAATGTTAATTATGTAAGCTAAAAAAAAAAAAACAGTGCACAGAGAAAATAACAGGCAACTGCTGAATTTTCCTGCTACTGCACCTCACTCTCTTTTACTGTTAGAGCTTCCTGTAAGAAGAGCTAAGCTACTCACATATGTCGAGATTTGCCAGGGTTTTCATCTTTTCTGCTGTGCCAGAGGGGCCAGTGGCAAAGGAGCCAGCTTTAACATAAAGCGGAACAATAGCATTCCGGCAAGGATGCTAAATGGGGGAGTCAAGTCATCACAGCATGTAATTTCTCACTCAGCTTCCTCATGGTTCCCTTTTTTTCCCCTCTGGACAAGCTACTTAACTGCAGTCATCTTTAGTTGCCGTATTTTTGTGTTAGAGACAGAAATATCTGTGCCACGTTTCCATGCCTACTCATATTTACAGAGTTTGTTCTGAAATCCTGAGCTGAAAAATCAAAGGAAAGGGTTGCTAATAACGTGACAGCAAAGCAGTCCACCTCCTGCATCCCCTGTTTTGCCCTGAGTCTTATCTCCTAGGAGAACAGTTTTTCAGAAAGGGAGGTCAATAAAACCCTAAAGACAAGCTAACTGAAAAGTTCGTAGTTCTTATAGTCTTTAATGATGTTCAATGACATGAAATTGTTACCATGGAAACTAGTTTAACAAAGGTGTTATATGTGCTATTTTCAAGGTTCAGACAAGGCTCCAGCCTCTACCAGTGAAGTTTGTTAGAGGAGGGGATGACTTTTCAATGTCTTCATGGGTCGAACAACAGCTATCTGAAAATCTGCAGGCCAGTAATTAGATGTTTGCCTGACTTCACTCAGATAGGACATCCATTGTTCCCAGCTCCTTCCTTTTTAAGTAATCAGTACAAATTTAGTTGAAGACCCTTCACGAAACGCTAGAATTGAATGCAGCATGAAACTGGACCTACCAAATAAATTATTTTCTATTGCTTTGCTGCAGGCTACTTTAGAACAGTAAAGATATGATTTGGACATTCAAGATAGAGTTGTTCACTTTTGTTGGATGCTGAGGAAACAGAACATTCTGCATGTTTAGGGCTTTGATGATGAACCTACTCTCATTGCCAAAAGACATATTTCCATGGAGCGTGCTTCTGAATTCCATCCAGAGTTTATAGTAGGCGATTTATTCTTCATAGCATATAATTCCTATTATAGTCTATTCCTATTCTATTCTTCCTAGAATTATATTAAATTAAATAGCAGGAAAAGAGAGAGAAGAGGCCTTTGGCAGTCAAGACCGAGAGATTTGCTTGGGTACTCCAACACCAGCAGTGTCTACCAGGTAGGAACAACGGGACGATGATCTGTTGTCCCAAGGTGAGCGCAGCCCTGCAGGAAGCCTACAGAGGCAGAGGTCTGCTAAATGCAAGTTGTGTAGGTATGTTATGCCCAAGGATGGACTGCCTCRGGAAGGCCAGCCTGCTGAAGAGAGCCCTGATGACACAAATTTGAAAGTCTAGAAAATAAGACCTGCAAGGAGAAATGGAAGGATGTGTGGTTGCTTAGCCAGCGAAGAGAGCATGGAGGAGTGATGTAGGAAGGGTCTTCAAATACTTCAAGGGTAGGGACTTCAAGCAAGAAGGGACTATCTGTTTGGGGGAGGCAGGGCGCGAGGAGGACAAAGAATAATGTGTTTAAATTACACATGGCAAAATTTAGGTTTGGCTTTAGGGGTGGGATTCATCTTAAGCAAATGTAGACATCTACTGTGTAAATACCCCATCTAGGCTTCATACATAACAGTGGAAAGAAGTAGTCACTTACAGAGCGTAGATCATCTCATCCTAAAATAGACATCTAAAATAGTGCTTTCACAACACCTCGTGCTTTTCATCCAAAGCAATGTGAACCTGCTTCTTGCACCCAGCGCTTCCAAACTGGTTCTTGCTCTCATAGCCCTAAACATTAAAGTTTGCGAATCCGCCGTGTATGCAGGACTAGGTGCCAGGGGCTGCTAACCCTGCTTATCCTAGTTTGCTAAGATAAAGAGCAGACCCAAGAGCAGGCTGAACTGCTACATCCAATTAGCGCTGTGACCGCAAGCCCGGATTTAGCAGTTGTAGCACATCACTGTGAGCGCTAATGGCCATGTTAGAAAGACTGAAGGTTTATGCAGAATATAAATGTCCCTGTTTCCTGCTGTCATGTGCTGGGAATTGGCTCTGGGTCATGCTTCCTATGCATCTTTTCAGGAGGACAAGGGGAAGAAAGGAAGAGGGAACATCACCTTGGTGAAAGACAGATTTTCTCTTGCAGTCCAAGCCGACAGCGTGGCACAGATGTCTGTGCAGCATGGTGGTTTTGAAGATGTGGAGAATTAGAGTGTGATGACCAGGTTTTATATAATCAAAGCAAAATTATAGCTTAGGTTGTTAGAGGTTAATAAATTAAATGATTGCATTGCTCAAAATAATACCTTCCTTTCACCATATTGAGTTCTGTGCCACAGACACTCCTTTTCCTTTTTATGTAATACTTTATTCCAATATTACCCATGCAAAAGGCCAGCAGTAAAATTTTCTTGCCTGCAGTGAGCTGACATACACACACACAGCCACACGTATCTGCTCCTTGTTTCTTTTCCTTTGATAGTGCCTGTAACAAAAATGCAGGGATGCCTGTAAGGGCTAATGGCAAACAGTAATAAGGGTACATATTGGTACCTTATTATTGTCTTTAAAGAAAAAGCAAATTGCAACAGCTGTATCATGAAGAAAGAAAAAAATCTCTCCAGCCAGAGCAAATGGAAATGACTGTGCTGTGCCCATCTCTGTTCAAAACCACAGAACTCCAAAGGGCTAAAGGTTGGTTTTAATGATTTCTTGATGAAGTGTAATGAAGGATTTTTTTTTTACTGCCCAGAAAGTCCAATCCCACAGCACATTTTACTTACAGAAACACTCTGAACATTGAGCCATGGATAAGTCACCCTGCCTTTGAGACTCTGGCAAGCTTCTGTATATATTATCAAATACAATAAATAAATACCAACCAAAGGAACAAAGAAACAGGCAGGGTCAGTACACAGAAATCAGGTCAGCACACTGGTACTTCTAAAACACGGTAAACATATGTTACATCACCAGCACAGGCATTAAATCAATACATGAGAAGATGAGGTGCTATCAGGAGGCAAGCAGCTATAGATATCTTCTAGTTTAATTGTATTTCTGCACCTTTGTAAGCTATTAGAGGTGAGTAAATATGCCAGCGTAAAGGCTTAATGATGACTTATTCTAGTGCTTCTCTAACACTTTCCATCTTCAGAATGCCACCCGTCTGAGACATGTAGGTAAATATTAACCCTGCTCTACAGCTGCCTTATTTATAAGCTATCAGCAGGCAGGTTATGCTGGCGGGCTGCAGAGACTAATTTATAGCTGAGCCATGGGGAGTCACTTGGTTTGTCTGCATCTCAGAGTACTTTCGTACTGTCACTAGTCCTTCTTCAGCCTGTGGATGGAGATATCCCTGTCGGCGAGCTCCTGCGGTGGGAGGATAACGGATAGCTGGCTGCAGGAACCCCGCCAGCCTCCTCTCCTCTGGATTTCATGGCCAGCCCTGGGCTCCTTAGGTCCAGTCTGCTGGGCCAGTTTGTCCCCCGGCTTCTTAGCAATTGCTAGGGACAGCCAGGGGCACTTTATTTTACCTTTGGAAGAGCCTTCTCTTACTTGCCAGAGAAAAAAAGGTCTTGACCTCATATTCCGAAGTGTAAATCTGGAGAAATGATGCTGAAACCACCGGGGTTGCAACATTAGGGCCAGAGTAGTTACAAAGGAATCAATCCCTTATTATTTATGGATCACGCAGAGGATCTGATTCTTGCTATGTTGCAAAGAGTCAACCAGAGAAAAAAGGACATTTTATTAAGGAAATAAATGTCTGGTGTGGATTGTTCTATAGGCTAGGAGACTGCATAACAAATGATTTATGGCCACTTTTAATATCTTCCCTGGTAGGCTAATAGCACTGCAACACACTTACAACATCTATCATTTCCTAACTCACTATAACGAGTTAAAAAGAGGGTCTTTAAAGACAAATAGGTGCTACTTTCTGGATACTGGCTTATTGGCATAACTGTTCTTGCTGTCTTGGAAATGGGGTGCCACTGGTGATCCCGGATAGGTCTGCAAGGTCTGTGGGGTGGATGGCACAAGCACAGCCACATGTGGGGCACTGCCATGGGCAGCCCGGCTGCGCGGAGCGGGAAGCAGTCGGCAGAGCACGGCAGGACACAGCTCTGCTCCCAGCGGGGAACGAGCCAGCACCGTGCTTTGGTTTGCAGGCTAAAGCACACACATACTGAGGTAATAAAACTGATTTGGGTAAGTCTCTTTAGCCTGTGTGTACTGAGATGTTAATGGCACTTTACGGCACTGTGCATTAATGGGACGGCTGGTGAATGCACATTTTCATTCCCTTTCTGCTATTGAACTTGCCAGTGAGTCACTTCTGCTCATCTCACAGGCCAATATTTGATAGCATCATTAGACAGTGTGATTACATCATAAATCACGCTGCTGTTAAAGCAAATYCCCAACTCCGTAGAACAAACATAGATGTGCCTTGTGAATACCTGTATGTCTGTGAGTCTCTACCTTCCCTGGCAGTACAGGTTATATTTGGTCCCATTCTTCTCCAACGTACTTTACCCTAAGAGAAATCACTCATTTTAGTTGCAGTGGCTACCTAAACTTTTTGTTTGCTCCTTTTAGCTTTGTGAATTACTTACATCCAAAATGAATCACTATGACGAGTCATGATGAGGTTGAGAAAAGCTATCTGCACTAAAGGAACAAGTCCTTCCATCTTCCAAGTCTCCCATCTGAAAAACTTACTCGAGTCCCAAGAGTCAGGTCAGGGGCACGGTACGGCCAGGAAGCCAGTAGCGAAGGAAGTCAGAGATCACGCAAGATCAGGTGAAGTGGTCAGGAACAGAGAAGTAGGTTGAAGCTAAGGGGTTCAGAGGCAGGAGCAGCATGCAGAGCCAAAAAGTAGGAGACGGAACCAACATCAAGGAGCAAGAATCTGGAGCATAATGGCAGCCCAGAGTCAGGCCAAGCAAAGTCAGGGCATCCCAGCAGCCCTCCAAGGACAGTCTGGGGGCTGGTGACCGACTGTAGCTCAACTGTCTGGGACCCACAGGTTGGGCTCAGAAAGCCCCCGACATTTTGGCTGGTCAGAAGCCTTTGGAGCAAGAGGAGCGGTGAACCAGTCAGAGACCTCTAGCAAAGCAGCGCAGCAATGGCACCGCATTGGCACCACCGCTCTTACGTTGCGCTGTGGTAAGCTGGAAGGGTGCAGTAGAGCTGAAAACTCAGTGGGGTTCCTGTGATCAAGCATGATGATGCCACGTGCTGGGTATGCTGCTGGGCCGTGGCCTTAGGTGTTGACTTGTGCCCGCAGCATGTCAGAATGGGCTTGCTGAAGTTTGTACAAAGAAGTACTCATGCTAGCATTTGCAAAGCCTGGAGTAAAGTCGTACACTGGCTACACCCCCTCCTGGTCATGGTCAATTCTGTGTGAATCATGTTACCATTCAGATACTGTGTAGTTCATCACAGAGGCCCAGTTTTTATTAATACTGCCTTCAATTATTATTCAAACACATGCTTTTACTATCCATCTCATACATTTTTACATGAATTTTTTGCCTTTCTTAATATGCAGAAGGTAATCTGATTACAACTTTGACCTTTAAGACAAGGCATAGCTTGTTTTTTAAATGCCATTTTCCGTATAATGTACACATAATCGTAACCTTATTAGACACAATTTCAGGTCATTAATGACATGAAGCATAAATATCCGTGCACAGAGACTATAACCAAACGCACTGCTGAATTCAAATGCCAGTCATGTTAGCGCTAATCACCCAGACCTTTGGGCACAAGCAAAGCTCACGTAACAGTGCTACAGCCACAACCAAGTTGCAGTATTGGCCAGGAATGGACTCCTCTGTGAGAACAACAGTGGTAGCTGGTTTATCTTGCCTTCATCTTCCAACAGGAGCTCGGAGAAAAGAAAATTCAGGATACGCAATGAAATACACGACAGGAATACACTCTTATTCAAAACCACCATGCACGAAGTATTCTGATATTTGGGTCAGTGAAAAGAGGAAAGCATCAAAGTTGTGGTGGGGTCTAGAAGCCAAACTGCTGATGGAGAAAAATAACTTAGGGAAGGAAGTGTGAAACCTTGAAAATGCAAGAAGCGCAGAGTACTGGAACAGGCAATGTCAACACAAATGCCCTTCAGCCATGACATTTGGATTCCATTCACACAGCACCTTAAGGTGCAAACAACCGCAGAAAATCTTACTCGATCGAAACGCTTTTTAAAAATTCTGGCTGCTGCTGGTAGCTAACAAACTGAAGACTTTGTTTTAGTGATTAATATTTGTTAAACACCCGAGGCACTCCCTGGGCAGCCACCTTCAAAAGTGGAGAAGAGCAAAAGTCAAGAAAGCTGACTGAGCACATTGAAACTGGAGTCAGTCAGAGTAGCTCCAAGTGCCTCTTTAGACCTAAATACATGGTGATTTTGCTTTTTCTGTAGCAGGGCTCACACCAACAGCCACKCTAACACGAGGTGGTAACTCTCACCAAGCAGCCACAAGAGGAAGGCAGCCTCTCAGATTTGCTCCAGCTATTTGCTCCATGGACACGTGCCCTCAGCTGTAGGGTTCTGCCTCCGAARTGGCACAGAGGTAACCTCGCAGCGGCGACAGTGACTGCTGCCCTCGGCCCTTGGCCTGCCCTCTCTCAGAGGTTTCACCCTCCTGCCCACCAAGGAGAAGGCTCCGTCGTTTCAGCGTGGTGTGGTTAAGCAGCATGTACTGCAGTGCTGTGGGGCGAGTCAAGATGTGGTACTTATGCAAAGCTGCGCTGCTGTGCGGTACTTTCCATCAGAAGTGCTCTTCATGTGATCTATTCTTTCAGCATATATATAGTTTCTATACTTCCTCTGAATTAATCAAACCCCTACATTCTAGTTCTCTGAACTAACTCAGAATCCTACAGTAATGTAGAAACTTACACCCTTGCAATACATTTATTTATTAAATCCATCAAATTCTAACAACCACCAAAGCTTAAATTAAAAACAGAGGAGCTGATACATCCCCCCTTCCTTATGCTTTATCCAGATTGACTGCTCAGTGCTTTGAACTGATGAATAAAGATCAATTTCTTAAAATCACTTCAGCGAACGTTGACTTCATTCTTTTCTGAAGTCGTGCTCCACGCTTTACAGCAAGCAGTGCAAGGAACCTCCAGCACCCTCCGTGCCTGTGCTAACTCCAAGCCTAGAAGGATTAGTATTGCCTGTAGCAAGCTTTTGCTGAATTGCTCACATATTACATTGCTTCCTAAATAACCACAACTCTAAGCAGGCTGAGCGAAAACAGACAGTACAGCCCCTGTAGGAAATAAAGGCAAGAAAATGAAGATGGTCAAAGGGAAAGAACATTTTGGACCTTTTAAACCCTAATATTCAAGACAGGCTTATGAATGAAGATGAATTATGCTTTTATCATTGAGGAACTCAGAGTAGTAGTCTGAAAATATTTTATGCGCATTGTCATGAGTAATTGGCTTTACGGTGAATGTGGGATTGGAAGATATTAGGAAGTATCTAAGCATAACTATTATTTGCCAAGTAATAGCAGACAACACATGCTTGGGAGCTTGCTCTGAATGCTTTCTGTTGCTACAGTCAACCTGTAGTCCTCAACACTGAGGATTTTGATATTTTAAATATATTACAGAAATGTATTAACTCTTTGATGTTTTCCAGCTTACGAGCTCTCTGAATATCATTGTTAGAAGGATTTAACTGAGATTTTAAGCAGTTTTTTTGGTCAGAAATGTCATTAACATTATTCATCATCATAGGTTTCTCACTATCTTTTCATACATAACAGAAGAATGATAGCAATAGAGACAACTTGATAGCCATGAAGATGCTAAAGATAGTGCAGGTATCAGCTGAATCACACATAATTTGATGAAATTAATTGGCAAATTTTCAAAAAGTGATCCTATCCCTGTCACTATGGTACAAGACCTTCCAATCACACAGTTACACTGGGGCTGTTCCCAAGGCAATCAGCAGGAGTTACATGCACAGAAAATAGTTCTTGGTTTTGTTTTTGAAGAACGGGTTCATTCCGAGTCTGCTTCAGGGGGTTTGTTTTTCTTACACGGGTAAAGCCACTGATTTCTGCTTYACTGTGCCCTGCCCATGTAGGAAAACGGATTAGCCAATGTTGTTTTCTTTCTGTACTTTGTGTGTGGGAGGMGAGTAAATCTCTCTGACCCATTCCACCCACGACATTTCAGTTAGCATTGAGCAGCACCATTATCGATCTTAYCGGCTGAATTCAGGGAACTCAAAATTGTCACAGGCATGAAACATTCCAGATGTAAGAAGAAAATACGAGTTGTTTTCTTCTGTCTTAACCCAGCATGGGCTGGTGCCTGTAAGTGTTATGAGGGCAATCTCATGGGGAGAGGATATGAGTCTCTGTTTCAGAACTGGGGATAAGTAAGTGACATTTTGGAGGATGAGTTTTGTCATGGGCAATCCACTCTCACACCAGGCCAGCTAGAGCAAAGCCTGTGGAATTACATTTTACATRCATGGGAAAGGGGTGTTCCCAAGGCAGTATCTACAACAATTCCTAGTCAAACTCTGAAAAAAATAATAAAGCAAACGCAAAAGGTCTACAAAGCTCTTAGTATACATTAAAGGCATCAGTACATGGCTCATACAGTGCACAGACACTCCTGAATAGCTCAGTGAAAGATCTTTTCTGCTCAAAATGGCTTTCAGGCTAAAACCTCATTCATTTCCCAAGTTGTAAATGCGTCTCCCCTTAGCTGCCCGACATGGACCTATGAAGAAGTCATAGCTGTGGAGTGCTCCACTGACAGGGACTGTCGTCAACTGAGGGCAAGAGGAACAAGAGGTCTGCTGGCAGTGGTCCTCTCCAAAAACTGTTATCAGTACAGCTCTATTAATTTTTGTGAGAAACTGCCGCTTGCATGGGCCTGCTGTAAATTTACTCCCACCATAATTGTGCTTCCAGGACAGAAGGAAAGGTGATATATGGTTGGGGTAGAGCACAGAGGCATAAGGCTTCTGTCTTCATGGTCCTAGCCCCTAAATGATCCCTCAAGTAGACAGTGGGGGTTGGGGCGCTACGGGAAATCTCCATCTTGGGTAAGGGATGGGGTCCTGCAAGGCCACACTGGACACACTGTGAGGTAAACATCATGCCTCAAAAGTGGGTTTCTCTGGGTTAAGAAAATGATGTGACCCTGCATTGTTAAGTGCTTTACGTGTCCTGGAGGAAATGAAAAAATCTCAAGAATTCATACTAAGTATTGCCTGAAGAAAGTAGTTTCCAGTTTCCATTTAGGAGCAACTACATTGCTGGCATAATTAGGCACAGCTCACATTCCCCAGAGAAAATGTGATGAAACACGCAGTGCGAGAAAAGAAATGAAATAGCCCCATGATTAAATCTCCACCAGCTACCTCCACACCAATTTTTTCATATATTCACCTCCTAGAAGGTATTTCTTACACCTTGGGGSATTCTTTCATATACTTTTGGATTAATGAGAAGCTCTTCCAGTAACATTCATCACTTAGTAATGATTTGTTTTTAATATATCAGCTCACAGCAGCACCTTTCAATGGGAAAAGCATTTCCAGAGTACAGCTATTGCCTGGCTAAATTGTGGACAAAATTGTGCAGAATACCTTAATTTAACAACACAAGGCTCAAACCATGCCCTTAAGTGTGAAAAAGAACAGAGAAGGAATAAAGTCATGTTCATGTTCTGCATTCTTACTGTGCTTCATGTGCTCAAAACGCCATATGGGATTTAGCTCATTAATCCTTTCACTACCAGTACGAGAAGAGTAAATATTATTTCCTCCACAGCTAGAAAGACAGGGACAGACATGTTGTTTTCAGAAGGCTTGAGCACTTACAGGCTYCAGCGTGAGCTGTGCATATTTATCATATTACGGGAGCAGGGCTGCAGTGAGTTGTCCTGGCCACTCAGTCAGTTACTAGTGAAGCCAGAATGCTAGTGGATCAGCACTTGAAAAATCTGTCAGGGCCCTCTGCTTCTACAACTTTTCCATCCAGGCAAGGGAGTTCAATTTCTGTGGAATCCAAGGTTTAACGGAAAAGTAATGGGTTTGACCCTGTAGTTGCATACCTGAGCCGAGTGTAACTTTAAACGCTGATCCATTCCTAAGTGAGATCACTGCTGCTCTGGCTGTGCAGAGCTTCGCCAAGGTGTGAGACATCTACCTTYGGTTAGAGCAGAAGGCAGGGTGAGACGCATCCTGACATTGCAGTCAAGGATACGTGGGAAGGGTGGCATGTGAGAGCTCCCACGATTCATGAGATAGGGTTTTGGGCAGGTGCATGAGTTATTCAGGTTATTCAGAGAAAAGACTTTSAGGAATTAATGTGGAAGGAAGCTCTTCAAAGGGGTCCACTTCTCATTTACTAGAAGAAGACACAATAACTTAGGGTCCCTGCTCAGTGTCTGGGGCAGAAGTGTGGAAGAAGTCCTGTGACCACAGGACTGGTGGGAGRGACAACTTGCACCTCAACACAAAGTTTCCTGTTCGTCTTTGGCTTGTAGGTGTCACAGACCAAAGGCATGAGAGGTACGGTCTGAACGGGTGAGAAGCAGAGTGGAAAAGCAGAAGAAACTGATAGCACAGTTTCCTGGGGTACTTTTTGTAGCTTGATAATATAAGACATGCTTGTGGGAAAGACAGGTGAGAAATCTGAAGACAGAAAATGTCAAGATAAAAACATGCTAGGGAAAGAGAGAAGGAAAGAGGGAGATAGTAAATAAGAAGGAGCAAATCTTAAGAATGATTAATTTTCAATGACAGAAGAAAAAAGTGGAGTGAATCTTGGGAGACAATGAAGATAGGGACAAGAGAGGAAGATTAAGTAGGTAATCTTCAAAATATATGAGTGAGAAAGTATTGGCAATATAGATCAGAATGCTCTAAACAGCATACCAGCACGTAGTCTTGTCAACAGCAGTGGCCCAGCCTGGGAAATACAGTCACACCAGCACTACTTCAATTCAGGTGAAAAGCTTTAATACAGTTCTGATTAACATTCTTGTGCTGGACAATGAGAAACATATATTTTACACGGATGAAAACAAGATATGATGGAAGAACCATATCCATTCCATAAATACAACTTCTAGCACGTTTTCCTTACAACCTCAGAGAACATCTGAAGCAAAATTAGAGTAGGTAGTGGTGGTGGACACCAGGCGCCACCAATCCGCTCCATCACTCCCCTCCTCAGCAGGACAGGGGCAGGGAGAAAATAAGATTGGGGAAAAAAAAAACCCACAACTTGTGGGTCAAGATAAAGGCAGTTTAATAAAGCAAAAGCAAAGGCCGCGCGCAGAAGCAAAGGAAAACAAAAGACTTATCCTCTGCTTCCCATCACCAGGCCATGTCCAGCCACTTCCCAGGAARCAGGGCTTCAGTGCACGTAGCGGTTGCTCTGGAAGACAAATGTTGTAAGTAACGAATGCCCCCACTTCCTCCTCCTTTCTCTTAGCTTTTATTGCTGAGCGGATGTCATACGGTATGAAATATCMCTTTGGTCGGTTTGGGTCAGCTGTCCTGGCTGTGCCCCCTCCCAAGATCTTGCCCACCCCCAGCCTACTGGTGGGGGGAGCAAATGTTGGAGAGACAGCCGTGAGGCTGTGCCAGCACTGCTCAAGCAGTAGCCAAAACACTGGTGTGTTATCAACACCCTTCTAGCTACCAATACAAAGCACAGCACTATGAGGGCTGCTAAGGGGAAAATTARCTCCATCTCAGCCAGACCCAGTACAATAGCATATGCAAGAGAGTGCCTTGCCATTTCGTTGTTTGGTTTCCAAGCAATATGGAGAGTGATTTATTTTCTCTTTTTATTTATGGTATGGTGGTTCCACTCCTAATTTTTCTTGAGCCTCTCATTTCTTCCCAGGCTCTTATTCTCTTTTGCCATTACTTTTGCCATTTGGGGCCAAAACTGCAATCAATTATTCAAGCAAAGCACTGAAAAATTTTATTGAATATGAAGCACGGAATTGAGTTCCTAATTCATCTTATGTCAGCTTTCTTTTTTTCTCTGTGATCTTAACCGCTGTCTTTTTCCCAGTTGATACTTTGCAACTTCTTTGCAGAATGTGCTGGCACATTTACTCCCTTTTATGTTTTTTCTATGTCTTTTGTTTCCTTTATTCCTCCATGCTCTTCTTCTGTATCTCCATTTTAACCACTTCATGTTGCTTAGCAACGCCCAGAATGACACCAACAAGGTAAGGTCCCACTGCTTCTAGCAAGTCTCACCTTACAAGAACAAAAATATAATTTAACTTCACACTCCCAATGAATTCACTTCCTCAGAACAGCATCGATCTTGAATTCACATCTCATTAATCTTAAATTAACATGTAGAAACACACTGCGTTTCATAGGATATTTGGATCTTCCAGTTTTGCTCTGACTTTGGTAACCTGTTGAGATAACATGAAAGCTAAAATAAGAGCTAAGGTTTTAGACCCTGACTTTCCCAACATGCAGATCCAGAGACTCCTCTGTCATATAGATGATCAAACTCCTACACTCAGTTATGAATCCAAACTTTTATAAAAGTTGGAAGAAGTTTGGCTTGTGAGACAGTCTGGCCACAAATCTAATTAAACTCCATCCAGATATTTCCACTAAACATCTTTAATATCCCAATTTTTATACCAGGCTACTTTCTCCCTTGGCATAATAGAATAGAAACAAAACAAACAGGCTAAGCTACTTTTTTTTTTCCAATTGTTTTGAACAACTTATTTAACCAGAACAATTATGAAGGAGGGACAAGAAACGTAGTKCCTTATCTCTCACAAGCTGCAATCAATTCCAAATCACGGAAGAGAACACTATGATTAGAATATGGCTATGTATCACACAAAAAATAGGAGTAAAATAAAATTATTTTTTCCCCACAAAAGCACTTTTGCAAGGTAGAATGCTCATATACACTTTTGATCTTCACTGAAACGTCTTACTTCTGAGGGGAAAAATGGAAACCAATGTTTTTGTTTAAAAATATGCTTTTAAAGATCAGTTAATGGTTTAAAAGATTTTTTTATGTCTTGAAATCTGAATACATTTGGGATTTGGTATTTACACATTTTTCCAGAATCATTAAAAATGTTTTTTTGAAAAAMCAAGGCCTTTCCCTGAAATATGTGGAAAAATGACACTTATTCAGTAAAATGACTTGAAAAATAACTAGCATTTTCACACTAGCTTCAGAAAGAAGTTAATTTCCAAACTACCAAGGCCCTACATTGGACCGAGAAATCCTGGCTTTGGATTTATAAACTACGTGTATAAAAACCAGAGAGGAACAAGAATGCAATACCTACTCTTATATCTAGATATATATCTTTAAGATAGATTCTTCGATCTTTAGTCATACAAAACTTCAATTAACTTGACTATTTGATTTCATGGGCTTTTGTTCAGTCCCTGGAATCACATAATGTCAGCCCTGGAGATACTTTTATTCAGCAAGCGGAGGTCATGATGAATAATACTTACTCAGCCAAGTTAAGGCTTTTAATTAGTATTTTTAGGGCCTGGTTCAGTAGCCCTTACTCATATTGAGTAATATTCACTGCACAACTAGTACTGCTGTTGCAGTTACATTAATCATCGAAAGCACTGGTGAACTAAGCCCTCAATAAGTAACAACTCTCACGTTTATCCAAGTATGGAAATTTTGCCCCAAATATCCATGTACCTCCTGACATACAAAACTGCTCTCGATTACTGATAACCTATTGAACAACAGTATGCTTACATAATATATAATTATTATTATACTGTACTACATTTTTATATTTTCATTGTGGAAATCAATGTGGCACCAGAAAACAGCAAGACTGTGTCCATGCTAAAACTACATATTCATCTGTATACTTGTGCTTCTAATATATCTATAAAACATAACTAAACAAGTATGTGAGAGACAGATCCAATTCTGAGGTCTCAATACACAGCAAAAAATGTCCCAGTCTAATACTAGCATACAAGCCTAGTACCTTCTAATGCTGAATCTCTCTCTGGAGAGAGTTCGTGGAAAAAAAAATCTGTAATATACTTGAATTACATAAAAAGGGAATTGAGAAATTACCTCTGTTTCTAGGTATCCCTTGCTTTCCAACAAACACCTGTACATAAATAAAGTCAGGATAACTTACCAGGAAACATGATCCAACAAATAGTTAGTGAARGAAAACCAGTATTACTTGTGCAATATTATTTGTTTCTCATCACCCTTCTTCTCCCATTTGTTTTGACTTTCTGTTGTACACAGTAAGTTCTTATGTACGGATATATGTATATATATGCATATATATGCCCTCCCTGACTATGTGAAGGATTATATATGGTGACTAATCCTGCTCTTGCGCTGACCCTGCTACCAACTGGTTTTAAAAATAAATCCAAATGAATAAAAATGGCTTAGAATCATCCCCAGTAAAGAGACAATAAAACTCCACTGCCAGTGAAAAAGAAAATAAATAGGCACTTTGGTGTCTCAAGCTGAAATCTAAAACTAGCTGGTGTGGAGATGTATCATTTCACATTGCTCTGGGCTTGAATCTTCTGGGTTTAATTCAGATGAAATTCCCATGGATGCGGGTCAAAGTTGTGTGTGCCTTTTGTTACTCAAAATTATCGGTTACTTAGAGTCATAGTAACAGCCACAGCTATGGGAGCAGGGTGTTGGTGTTGGATGTATTAGTGACTGAAGAAAGCTCATGGTCTGCATAATGCATTTCCATTCTCTTTTCTTTACCGGAGAAGCCCTGCTGCCAACTCACCGAAACCCGAGGGTTCAGGGAGTTAGGTCCAGGCTAAACCCTGTACATCAGGTAACCTCTGTGCCCTGCACTGTGCCTTAAAGAGTACTTTTAAGTACACAGAAACACGGACTGTCCTCTCTCTACAAAGGGAACATGCTTACCCCAATGGTTACTGCTATCTAAGGAAAAACCTGCCCTAACTCAGAAGTGCTCTTTGCATTTTGTAGCTGAGATCAGTACTCCCTGAAAATGTGGGGTTTTGTGTTCTGGACAAGAATTGTCTTTTGGGGTTTGTTTCGTGTTTTTTTTTTTTAATGCCACCCCTGTGTTTTAAACATTTCTTATCTTAGCAGATTTTTAACAGCAGCTCCACTTACAAGTGTATTTATAGAAGAACTATAAGCACATCCCACCCTTCTATCACTTTTTAAGTGAAGCAGCAAAATACTCTGAGCATGGCGTTGCCTGTTTCACAAGGTTTGTATTCAAGCTGATATCGGTAGAAGTTGGAAGACATACCCCAAAACCATTCTGTACCAGCTTTACTGTTCTTGGTAGGTGTCTGTAAGAACTGCAAATAAAAAACCTTTAATAACTGAAGCTGCCTGTTTCAGACAGTAACGCCATTATCTTGCTTATGTTGATGCAATTCAAGAAAAAAGCAATGGCACGTCACTGGTGAAACTAGGATAACCAAAAAAGAGATTCCAACCTTGAGTTTAAGCACAGGCTCCCTGGATCACAGTGAGTACTATGCACTGTACACTACAAAGCCAGCAAAACTTCCAACAAAAGTTCTTAACTTCTCTGCCTAAATATATCTCATTCAAAAGAAGAAACTCTCTGCTTAAATGTATCTTCATTTAAAAGAAGAAATTATTTTCTGGCATGGCAACTCTTCTGAGTGTTATTCCGTATGTAAAGCATTTCTCTTTCAGAAGGGTGTTAACGTTAGCTTCACGTTCTCTTGCTAGCCTTGCCTTTCAGTACGAAGAGGCTCCTCTGTCACAYGGGGCATTACAGGCAAATAGCTGCTCTCTAGCATGTCGCACTTCTGTGCAAAAGAATTTGCACGAGGTGGAAATGACACTGTGTTTTTCACATCAAGAAAAAACGGGGCTCTGTAAACGAAGCATACAGGGGAAGGTGCCCTTCGGATCAACAGGTCAAATGAACATTTCTCATACTGACTAGATCCTTCACTTTCTGAAAACAATGCAACTGCAATGTTTACTCAAGTGAGGTGCCCATTAAGATCTATAGGAGAAACGGTGGGTGTAGACGTAGCCCAGTAACATGGAACATTTTAAAATCTTGATTTATTTCTGCTGTTTGTCAGTCTTTTTCTCTCTGCATTTTTTTTCTCCAGATAGCATACACATAGAGCATGCATTTATTTTATTTTGTTCTCAATTAAAAAAATAGGAATCCTAAGAATTTAATCCTGCCAGACTTTTCATCCAGTCATTTCCACCAAACATAGGGAAGAAAACAACATTACAAATACACCAAATTAGCCCCGAGTTCATGTGTCCCTAACAAATTAAATACATTGATGTTGACAAAGGAATGAGAATTCCTATTGCAAATCTTTCTCACTTAGTTCACATTTTGGTTTTAGAAAATTCAGCTGGACTAATCACGTCTAAGGCAAATGAAACAACTTCTTATAAGGCTAAACAGTTGGAAGTATACAACAAACAATATTTCAGGCTATGCAACTGTGCTTTAACAAGAAAGAAGAAATCTTGCAAACCTTTCTTCTTTGCGTGCTTGCACACTGGCAGCCGTAATCTAGTTCTGGACCTGCAGCTCCTGCCTTCTCTCCACCCCACAGGCTTTCTGTGAGCAACCCTGCGAACTGGTAGATGAAAAAGAGGTATGATATTACCATGCCTTCAACAAATACAGTGCATTTGAGTTGTTTTTGAGGAATGCACTTTGTGGAAGTCAGAGACTTTCCCCCAGGCTGCTTTTAACACATCTGAAAGAGTGGGCCTCACCTTCCCAGGACCGAAACCATCCRACCTCAAACCGAGGGGAAAGTCATAGTCTGTGGAGTGGTGCTAAGTAAATCGCCTTGGAGGATCTCTGGCACAGACACGTTCCCCATCCCATCCCACCCTGATGTAGGCATATAGACCTAAATCTACCCTAAGGAAAGGACAAACACCATTCAGAAAGGGTTTGGGATTCTCCTTTTTCCACCAACARCCCGAGTACTATCATCTCACGGGGAAAGGAGCTTCGCAGCCGGCTTGCAGATGGGGAAATCGGCCAAACCCTCCGTTCCACCCTGGCAAAAACAGACTGACAAAAGGCTCCAGAAAGAAAACCTCTGTATTAAAAGCCAAATAACGCGGAGCTACAATAATAAATACACACTATCTCAACTGGGAAATACAGTGTAAAAGGTTTGTTAAAGTTCAGCTTCAGCGATAACAATATATATATACTGCTTCAGTTCTTGATCCTGCCAAAAAGAGATTTCCCTTTCCGTAAATAAAGAGAAAACCCGCTCCGACCGTATTCATATACAAAAAAGCTACTCCGACTACAACAAATGCGGTTGAATGGGAGGGTCTTATTTCCTGCGTTGATTTTTTGGGGGATTTTTCTTTTTTTTTTTCTTCTTTTTTTACTAAAAGGTTCGTTTGAAACGGGTATTAAAGATATAAAACGAGCCCACAGGATTCGGTCGCCTCCGGCGGCGGCGGCGGCGGGGCTGCTCCCCTCGGGGCGGGGCGGGCCGGGCCCTGAGGCGGCCCCCACAGCCGCCCGGGCCGGCGGCCTCCCGCCGCGCACCTGTGACACGCTTTAAACAAGAAAAACACGGCAGAGTCCGGCCCGGCGGGAGGCGGCCGCCCCGCGTCCCTCCACACCACACGACGAAGAGAAGCGGGGGAGTCACCGGGAGAGGCTACTTGGCGGCGGCGGCGGCGGTGCCGGCGGCGGTGCTGCGGCGCTGCTCCATGCCGTTGGGCAGGAAGCCGGCGATGATGGGCACCGGCCAGATGAGGGCGGCCACGCTCCACACGATGATGACCAGAGTCATGAAACAAGCCACTAAGGTAGACTCGATGGGCTTGCGGTTCATCCGCCAGCCCGGCTCCCCCTTCAGCTCCTCCAGGCTGAAATCCAGGCAGCAGAAATTCAGCGGCTCCCCTTGCAGCCAGTACTGGCCGGGCTCCGCCGCCGGCGGGTAGGAGAGCGAGGAGGAGGCAGCGGCGGCGGCCTGGGGCGCGGTGCCCCGCAGGCGCCCGACCCGCCGGCCCCGCACCCAGCTGCAGCCCACGCAGAGGCGCAAGTCCTGCTGGGCGCCGCCGGCCGCCAGCCCCAGGTGCTCGATGAGCAGCGGCGGCCCCACGCGGTGGAAGGCGGCGGAGAAGAAGGCCCGCCCGTGGCTGTTGGTGGAGAAGAGCAGGAGGTCGCACTGGATGCCCAGCGGGCGGCTCCAGCGCACCAGCAGCGAGCTCAGCATCTGCCGCTGCACGCTGATATTGCAGTGCGGGTCCTCGGCGGGCTGCGGCTGCCCCTGCGGCTGGGGACGCTGCTGTTGCTGCTGCTGCTGCCCGGAGGAGGTGGGAGCGGAAGGGAAAGGCTCTTGGCTAGGGGCAGCCGGCGTGCCCGGGCTGGTGGTGCTGCCTTCCTCCTTGCTTGCTGCCCCGTCGAGGTCCATCTCGAGGCTGGGCAAGGTGCGGGAGGAGGAGTTGACAGGGGGCAAGAAGAGCTCTTGCTCCTGCTCCTCCTGCCCGCTGGCAGCCGCCGAGGGGTTCCAGCCCTGGCAGGGCGGCAGGCAGGCGGCCAGCAGCAGTGCCGGGAGGAGCAGCGGCAGCATGGCATTGACTTAGAGCCCGAGAGGAGGGAGAGGAGGAGGAGGAGCGGGAGGCTGCATGGCGCTGCCGGCTGCCATCGGGGAAGGGAGGCACACTGCTCTCGCCGAGAGAGCGAGAGAAAGGGAAGGAGGGTGGGGGCAGGCGAGGGGGTGGGAGCGGGGCTGGGGCTGCCGCGGCGGCGGAGCGAGCGAGCCGGGAGCCTCGGTGACGGCAGCGGCTCCCCCCTTCCCCGCCTCCTCCGCCCCCGGCCCGGCCGCGCCCCGGCGGGAGGAGCCCCGCGCCCGGCCGGCCCTGCTGCCGCGCGCTGAGGTGCCGTCCGGGCGCCCCCGCCCCGCGGCGGGACAGCTGCCCGCCCTGGGCAGGCGGCGCCTCCCGCTCTTGGGCAGCCGCAGGCAGAGGCGGCCCCTCTCCCCTCGGGCGGGGACCGCGCTCCCGTGCCGCCCGCCGCCACCGCGCCGGCTCCCCCCCCATCCGCGGGGGAGAGCTGAGACACCCCCCCCCCAGCTCCGCCGCCGTCCCCGCGGCAGGGGCGAGAGGTTCCYCGCCGCCTGGGGAAAGGAGCGGCGGGCGGGCGGTGCTGCGGCGGGCAGCGCCCTGTGCCCCGGGCCCGCTGGGTCCCGCCCTTCCCGCCTCTCCCGGCCGAGAAGGTAGCTGAGGGGCGGCCGGCGCGGCGGCCTCGGGGGCTGCCGTGGCAGTTGCCTCCCTCCCTCCCTCCTCGGGGGACAGGGGCGAGGGAAAGAGGGTGGCTGAGGGCAGCGCCCTCCTGTCGCCGCCTCGGGCTGGGGTGGGSGGCGCAGATGGGGGAAGAGCACCCAGGAACCGACAGCACACACTTTCATTTCGACTTTATGGGAAGGGAAAGAGACGAGGSAGACGGGGAGGAAGGGAGTCTGAAGTGTCGGGTAGGGTGCAGTGGCTGGGCCCTTCCAGCGGTGCTCTGCAAGCCCGGGCTCAGCCCCAGGAGCTGCTCCCGCAGCCGGGCATCCACAGCCTGGCCTGGGCTGAGGCGCAAGGCATCCCACAAACRGGTGCAGCCGGTCCCCGTAGCAAAGATTTAAACGTGAAAGCTTATTACAAGGAGCACAAAGCTACCAAGTGTGGTAGCTGTGAGACTTGGCTGCATTTTTCGAAAGGCTGCTTTATAAGTATGTTAATTTTACATCAAGCTAGATACTCCAGCTTGTTTCATGACCCTGTGCTGGCTATAGTATTACTCTTGACACAGGTTGAGGCTTGCTGTGTTGGCAGTTTGACACTTGGAGCCTCGGGGAGGGACAGAACTGGATGACACAAATGAGGAACATTTCCTAGCCTTTACCTTRGGCAGAGAGTGGGGTAGAATTACATTTTCCTGGCGAGCATCCAGATCTGGGACTCTCTTCTTTGCCTTTGCAGCCCTTTTTTGACAACCACACATGCAAAAGGGAGACACAAATACAAAAACTAGGCTTTCCTGAGTATATATGGGACAATTTATGTAAATGATAGAACTGAACTCCATAAGATGCTCCTTTGAGGTTGGCATTGGTCCCATGTCAGACATGGTCCCCCGTCAAAGCGACACATGGACATGTTCTCACTTGGAGTTCTTGTGTTACCACTCTCAAGTCTTTCAGATGAGTGAGGGTAGTGAATGAGAGCAGAGAATAAGTTTTAGATTTGCTATAATTCAACATGAATGAAGGTAGTGAATCAGTTTCCTTTCAAAACCCTTGCCTAAATATATCATGACAAAACCCAGAGTTGCTTGCCTTCTATTCAAAAGAGACCTGAGCACCAAAATGGATTCATGTTCAGCCCCAAATTAGCCCAAAGGGTTATTGTCTTCCAGATGTCTATAGTGTGGCTAGGTTTTTAGTTTGGCTTATTACAGAGAAACATGCCTGATGAAGCATTTCAAAGCAAGCTGTCCAGTTCCAGTTCTGGGTTTTTGCTCAGATGTTACAATACAGTTAATACAACTTTCAGCGCTATTTCAATGTCTCATATTTAAGAGTTCTCTGATACTTTTTATTGTCCCTTGAATGTGTCTCTACGTGCATCTCCTGATGTCCTTTGTCATATCCACAGCCCCATGCATTTGGTGGCTGTAAGTTTTTCTGTTGTAGTCTGTCTATAGACCCAAAAGCAGATTAAGAGAGGGCTAGTGTGTAGCAAATAATGCCAAAACTGTGCAAGCACTCGTGCATAAATAACATTGCATTGGGATTTTGGCACAAAGGACTGGAAGTGAAACTAAGCCTTATAAATAAGATTTAGCTCCTGAACACTGTTGCATTATGTGGGTGGCAAATGTTCTCAGGCAGAGCTTCAGTTCTTTTGGTCTCAACTCCCAGCACCAGGCTGAATGCAATCAGGGGTATTTGTGAAGAAGTTTGGGGAGGGAGAGTTGAGCTAAGTTTCCTGCAAGAAAAGATAACCGGCCACAGGAAGGTTAAATGCACTTAGCATCACTTGGACTAGACTACCATGGCAAAGAACTAAAAGAGGGCAATTTATTTCAGGTTGGAGATGCATATCTATTCCTCTTCATCAAGGAATAATTAAGCAAGTGGGTAGAAGAAGCAGATAATTGGTTGAGGGCCACTGTCCAGCAGGGCCCTTTACAGATGTTTCCTTTATAGGTCTATCAGATACAGTTAATCTCTGCGTGGATTCAGTCATTCAAAGAGGTTGCATCACACTTGAAAACTCTTTATAGGTAGTATTAATATATAGCTCTGTTCTGTGGTTTTCAGCCATAAATCTCAAAGAACAAGGTAGTTTTATGGTTGGGGAGGCTGAAGCATAAAGAAATCGGGGGCCAGCCAAAGGTGACCTACATGTCACAGGCAGATCAGGATGTAGATTTTGCAGGTTTGATTCTATAGATATAACCAGAACTATAATATTAATCGTAGGTCACAGTAGCATTTGTTAGTGTGGTAGAGGAGGTGTGAAGTGGGCTATAATGATAAAATTTTAGAAGGGAACAGTGATGTAACAAGACAGTAGGTGTTTCATGAGACAGACTGTAGAGCTGTTGGGAGGATGAAGACAAATGGTAAAGGACAGTCAGAATCTCTGAGGGTTGTTTTAATGACATTTTAACTAAACATTTTTATTAATGTATCTCTTGTTAAATACTTCAAGTAAGATGAAATCAAGAATAAGTATTTCTGCCCAAGTGCCATTGCATCTCGTGAGGGTGTGGTTCTAGAGCCTGAAGTTTCGTTGCAGCTAGTGGAAACTGACCCTAAGCTGGTACCGATTCCAGAAGGAAATCCATAATTGGATTCAAGTCAAATCTTGTGATCCTCAGGCAGCATTCCTCAACTGGCAAACTTATGCTGATCTGCACTGAAGGCAGGGAATAACTGTGGAACTTTTCTCGACAGAGAACGCGCTTTTGAGGCTGTCATTTCTGAAGGGAGTTGCATGTGGGAGAGAAGATGAGAAAGTAGCGGAGTAAAGGGTTGGATACCCAGCTATAATATCAAAGAGATATTTTTCTCTGGAAAGACACCTACTGTCAATTACAGGAAAAAAGATGTTGGGAGCAAGTAAGTATAGCGATGCGTTACTGATCTCTGTAAAAGTGCCAGGTAAATAAGGAGAATTTCACAGTCAACAGCTGAAGAGGGAGGCAGGGTCAGGAGAAAGAAGTTGCTATTTGACTCCTTTCAGAAAAGAGCAGTTTCAGTTCTGTGAAAAGAGTAGGATCCAGTCACCCTGGGGATTGTTCTGAGAGAGATACTTATTTCCAGCTGAGGAAAAATGTTTCTGTGATATAATTTAGAAGGCTTGGTTGGCTAATGTTTTCACAGCTGATGGGGGAGAATCTGAGAGTAATGTAAGGGAGTGAGCTGATCTTATGATGGCTGTGGAATATGCTCTTTGAAGAGTCATTGATAATCAGTGGTTTGCTGGTTGAGGAAGGAGCTAAGGGATGTTTCCCACTGATAAATTGCTTTGATTGTGAGCACACGGATCAGAACCTTCACTCTCCTCCTTCTTGCTTGGTATTCTTGTGGATTTGTCAGAAAATATTTGTGATGAAACACTTAAAGGACACTGAAGCTTCTGAAACAGATAGTAGAAGCTGGTTACACTAAGCGGCTTGCTACTGCTACATCATGTCAGAAAGATTTATCTGCAGAAAACAGATACTGCGCTGCACGGAACAAGCCAGGGTTTTGTACCACTCTTTATATGAATATCAGAAGCCCAGACAAAGGGAACAGCCAGTTGGCAAGCAGGCTGAGAACAAGGGCATAATCTCTCCAGAGAAGTGGACACACCTATCTCAGCAAAGACACTAAGCTCATCATTTGACATGCATTTCTATCAGCAGCAGATACTGCCTCCACACCACCCTCCCAGTTATACAAACACAGATGTCCCTGAAGCCAGAAAATGACCCACATCGAAGAGCTGGGGCAGATGACTGCTATTTTAAAATACCTTTTACATACATGCCCTTTTTCATTAAAATGTCGTAAACATTTTCAGCCCAACCTTAACCCCAATCTTTAATCCCTTATCCAGATCACCACACACTCCTGCAAAAAGCTGTACCTGCGTAGCCGAGGGAGTGAGGCAAGGCAGCAGGGAAGGTGAGAGGGGTTGAGCCGTGAGGGCTAGGCTGGGGCTATTTAGGCACTGCATGTCAAGATTGTCTCTAGTGGGTCTCCCACGGTCTGCAAACCACACAGCTGATGGACCAAGTGTGGACCAAGAGAAAGCAACTGCCATCAGGAATCCAAAAGAAGTACTGAAGGAGTTATCCATGGCAATTACTATAGTGTCTAATCCAGCTGCAAATACAATTGCTAGAAATCAGGAAAACATTGTTCAGAGCATCGGGTGGTATCAGTAAGATAGAGGGTCTGCAGGATGAGGGCTCTGTGAGCTTTGAGGAGTACTTAGGAGCTCATGTCCAGAACTCCATTAGACTCTGTGTTGTACTAGCACAGACTAAAGACTGCTTGAAATCTAAAGATAAGTGTGAAATATATGCAGAGAATGCTAAAGGGAATGTATTAATAGACTTCCAGAGCTTTTTTTGTGGCCTGCTTTATATATATAGGTTGAGGCTTTTAGACAAAAATAAAAAACAAATGACAGGAAAAGAAGAATCAGTGGAAATGGGTGTAAGAGAGAAGTGGTCCAAAGAACAAACTTTGCACCTCCACAGCTGAAGGTGATCTTAAAACAAGCCAGACTGGCTTGAGGTAATTGCAAAATAGAAAAAGAACTACGATATAGGGTGGTTAGATCTAGTTGGCCTACAAAGAGTGATAAATGAAGTACTTTCATATATTCCATTTATACAATGAAGTTTTTAAGATGGGTTTTGACCTGAAGCAGTGTTCTGGGAAGACTGGATTCATGTTCTTGCCTAGGTTTCCACTTGCAGGTTGAATCTCGCTCATGTGAGACTCCTCCCAAATGAACTTCTAAAGTTTAGGCAAGATTCAGCCCTGGACTGTATTTATTTTGTCTTGTAACTACCACACTTGCTTATTTTAAATTTTATTGGCCAGGAGCCTGACTATAACTATAACCTATTTTGCCTCATATTTATTTCACCAGTAAACCTATCCAGTGTTGGAGCTTGGCTGAAAATGGCAAACTGAGGATCTGATATGTTGATAAAGATAATGAATCCAAATTAAATGGTCTGTGCAGGCAGAATTGAGAGACCTGAATCTGAGTCATTTTTAAGAAACCTCAGGTAGGGTTAAAGGGCAATACAACACCTTTGTTCCCACCAGAGTATACACATTGCAGGACTCCTTTCTGCCAGATTGCTAAAGGCCATTGTAGGGTGGGTTTGACCAGGTGTCAAGCTTTGTGTGGTCATGAAGCACAGACATTCTGAACATCTGAATGATCCCCTGGGTTCTGGGCAAACCCTGACATGTCTCAGCCATTCTTGAAGGAAAATAGATGTCAACTAAAGCAGTAGTCGTTTAATGTTGATGCTGTGGAGGTGCTAGGAATGCGAAAACATTTTGTGTGATTACATATTAAATTGTTCTGCAAAATATTTGTACATAAAATAGCATTCCTTAATGACCATTTTATGTGTTTGTCTTTGGAAAATCTAAACATTTACTACAACAATACATTGAAAAATAGCTCCCTGGAAAGCATTTAGTTCTGCAAATACTTTGTGTTTCCCAGCCTGTTCTGAACACGGCCTAGGGCTTGCCTTTACTGTTATTTATCTCTGTATAGAAAAGGGAGACAGGTGCAGAAGTCTGGTATTAGTCTGCACTAAGCAGACGTGGGTTTGGCATTCCCATGAGCTTCCAGTGTGGCCTCAGTCTCTCTGTGGCTTTAAAACCCAGCTATAAAATATAAAATCCTGCTTCCCTGGGAAGTTGCAAGGCACTTGGGCTGTGAAGCAATCCTGTTCCACAGGAGAGGAAGGCAAGATAGTTCACAGGCATTTAAGAGTTGTTTTGCCATACTGCATGGAAGACACACAAACACAAGACATTGTTGATGACAGTCTGTATCCTGAAGAACTTTTGCAGAAAACAAGTGATTGAGAATCAGAGTTCAAAGGAGAGGGTGTGATACAGATTCTGTGTGCAGCTCCTTAGCCAACCTGCAGCCCTGACCATCCTCTGCCTTGCTGTTATTAGCTGGTGCTTCGGTGCTATGTGATACATGACAGAGACATTGTAAAGGAGTCTACAGCAGGGACTTTACTGGTTTCACTGCAGGTTTTTGTCACCAGTCATAAAGGGAAGTGTAGAATTGAGAAGCAAAAATGGGGGCTGCAATCGACAAAGCGGGGGTCGGTGGAAGGATAACAAATACCAGGACTGGTATGAGGCAGGACTGAATTGTGAAGGGCTTTGAAAAGTGAGAAGAAGGAGTTTGCATTTGGAGCGGTGGAAGAGGAGAAATGACAGAGAACTGTGGAAAACTCAGTGATGTGCCCAAATGAATGAACTTGAGACAGTTCCAGGTGCTCTAGCCAGAGAGGAGATTACAATAGGGAAGATGCACAGGCCTTGGCTAGAGCTTTTGGCAGAGCAAGCTGAGACGAATTGTGATACTTTGGAGATGCTGCATGAGACAAATCATTGACATTTAAAGCACAGCAGTACCAACATCATCAGTAAAACTGGCAGTAAAAAATAAACTCCTCCCTGCCTCCAGACTGTGCACAATACCTCAGCTTGGGGCTCCCAGAGCTGCTGTAGCTGTTGGTGTGCAGAAGYGGAGACCCTTGAGTTCTCAAGCAGCACTCGGGTACCCCTTGCCGTGGTCTGCATCCTACTCATATGCATGCCCCTGCTTGGGAACCCTTGCCTGCTGTCCCTTCCCCGGTGAGAGACTTTTGCTGTATATCAAAACGGGAAAAGAGATTTAGCTGTCTCTGTGAGTCAGCAGAACCGCATTAACTCTTTCCAGAAGTCTCAGTGCCAGTGAGTGGGGCTGAGTCATCCAAGCAGACACAGCTAGCCTGATGCCCACCCATTCCTTCAGCTGGGAAGCAGTCCTAAGGTGTCAAAGAGAAGCTGGTTACATTTCCCATTCCACTCATCAGTCCAGCATCATGATTATTTGCAGAACAACAGACGGCCTTAGCTTCAACTAGCAGATTCAAAAAAACTGTCAGCTGTTTCTGAGTTAGATAGGAACCAGATTTAAAAGGAAACAAACTGTTCTTCGCTTCTARGGAACTCGCTAGTTCACACTACTTATTTTCCCAGCAGTGGCCACAATCAGTATGACATCGCAACAATTGTCCGAGCCATAATTAGGCAGTCAAAACCCACGACTAGTGCTCAGACATCTCTGTTATACCTTTGCTAAGCCGGAATAGCTTCATGGAAGTCAAGGGAGTCAGAGCGTCAATTCCTAACTTCCAAAGCACTCTTGTCCTAATTCGGTAAAGTCAGTACATGAACAAGGCAGCTGATTGCTTTCAGCAGGACCATTGCACTCATAAATGCAATTCTGTATGATACCAAGGACTGAGTCCTTAATGCAGGGGAACGCAAGTAAGAACAAATGCAGATTTCAGCYTGCAGAGGAACACAGGCTCTTCAAAAACAAAGATCATGTATTTTCATGCAATTATTCCCAATGTTCTGAAGCAGGAGGAGATGTTAGAAAATACATGCGGTAGAAACAGCTTGCTCTCTGAAAGGTCGATATTCAGTCAGCATTACCTGCTCTTTCCATGAACTAATAATCACAAAACAAGTAGGGAATATAGCCTCTGATGTTATGTGCCTGGTTCTTCACTGAACTGACCAGGTTTAAAAGGCATGCCTGGGTTTTTACTATGTCTTGGCTTGATTCTGCAAATTAAAGAGGGACACATATCAGTCCTAAGATGTGTATCTTAAATTATTCTGGGGGATCTCTTGCTCAAGCCATCATGTCAAATGCTACACTTTCTAATGTGATATGTGGATCTATCACCCACATCATTGCTTTTGCCCTTGGCCCTTTTTACTGTCACTGTACAGCACCCAGAGCTGACAATTGCCTTTTTATCTTCTCAGAAAGACTGGTAGGTGGTAATCTGTCATTCAGGCTCCTCGAGTTCTAGCTATGAATGAAGCCATTGATTCTCTCCTCACCTATTCCCATATGATATGGTCTGTCCAGACTAATCCTGCTGCAGTTGACAAACTGCTGGTAGAAATGCTATGGATCCCTGGTTTCCAGGCTCTGGTATACACTTCCCAAACCCTAGAGGAAGACTCAGTTATGAGAAGGTGACAAAAGGCATGTTTGTGCTTTTGGTCACATCCACAGAGGTAAGAATAGGATTTAAAAATAATCCCGTATTCTTATTGCAAGCCAGGAAAATTTAATTAGTCTCTATGGGATTTCCATGTGCAATGACAGTGAGGGATGCTGACACCAGTGGACCACTAGAATAAAGAGGATAATCTGATAGAGAGTTTATAATACTTTAATTAGCCTAATGCCTTACGAGAATATTACTTCTATTGTATTGTCTGCGTATCTGAATATTGAATAAGCTTTCATCCCTGCCATGAAATACTCACTGGCTACATTTTCTTCCTCATACTAGATCAGTAGCACCTGCAAGCAGCAGGTTGGATGAGAATCTGTTTTCCCAGCTTTGCTGAATATATACAAGTACAATGCCAGAAGAGAAAGAAGCATCTTCCTCTGTCAGCACAGGGAAGCAGTTTGCTCAGAAATCTGTAAGATTACCTGAATATCCTGTTTCAGGAGTTCTTCAATTTCCTTTCCTTTGACTTTTGTTCACGCTTTTGTCATTTGATTTTGGTTTGTATCCCTTGTCACTGATGTCTGCCGATACGCATATTCCTGCCTACAGTTAATCAAACAGATGGYTTTTCTGTGCTACAGAGTGATAGATGCTAATCCACTGATCATGGCTTGTTGTGAGGCATCTTTGAATGGATGTCAGAGCCTTAAGTCTTACATACAGTGCCATGTAATATATACAATATAACAATATAACTTTTCAAAAAACCATCATTAATCTTGGACTTTCATCTCTGTTTTCTACTTCAGTCTCTTATCATCCCTGTACAGTTTTTGTTTTCTACTATGCTGATGTCAAATCCTTGCTCAGAAGGCTGGACCTTGACTCACATACCTAGAGGTTACAGAACTTTGCCCAGGCAGCATGGGTTTTCTGCCTGCAGTATCTGAACCGGTACTCCCAGTCCTCCTCTTCTGTAATTGTACCTACCAGTTCTGGAACAGTGTAACTGGGACTCCAAGTTAGATGTCTCTCACTATGTAAAATGACCAGTGTAGTTTATTTTCACTTTCTGCCAGCAGCTCTGCTTAAATGGACATACTGGATGGCTGGTCCCAGGAGACAAGGAGCACAGTTTCGGCTTAGGGACATATTTATCTCTACTTCTATTCACTTTGCTTCTAGCCTACAAATAGGAAGACAGATTTGGTATGTCAGTGGTGATAAGAAAGAAGCTGCAGTAATGTTGAGTGAAGGTAGTTGCTTGTTAAACTGGTAATTGCATAAGAGGAAATAGCTTAGTGTCACATGTTAACCAAAAAAAAAAAATTAAAAAAAAATCAAGATATTTGTGTCTTACAGAGAAAATCATGCTATAGGGACAAAATTAGGAAGAAGTATGGGGCATAAGCCTGCCAGAATTTTTGTTTTTTATGTGGTTGGAGGAGGTGGGTATTAGACTCTCCAGCTGTTCTCCCTGTTGTCAAGTACACCGGTAGCTGGTTTTCTCTAGAGATTTTACAAATGCTGATGCTATTTTTGTTCTGTAATTTTATACTCTTGAGCACACACATAAGGAACAAAAATGAGTTTAATAAACAGGACTCACTGAGGCTCTGCTGATTAGTGAAGATRAATATGGTTAATTATTTAGCATTATTTTCTTATTCAAAATAGTGTCTTTAGCATCAAACATCGACATGATGCATTATAAAGATTTCCCCAGTGGTAAAAGCAAATTATATCATTTAAGCAAACTTGTCCATGTAACTTGAATCTGAGACTTAACTGACACAGAAGGCTTTGTGACAGTCCTTTGTGCTGGAAGTAAATTTGACACAAGAGCAGAACTGGGATTTCTTGTGTCACTATTGAAAAGAGGAGCTTGAGATATGCTTGAAAATGGCATCTTCAAAGGCAAAGTCCAAAAACGGTTTCAAGGCAGTGGAGCTTCTTTTGTGAAAATTCTTATTTGTTATAATCAGAACTGATTTGGACTACGGCCTCTTCCACAGATAATTCTGACACTAAAAAAATGAATATAAAAACATTCTGAAGAAGAACTGAAAAGTGAAATTCCTCAGGAAATTAAAATTCTAAAGAAATTTGTTTCCAAGCTATTATTGTATGGATTTTAAAGAGTTGGCTTACTACTGTCATGTCAATAACAAAAACTACTYTGTGCCAACTGTACTATCTTGATTAATTTTGCTTAGACTTTGCATCAAATTAATGTCTCAAATGTCACATATCTGCAATATGATACTTATATATCATCTAATATTATTTAATACAAAATACGGAAGATGATACAGACAAAAGCCAATATCAAGCAATAACATCAAAAGCAGTTGTATTTTATTAAACTAAGCATTTCTACAAGATCACAACAAAACTAAAAGGGTGAGAGGGTTACATCATTGAAAACAGAACTGGAAGGTGGCAAGTTGTCACAGAATGGTTTGATCTCAACAAAGCTACATTTTATGCCAACTTTGCAGACCAGGCCTTTGGCTCATTTACACAGCTAACACTGCCCTGATTATTAGCGTTGTTAGAAAAATCTTTTGTAGAGATTTTACTCTTGGTCACTCACAGATGGTCAGATTCTTCTAGCCCTCCTAATATACCATTTCCAATGTGCCAGGGCTACAAAGAGGTATGGATATGAATACTAAACAATTTATTCAAAAGGCCAGGTTTTCCTCTGAACACAGGGTTTACATCAACATCATCCTGTTGATTTTGACAGTTATTTCTGATTAAGACACATAAGAGTGGAGAGGCTTGAGACCATAAATTTGATTGCAATATGGCCAGGCATCTGCTCAAATAATGGTGTTCTCTGTGATTTCAGTAGTAATTTTTTGGGTCAGGTTTTTCAGCTGCTAGAAACTGCTTTTGAAGTCAAATCCATTGAAAAAGTATTTGCTTCCAGCAAGTATTTGCTCTGGAGTCCCACGGGGACTGTCAGCATTGAATGAACAGCTCCAGGAGCTCAGCACTGAAGACAATCATTGTTTGTATAAATGGTATACCTGTAGTATCACTGCACCTGAATCCATTCAGCTCGCTGCAAAGAAGTTACAAAAGGCATTAGAAAATCTTATGGATGATAACTCTGGCAGTGCTCTTATATATAGGTAGTCCACGAAACTATTCCAAGAGTTGAAAGCCTATACCTGAGGCAGGATGACCCCATATATACATATACATACATACATATATTATATATAGATAATATTATGTTCACATGAAAACTTCTCTTTCATTTTCCCATTGAGTATTCTATAAAAGGCAGACTCAGACACGCTCTGAGGAATGTTGAAGCCCATTGTAACAACTGAGCTCTGAATGGAGGGCAGTTCCTGGCCCTCCATATTCTGTCCCCGGCATGGTCTAGTGGATGGGCCATCAGAATAGGCCCTGGAGTGAATCCTAATTCTTTGATTAACCTGTCCAGTAACTGCGGACAGAACAGGGCGCTTCGCTCTGCCACTTCTTCCTCCAACTTCGACCTATGACTGCAAGCACCTGGGAGTATGTTCTGCATTTTTCTCTATGTAAGTGTACAGAACCACAGAATAGCTTGAGTTAGAAGGGACCATTGGACCACTTTGTCCAACCCTCCTGCTCTAATCTGGGTCAACTAGAGCAGGTTGGTCAGGACCATGTCTGGTCAGGTTTTGAATATCTCCAAGAATGGAGACTCCACAACCTCTTTGACCACCATTTAAATGGAATTTCCTGTATTTCAGTGTGTGCCTATTGCCTCTCGTCCTTTAACTGGATAACACTGAGCTACAACTCAGTGGATACCGCTACAGCAGCTAGCACAATGACAGCTAGTCTTGGTGGTGCCTGTAGGTGCCCTGTAGGCAAAAAAAAACATAGAGAAATAACAGTAACAGTCATGGAGGATTTCTCTCCCCAGCATTCCCAGAGGCTTCCAGTGCTTCTTAATTAAATTGAATAAATAATTCATTTAACACCATAGACATTGCTCAAGATGAGCTCAGTGCTGATGGAGTGGGAACTGGGAGCATCACCACGCMGGAACAGTGTGAACCTCCTTCGTTGCTGGAGCTCCTTCTGTGCAGCCAGAGGGGAGGCAGGGAGAGAAGGACAAAGTGAGCCTCAGGCACTGGAGTAACAATACCTGCATGGGGCAGGAGACCTTCTGCTGGACTCTGGCAGCCCACTTTGGGAGCTGGGGGCTCTGCAGGAGTGTGTTGGCTCAGTATTCCTCTCTCCCCATCCTTTGCCTGAAGCTTGCCATAAAGGTGAAACTGAGCCTTACTTGTCAGGAAARAATGAAATGATCCCTAAGGTTAGCAAAGCACTCGGAGATCCTTCGGGAAGAAAAGTGCTACGTAAATAGAAGCTGATTCCTACAGGTTATTAATAGATGTATCTGCAAAAGTAATGTGCAAACTACAAAGGAAGGATCATTCTGAGTTAAATTACCATAAATTTTTTCATTGCTGTCTCTTTTCGGGAGACCTGGATAATATTGCTAACAATGACAGGTTGAGTAAGAGGCAGGGTTTGTGTGGGCCAGAGGTGGGAACAGAGAAGAGACTAATTATATCTTTTTTAACCTTTGCGAGCAGCTGGGCATGATAAAAATGAATTATGCAACCAGCAACTGAGCTGCTATCCCAGTGGAGGCTGCAAAATGGTGCCCAGGTTATCCAGAAACATGATCTAAGCTGTCCCATTTCTTCTGGATCTGGTAACCTCTTTACAAATCATTACATAAAATGGGTATTTTCTGCATGCTTTACCTAAGGCTCATGTAATTATCCTATGGACAAACCAAAACAGATTTGTCTTACTTGCTTTTACCTCAGCAGTGCAGAGGATGAAGGTCAAGCACTGATGTGGTATGGCAGAGCTAGGATTAGCATTCTCCAGTGTACCTTTTGAAACCTCTTGGGTTTAATAGGTTAAAGATGATGACACTGCTTTTACAGTCAGTCAGATGTATCATTTGAACACTTTATCGTGTGGTATTTATTCCACTTTTAATGTGTGTTGTGACGTGAAGCTTTGTTCAAAGGTCGAAGCGGGATGGGAAGGTGTGGAGGGGCCTTTAATACCTGTATTGCTCAGCAAAGTAGCAGGTGTCTGACCAGAAAGGGAAAAAGCCTCTTTGCAGGCAGCAATTATGGAGAAATGGAGGAATACGTTCCCATGAAATAAGAACTCTCTTCTCTCTGCTCCTTGACTTTCTTCCCCAAAATTCAATTCAAACTGCAATTTAAGCCATGTGGTCTATTACTGATATCCTATAGCTCTACCACTTTAAAGGGGTTTTGGCATAAATTGGGGTCGTATCCCAAGCAAAAAATTTGACCCTTCAGTCTTGAATTTTTCTGAACCCTATTCCCACCATTCTGCAGCGTCATCTGTGCCCCACACCAAATTAAAGCTGTCTGTGTCATACAAAAGGCTTGTTATGAACAGAGTTTTTTATGTTGCTCCGTAGCGCKTCAGCCAGTTAGCCCTTTCCTGGCTGAGCCTATCAGAATTGAACTCTGGAGACTGAATGAAGTGTCTTTGAGAATCTGAACCCAAACTTTGCCCAGTTTTGCATTAGTTCCCTATCTCTAATTTGGCCCAGTACAGTATTTGAGTTACCCAGGTCACTAAAAGGCTTTAAAACTTGCAGCCTGCGCCAGTTTACCTAATTCAAGAATTTTGGCTGCTTCTTTTTATTTTCACTCTTCATTGTCTCAAGGAAATAGCATCAGTTATGTCTGTGTTTTGAAAAGAGGGTAGAGAATATGTTGTATTTGGTTGCTATTGACTTAGGAATGGAAAGGAGCWATATTTCACTGGAATAGCTGTGCCTGATGGAGTATAAAAGACTCTGTTGGGTTAAATCTTCTTGTGGATAACCTGACACCTCAAAGATGAGTACATGCCATTTCTTTGTCTTAAGTAGTGTAGACAGCCAGAAAATGAAATGGAAATACTGTACTGTGTAAGATGCAAGACAAACTCTTATTCCTGGAAGGTCACATTTTACTGAATTGAGATTTCCTCCCATTCTTCCCTTTTATAATCTGTGGCACCTTCTGTATTTACAGTCAAGAACTTGCGATTTTGTAATTATTTAAACACTAAATGCTAGGTAACCTTACTGCTACCTGAGTGACTGAATGCATCCTCACTAAACTGCTAATAATGACCCAAATAAGCAGTAGTCTGTGCCAGTATCTGTAAGAAGGCCAAGTCAGTTTTTGTAAGACATCCCAATATAGCAGATCTGTTGACAATTTGGATATAGTGTATAACATTAATGCTTGTGTTGTTAGGAAATTACCAGTCCTAACATCACCGTTGCTTCTCTAGCGGTATCTGTCATCCACTTGTCATCCACTTGCTGACATGACCTTCAGAAGACAGCCTTTTCTGGAGCCCTCAACAGTACACAGAAGCATCCATGACAGTGGGGAACAGTCTCCAATACCCATGTCTTCTGGATCTGTGTAGAGGACACAAACTATGCGAATGGAATTCCTGTGCTTGTGAAGATCCAGCAGATTAAATACCTATAGCTTACTTGTCAGACCAAGCAAGTGAATATAATCCAATGTCGCGCTCACTTATGACACCTCATGAGAAGAGAAGTGAGTTCAACATTTTAGTTCCTATTTTTTAAAGCTCCATTGGACTGGTCTTGCTTCAGAAACAACCTTGGGACCTTCTGTGATAGCAATRTTCTGCTGGATGTGGAACCAGTAAGCCTCAGGGATGGGAGGGCTTGTGAATGCAACTGCCTCCTCATGAYGTGAAGGGATTTGCACATCTATGGCCACTACTGCATACATTCCTAGGCAAAGGAACAACCAATGCAATAAGCATTCTTATCACAAACATAATCACTACTGCCCACAGGGAGCAAACTATTAAGTATATAAGCAGAGGGAATCAATCTAGGAATCAGCGTCACATCCTGAATGCCCTGGAAGGTTACCAGCAATCCTGCCTCAGAGAGGAGTTGTGACTGTTTGCATTATCTGTGAAGAAATAGATAATAGCAGCAAAGCAGATTTAGGACAGAAATCACTGAAAACATTTCGAGGGACTAAGAAATTGGAAATGCATTTGGCATTCTTGAAAGAAAAAAAAATAGCAGTTGTTGCCTCATATATGTTATTTAATTTCTTCAGGGGTCTTTTGGGTGACAGTGCTGTTGGTTCTATTAAACCAGCACTCAAGGTGAGCAGGACTGTGCTGCCCATTCTCCATTCCCAGATGGATGCTTGTACTAGCCAGAAATACCATGTTTATAAGTGAAGAAAATGAGCCCCAAATCAACACAAATTAACACAATACATATATTGCGCATGACTTGAGCAGGGAGTTGCACTGAAATGAAATCACTGGGTGCTCTTTGCAGCACGTGTGCAATCACTCCAAATGGTTCGTTTATCCCAGAGCCTGGTGTGGGTTTCTTTGCAGAAGCCAAYGTCTCTCAAAAGGACGGTTTAGACTGCACACGAACACAAGGCCTTCACTCCAGCTGCAAACAGCGCTGCAGAGCGGGAGAGGGCTGCGTAGGTGGAGCTGGATGTATGTGTGGGGAAGGGGGAGGAGGGCAGAGCCTCATCTTGGGGCCTCRCCAACAGCCGCTTGGTGATGTAGGGGCTGCTTCTGCAGCAGTGCTGCTTCTCCCAGCACCTGAAATGCCCACCGTGGCTGACTGATAGACAGTGAGTGAGCTCATATTGGTTTTCTAGCAGTGGGGTTTTTTTCTGAATGGGAGGCACAGTCCTGAATGTCTCCTTAAAAGTAAACAAATAAATATATTTCCAGTTTACTGTTCAAAATCAAGACAGAGAAAGCAATACATAGACTACAGAGAAAGCAATACATAGACTACATGTGCATAGCTCTCCTCAAGGAGAAATACTTTTCCATTCCGGGCACCAACAGAGCCTTTGCACTTCAGCCATCTTCCCAGGCAGCATTTTTAATTAAAGTTGTAACTTATCCCGAGGAAGAATCCAGAAAATATCTGGATCTTTTCTTCCTTTCGTCAATCCTCTGCCCTAGGCAAGGAGATAATGAACTAGTCACTTCAAAATAGTGCTCACCATGAGCTAATTTATTTCATTATATTTTGGAGCTTGGGGGTTAGTACAGACTGGTGATTTCTCCCAGAAATGACAAGAATATTTTGAGCTGACTGGAAAGGCAAGCTTGTTTTCTCCAACTATTTAATTCTTAAGCAGAAGGAAAGGCATCAGGAACATTGTAGCATTTAGTCAATATACAGATGGAAAATGTAGAGATGCGGTTGTGGTGTGCAGAGTCAACGTGATGTGTGCTCCCTCCTTCCTGCAAGAGGACCTCCTTGTCAGAGTAGCAATGAGTTGCAGCGTGTGTGCGCTCTGCACGAGCAGCCGAAAAGGCTTCCCTTGCAAGCACCTCACAGGAGACGTGGGAAGCAGAAATACCTGTGGCCGTGCTGGACTTTTTCTCTTCTTGCTTGGCTACTTCCCCACCATCAGGAGTAATTATCACCCCCACACAGCCCATTATGGTGCAGGATTTTAAACGCAATCTAATTGTTCCCCCTGTCAAATTATTTCTCACTCCTAAGCTTCCTAAACTCTCACGATCTAAATTAGTTCCTGTTACCTCATTTTCTTTGATGACTTTGCTGCTGCAGAGGGGTCAGATGAAAAAATCTGGGGAAAGRGCAGGGGAGCCGAAGACCCTCCTATATCTTTGCCCATCAGGAAAGTTATTCAGGGCCTGATACTTGCAGACTTTCAGTGGGCACTAAGCTGCAGCTGGGGCTGCTTCCCATTTCTAGGAAATCATAAAAGGAAGGGGAAAACCGAGGGGGTTGAGGAGGTAAGAAGTAAACCAGCTCACACTGTTGCCAGATACTATAGGTGCTTGGACTAGATCTTCTCCACTTCTGAGCCAGGYGTGGCACCAGTGGCATCCTCATGTCACGCTGTGGGCATGAGAGGAGGAAGAAGATAACAGCGTATAATTTTCTCCCTGCTGGAAATAAAAGACCTGGTAGCTGATTTCGAAGGGCTTTTTAAATACTTATGGTCTCCCGTTGCCTGTCTGATATTCTGCAGCTCAGCTTTCCACTTGTTGAGCCAACAGTCACAGCTTAGACCTGCCCTGCCCTTGCTGCGGGCTGGCACGGAGCATCAGGAGGGCACGCGGGGCTGGAGGTGCCCCTGCTGCCACAGGGCAAGGCACTCCAGCCRTGCAGGGCGCTGGGTCTGGGGTGGCTTCCCGAGCACGGATTGGGGCCAGAAATGGGCCCTGATGGAGAGCAAGGCTCACAGTTGGAAGAGCTTGTCTTGTCCCCAGGGCTGGGAGAGATGCCCCTGGAGAGCAGGGTTTATTTCCAGTTGATGACTCAGAACTTCTGCTGAAGTTAGGGGGGTTCACAGCAGAGAGGGGTTGTAATATGACACTGCCCAGGTACGTGACCTTAGCAGAAAGCAGACCGAGAAGCCTAAATRCTGGTTTAGGAATTTCTTCAAATTTCAGCACTTCTGTGGCTGAAATTTTTTTTCAGGTGGTAGCCATTTGTGKTTTTCACATGAAATTCAGGGGTGTTAAGCCCCCAGTTTAGCAAGGCAGATGAACACATTTGCAGCATGACTTGCAGAGGACTGGTCAAGTGCTTAGAGTTACCTACCCAGTTAAGTGGTCATGCTGATTTGAGACCTCAGTGGCTTTAGTTTCCTGCCCGCTTGAAACCTTTCTTCCTCCTGGAGAAACAAGTACACAGAGTCACTGGCGAGGGCACACGCAGAGACATCAAGTCACGCGAGGGATGTGTTGGTCCATGGRATGACAAGAGTTGCAGCACTGCAGCTGGGATGTGTATGTTTTAGCAAGGCTCCTAGGGGCATGAAGCCCCACCAAGAAGCTCCCGATGCATATGGAGTACTCCTACTGCGTTTCCCTCAGCCCAGGGTGTCAGAGCAGCTGTTCTGCYGAGCTCCTATTAAGCAAACCTGGGCATGCAGTACAGGGTAAAGCGAAGATGGAGAAAGGCTGTGCAGCTGTGGYGATATCTGAGCCCTCGGCAGAGAAGGAGGAACACATTGCATGAGGATTGACGGGTCTGGAGCAAAGAAAAGGAGATGGAAATAATCTCTTGTAGGGTGAAGACTGTGACCTCATTCCAGATCTGTTTTGCTTGAAATTATTATTATAGATGAGCTAAATAGAAATCTGTTTTCCTCAGAAACTCATCTCAAGCTTAGCTCCACTCACCTCAAGTTTAGCTTCAGATTTACAGACAGCAGGGAACCTTTCTCCTAATCAGAGTCTAGCATCAGGTGGGACTAGCAGAATTTCTATGCAGGATCTGCTAAGGAAAGCAGATCTTTTATGGAAAACCTGTACTACATCTGTGCCATTTTTACTGGCTAAAATTTTTTGTGTGTTATTAGAAAGTATGTGAAACTCAGARGGTGAGAGTAAACAGCAGGTGTCATCAGTTCAGTTCCATTTTTTAGACTTGGGCACTTCTGGACATGAAACTTCAAGGAAGGCTCATAACAGGATGTAATCAAAGACATCCTTTGCCAATATGAGGAGCAGCTGAGGGAGCTGGGGTTGTTTAGTCTGGAGGAGTCTGAGGGGAGACCTTATSGCTCTCTACAACTACCTGAAAGGAGGCTGTAGCGAGGTGGATGTTGGTCTCTTCTCCCAMGTAACTAGCGATARGACAAGAGGAAATGGCCTCAAGTTGCACCAAGGGAGGTTTAGATTGGATATTAGGAAAAATTTCTTTACTGAAAGAGTGGTAAGGCATTGGAACAGGCTGCCCAGGGAAGTGGTGGAGTCACCATCACTGGAGGTGTTCAAAAAACGTGTAGACCTGGCACTTCACGACATGGTTTAGTAGGCATGGTGGTGTTGGGTCAATGGTTGGACTTGATCTTAGAGGTCTTTTCAAACCTTAATGATTCTATGATTCTATGATTCTACATACAAATGCTTGTAGGAATCTCTTGAACAAAATGGCTTTATGAAGTCTCTACTTTTGGTCTTGGAATATGGGGAGAGTTTGTGAAACCTAAGACRGTCTTCACTGTACTAACATTGACGTCAAACCTCTTAATGAATTCAGGCTGTCATTTCCATYCATTGATATTTTTCTTTAGACCCACTCCTAAACTTTAATCCCTTTCTTCACAGGAGGAAACAATATGTATACTAAGCACAAATTCRTATCTGCAGTTGGACACACCTGTTTGTATCCCATCAGAACCAGATACGAAGAAATAATCTAATTYTATATTTAGATTTATCTAATCTAATGTCTATATTTGTGCATTTCTTGGTGGGCTCATCTAGGTTTTCCTACACTGTGATTCTCCTGTTGTATGTTTATATCGCCCTGTAGAGTTCCCATTACACCCCCAAACATTCAACCTTGAGCAGTTACAGTAACTGAACAGGACACAGCAAGGAAATCTCTCTATTTATAGTTTAGTAAATCAGAAATCTGCATGGTAACACATGGTGTAATTCAACAGTGGATTTTAAAAAATGCAAACAGCAAACCAGAGGAATCAAATCTAAAATAACATTGATTTTGGTTGAAGGGAAAATATGAAAGGAYAGGGAAATCAATGAARGCCTGTCTGATCACTGTAGGTAGAYCTTAGTTTTGAAAAAAATAATTATATAACATGCTTTTTCTGAGTGGAGTATCATACTAGATATTGCCCGTTTTTATTCAGAACCAGTGGTGAGGTTAATGCAAGTTCTCCGTCTCTGTTCAYAGAGAGATCGGCAGCTTGATTTAATAGATCACTACAGATGCTCCAGGTTTGACCTGGAGAAGTTTTCCAAACAGGGTCATTACTGTTGGGTGGTCRGGATGCTGCCAACTATACAGGGAGTTCACAGTCATCTTCTGTGTCAAGGAGACCAGTATCTGCCCACGGCTCTGGGCAGATGTTCTCTCCTGGCTCCGGTGATGCCACCTAGGACAACATTGATTCTGCTCRTGGCTCTCCTGGGGCTTGCAGCTGCCCACCACCTGGAGGTATCTGTTTTTCTGCCCACCACTCTG
Source organism: Oceanodroma leucorhoa (assembly GCA_030449065.1). NCBI lineage: Eukaryota > Metazoa > Chordata > Aves > Procellariiformes > Oceanodroma > Oceanodroma leucorhoa. Next base: position 729,833 of record JASVER010000053.1, read on the forward strand.
CTGTGTCAGCTCTGCCTGATCTGCTCTGTGACTATTGGCTTATATTCATCCTTAAAAGCAAGATGACCCCACCARCATTTTTTTCCTGAAGCAGGTGAGGGAGCATTCACAAGGTCCCTTCCACTGGCAGAGCTGGGGCAGTTGGCAACCTCCAACACAGATGTGGTGACAGGCAGCTGTGAATGGTACAGCTGCTTGCAAAGGAATGTCTGTGTGCATATATAAGTATATGTATATATATATTTTATGGCCTGAGCATTTCTCTTTTAGAAGGTAAATGACTCACAGTCTACAGTGAGCAGACTCACCTCCGTTACCTAGTAAAGTGGCTGTTTCTGCCACAGTTGGAGGAAAACAATGGCCCTTTTTCTAAAGAAGACCTCTTTGAAGTCAGTCCTCCATGACTATGCAGAAGGGTTAAGGAGCTTATTCTGTTTTTCTAACCCAAGACAAAGACTTCCTTGTATGAATGACACCCCCCACCAATGTCATTCCTAAGGGATGTCTGAAGAATGAAAGGAGGATTGAGTTATTATTTTTAGCCTACCCATTTCCTCTGGCTGTGCTATGAGTTGAAAACCTTCCTTTGTGATTTCAGTGCTGTAGGGTAACTAGTTTCCTATAATTGTCCAAGGGAGAGAGATTTGCGGTCATACCATTTTACATGTTTATGACTATACTTGTGAAAACTTGCATGAACCGGAAATGTCTGCCAGTGTTTAAGGGGATTTGCTGAACATTGAATGGATCTCTATTACAATTTTGTGATGATTTTCTGCAGTCCAGACTCTGCTTTTTATGCTGATTCTTATAATAAAACATCTCTTCTTGTCTTCACCTCTTCTGTGGTATGCATAAACACTTATTTAGTGTACATGTTACCAATTACTTTGTTTTTACTCAATGATTAAATTGTTAAGTTGGATGGATTCAGTAATATCTCATTTTACCATCAGATTAAGTCCTGCTTTTATTTTCATTCTCCATTCTAAGAGTACTTGGTATACTTATTTTTGGCAGTACACTGAAACCTAAGTCAGTGTTACTTAATTTATAACATATCCTTGATATATTCTGGTCCATTACACAAAGGAATGTCTTCACAACCTCTTCCGTAGACAAATTACAGCACTATGTGAGTGTCTGCATTTGAAACGTTCTTTAGCTCTAGCCCACGTAGGACATTCAGTTCCTCTGATCACACTCCCGTGTGGGATCTGGGTAGCTGTGCCACAGCAGTTCATCCTGTGCTTCCTTTATGGAACAAGCTTGATATTTTGAACTTTAACAAATGAAAGGTGCAAATCTTCTCCTGTGCTTACTATCATTATCTTTCGCTTGCAAAAGGAGAAACAACCAAGAAATGCCAAAAGTTAGGAAATTTGCTGGATGCCARATGTATTACTGCCAAGAACCAAAATGTGTAAAAAGCAGACAATTGGTTAGTCAAGGACATCTTTTCATAGCTCACATAAAAACAAATTATTCCAAATGTCTTCATTTTCCTATTATTAGTAGTTTGGTTTGTGTAAAACTGTAAGAGTTGAAAATGTTGTTGCTACTCAACAACTATAGGACATATATAAAGATAAAAGAATCTCATTGTCTTTATAAGAATGTGTAATATCCATATGTATATATTGATATATATATATGTCCTTATTATATATAGAAAGAAACTTATGTTTTACTAGGTGCTGGGGCATTTCATTCTATTTCCATTCATTTTCTAACAAACATATATTTTCTYATGCAGGGCAGGCAAGTTGCATTGGCATCCTTGTCAGAGGTCCACTTCCTCAAAGGTATTCAGGCAACTCTGATATCAAAGGGAATTTKTTACGTAAAATATCAGAGAGGAGCTGGGCATAAACTCCTCACAAAAAATACAGGATGAAGCCATRTAGCCATGCTTCAACTCCACTAAATTTGGTGGCATTCCTCCATTTACAAATGGCATAATTTGGTCTGATAACTATTTGCCATAGTTGGCCAAAAGAAGAGGGGGCAGGGGGGAAGAAAGCAGGCGTGGGGAAAAGCAGAGAACAAGAGCAAAGAGTYCTGGAATTCCAGAGAAAAGGGGAATCAATTCTTGGAGGATTAGAGAAAGCTGAAGAAGGAGTAGGAAGAAACCCCAGATGTGGTCAAACAAAAGTCCCTACAACACTAAAGCTGAAAAATAAAATTTCAAATGTTAGCAATTACTTTCAAGATGTTATCAGCCATCGCTAGTGTGTTGTCATGGGGAGAAAAAGGCGTTATAGCATCAAAGGAAACAAGGAATGTAATGAAGAAAGAAATTAGAGGAGTAATTTGCATCTATTTGGTGRTACAATCTTCAGAGGCACTTTTGTTAATTAGCAGGTTTGGGCTGTACGTATTAGAGTACTGAGAGGCTGGTGGAAGTCTCCAGAGATCTTTCGAGGCAGTAATTTGGATGGTCACAGAACATTTCTATAGCCTCACAATTTATCAGCAAAATGAGTTGTTTCTCCTTCATCACTTGAAACTTGACAATCATAAGGGAAAAAGACCAACTTCTTGCAGGAGTCTGTTTCTGTGAGCAAACATAATACTGAAAAGCTCATCTTTTCTTCCAGAACTTTTGATGATGATAATGGTATATTCCCTCTATCCACTGGGGTGTGACTATATTTGAGTGTGCCCAGTCTCAGTGGTGACTATTTGTTCCTCTCTTGTATTGTGGGTTTTATTCCTTTCTTATTATACTTTTGTGAGTGTTCAGAGGTCTAGATATCTGTTCTGAAATAAGTAAATAAATAAAAAAATACATAAAGGGACAGAGAGAGTAATTCCCTGCTCCACTGAAGTCAATGGAGACAGAACAGCAAGCAAATTTAGCACACTTTCTGGTAGTGTTTATAACTTCAGATGTTACTTAGGTGGATGTTTATTTATCATTAGCATCTAAAATTTCCAATGGCAAAAGCTGAGCACTTAAACCCATACATTTTACCAATCTGAAAAAAGTCTTTGATTTTTAGAGACTTCTTCACATGTATCAGTTCCTCTGAAGCTGAGRTTTGAGTGAAACCTAATTTGTTTTTCTATATACTTTTTTTTTAACTGTAGACACAGAACTTTTCTTCCCAGGGACTTCCCCAGTCCGAATACTTTTTCCTTCCTTTCTACCTTTTATTTACTTCATCTGGGACTTTCTCTGGTCTGCAGGYTCTCCTTTCCCCGGGTGTGTCTCCTGCTTCAGAATATACCATGTCCCTGCCCCTTCCCTGTGTGCCCAGCTCCATTCGTTAGGTGGGTAATTGCCTGCAACCACTTCACCTGAGAACAATACTTTCTTCCAGTCCGATCTCTTATCCCTGCTGGAGTCAAAGTGAGTCACAGGGTCTAAAATTATCCCTGAGGACAACTCCACGGGGGTAAATACAGTGGATTTAACTCTGTGTTTTCCTTATATTTCAAAGATTATTTTTTTTTTAATTCAGCCTAAACATATGTTTTCAAAACATATTTTCATTGAAAAGTATGAAGGGAAGAGCTCGTTCATTCCCTTTGACTAATACCTATTCTTTTCACACASCAGCTGTACCAAATACAAAAATCTTTTTTTTTAATCAAAACAAGCAGACTGCTTTCACAGCTTACTTGCTTTCCCCCTCATTACTGATCTTTTGCTGTAACCATGGATCTATCTGTARTGCCATGTTTTGTGTGTAGTAAACTTTGTGTTGCTGAAAAAGCTCTGACCAAACTTGCCTGGGAGTCTCAGATGAAGATCGTTCAAAGGACGTGGCTGAAACAAAGAGGTGTTTCCACCATTCCATAAATAAACCCTCCTAAGTGTAAACTGTGACCGTTCCTCTCTCCATCTGAACACTTCAGGCTTTTCAGAAAGCTGATTTTATGTAAGATTAGAGAGCTGTCTCCATGACTTGATGCTCTGCTTGTCTTCACCATTAGTTGGGCGTTAGTTGTTCTGGCTGTAAATAGACAGGCACAGATGGTACCACGACTCTCCGAGCCTCCACACATCTTGCACTGCAGGGATTTTTGTTATTCTTGTTATCTCTCTAGCAGCTCCTACTCTTTCCTAACAGTTTGTTGAGAAGAAAAAGGGGAGGCTAAAGAACAATCAGTCCCTTTCCTTTCTAGGATTTCTGAAGGCTTTAGGCAGGACAGCAGCATTCATTTTGACTTTTTTCTTTGCTAGGGGAACCCAGCCGTGGGCTCATCAATGAAGCAAAATTTCTGCCAGCCTCACCAGGTGAAGTCAGTGCTCCTCAAGACAGCTGAACAGAACTAGGTGCCCCAACGGCATTAAACTGCGAGACTCGAATGGCACATCCTCCCTCAGCGCCCTGCAGCTCTGACCACCACACTGAAAGAACCATGACAGATAAAAGAGAAGCTGGTATCTTGAAAGACTGCCTTGGTGCACAGGAATAGTGTTTGCAGGAAAACAGTCTGGAACAATTAGCAACACTGAATCTGGAGAGAGCATGAATAAGAAGGACGTGACAGAGTCATATCCCCCCTCCCCATGCATCTCATGGAGAAGGTAAAATGGGTGCTGCTCTTCAGTTTTCATATTACACAAGAACAAGATGTTAACTTAAAGGCAACAAATTGAAATCTGATAAAAGGAAGCCAATTTTTTAGAGAGTACAGTTAACCTCCTACAATGACGATTGAAGCCAAGAACTTAGTGAGGCTATAAAAAGGATTAGATGTTCGTATAATTATTAAAGTATTYGTTTAATATTTTCTCTATCCCATCTAATGTAAGGTTATAAGCTTCTGTGTCTCTAGAGAAGTCAAGTTACTAGCATAAGGATAAGAAGTAGTCTTCCTTCCCTGCTAGCAGGCAAATCTCCTATTGGTTTACTATTTGGTTTTTCATCACCTTCCTCTACAGTCTTGGGGAATGGAWGAATCAGTGACATGATAACGGGTGGACCGTTCACCTGCTCCTTGACAGCAGTTCCTGCATTTTCACCTATGAAGCTACTAACAAGAAGAAAACTGGTAAATGTTAGCCAGTGTGTTCATGAATAGCTCACCTCGCTCCTAGGCCTCAGATTGTCTGTATAAAACTGTGTAACATTTTTGGGGGGACTAAGCTTTTTCAGATACACTAATGCCAAAGCAGTAGACAGAGGRCTAACATGTGTAGGTGCAGATCAAATCCCTCTTTTTTTTTTTCTTTCCYCCAAAGAAAGACATCAAAATAGCAGCAATGCTGCTGTGAGCTGGCTGTGGTGAAATACAAGCCCAATTCACTGGGTCTCATGGTCAGGGGATAGTTTCCTTCCTYATCATCCACCTCTTTCGTATGACTCCAAACTCATCCACCAGAGCCCCGTAATGATACAGCTTATCTTTCTGCAGGTACTGCTGCAAAMCAAAAAGGCCCTCCCTCCTCTTACAGGGAGGTGTAGCCACGTACACCATCCACGGGTGGTCCCCAGAGACCTGTGGGCAAGCAGGAGCGGTGTCAGCGGGTGCCCCTGGCAGGCCAGGACCGCCCCCCCCAGGGCTCCCCTTCCATGCTCTCTGCCCTGCTCTGGGGAGTTTATCTACATCTGTATTTATCACCCCATCACAGGCCCTATCTTAATCAAGACTGCAATATCCTGTAACAGAGGACAGGCTTGCAGGAGAGGAGAGTGTGATGAAAATATTGCTAGAAGGAACATCACAGCTCACCTCTTCTTTAATGAAAGGATTGACTGAGAACAGTCCATCAAAAGGGCTAGACACCTAAGTGATAGATGCATTTCCTAGAATTGCAGAGTTTTGACAGGAAAAACGAAAAGCACCTTAATATTTAACAGAAGCTGTGACTGTCATGTAGAAATAAATCTATGACAATCTGAAGAGGAAGCAATTGAAAGCACAAAAACCCTGATGAGATTATAAATAATATCAAATATTGCATTACACCATGCTCATGCAATTTGTGTTTCCTCAGCTACTCACTATAGACCGCTATCAGTTCACCCCTTATCTGCTGCAGACTTTGGCTATCTCTTAGCTCCCCCATAAATCAGACAGTTTGGACACTGACATGTAGAAATGGGAGATGTCTCGTTTCTCTGCCKATGCCAATATATGTGGCAAATCTGGGTGAAATCCTGACTGCGTGAATGGTTCAGGATATGCAAAGGTGGATTGGAAAAGGCAAGTAGAGATGCAGTTCTTCTTTGCAAATGTGAAGACAAATAAATACACAATTCACTTGATCGAGTCAGTGGCGATGGCTTTGAAGCCTATGGAGCAGTTATGCCAGTAGTCGGTTTGCTCAGGCTTTTCCGCACCATTTTTCCTGGTGACTGCACAGCCGCTGCCGGGGAAGCTCGCAGACACCCTGCTGCAGAATGTGGGGGACGGTTGATTCCTCCATGCCTGGTGCCTTCCAATTAAAACCAGCTGTATTCCTAGAATGCGTGCATTAGCTGGACACCCACGATTAGGATCGATGCAGAGCTGCAGAGGGAAATTTATGGACATTGGCATCCAGTGTCATCTAAAAGCAACTCTTGCAGGTCTATGAGACACTCACTGTACTCTCTTGCTTACCTGTTTGTCCCACCAGCATCTCCTAGCTTGTCTTTCAGAGCGGACTCTGTTGGAGAAAAAGCCTTTCATCTACCAAGCAGTACCACAACAGGGTGTGCCCCCAAAGAAGTTAGCTYTGGAGGCTGCAATGGAGGTCTTTAATAATATTCACGAACTTGTTTTGAACTGAACACTGGATTCTGCCGATGAATAGAGCAGGACTTTAGAGCCAGGTACGTGCCTGCCACTTAAACCCTAATGCTTTGCTGSTGAAGTGAGCTGCTTGCAGGAGTTGCTAGGTAACCATAACCTGCTCATAGCTTATGCGAGCAAGCGAGATACTTCTGATGATGTCATGCTTCAGATTCGTATTTCATCTCTTAAAAGAGTTTTCTCTCGGTTTCTACAAGAACAGGTGCRTGGGGGAGTTCGTCAGTGAGGCAGAACTTCCCTGCTCCATCATGCTTATGCAGCTTAATTTCGCTCTTGCAAAACACTGTAATAAAGCAAAATTGGCCAGGGCTTCTCAAAGTGTGATTTTAGGGGAGAACTTCTAKCTGTTCAGGGCTCTTTTATCTTCTAGACACCAATTCAAGGGCTAACTCCTTGGAAACACAGACATCTTCATCGGCCACTCYGCTGCCTGTATCTGAACAAAATGATGGCTTACTCAGTAGAAAGATAACGGGAGTTTTGCAATTATGCTTCYCAAGAACACAAAATTCCAACTATCATGTGCCAGAAATGGACTGAAGCTGGGAGTTATGCCCCTTTCAATACCAACTATGTGCCTAACTTTAATATTTATTAGTGAGACTCTAGTTACGCCAATGTGTGACATTACGAGTGTGTGTAGCACACAAGGCAGATGAGAAAAGCTTCTCAAACAAGATGCTTTGAACATGCTGTGTTGAGTATGGAATGGATGAGCAGGAAATCACAGGAGTTGTGGGAGATTTAGCAAGCCTGGTCTCCAGACACTTCAGCCCTAAATGTGGGCTGAACAAAGCCTGCAAGGTGTGCATGTCCTCATTCCTAAGCCCAGAGGGGATGCACACTCRAAGTGTGGTCTGTCTGAAGGCTTTCCAGGTGGCTCTCTGCCCATATGGGAAGGCAGAGCATGAAGGCAGGTGACTGGCCACGGCTGTGTGTGTTTGACTCCCACTGGGGCTCTGCAGATGTATTTGTCATTTTTCCTGGTTTCTTCCTGCAGCCTGGCCTATCTGTTTCTCACTGAAAGCCATCATTTTGCTTGGAGGTCCTCTCTTGGGTTGGAGGGTGTGCTGTCATTTCTGAACAGGCTGGTCTTGCCATCTCCTTGCCATCTCTGCCAGTGGTCTTTTTCTTGGCCACTGTGTGCATTGGCACCAGCAGGAGCATCACGCTGCAGTGGTAGCTGGTGCAAGCAAGGAGAAACCCTTTGCCTCCTGTCCTCCAGCTTGTAACACTCATGCACCCTCTGGGAGCTACTGCCTTCATCCCTGACACTCCTAACTCTATCTACCAGTTGTTCTCTCCTTGTTTGCCTGTCTGATTTGATCTTCTTTTTCTTTATCACTGCCTCTTGCTGTCCTCCCCCACACTTTTCCCGGCGTGCGCGAATTCCTAATCACTGCAGAGCGCAGGTCCCAGGCGTGTGCTGTGCCGGGCTGCTGCAACAATTAGCTAACATTTGGAGAGTGCTGAGCAGCACTGTCTCCAGCATGCTATTTTAAGATGTACAGTCTTGATCATATATACCAGTCTACCTGGCAGRAAAGGAACTGAGGCAGAGCATACAGCTGACGTTCTCTAGGCTCCGGACGAGTGCTGGTGTTAAATGTGCTGTTTAGTACAGGGAGGACCATTTTCTGCAGAGAGAGAGCAAGCAGGCACTCATTAGGACAGGCATAGTCCAGTGGGAAAGAAGATATGCCCCGCTGTCAGCAAGTGCCTCGCTATCTTCACCTATTCAGGGTGATTGGACAAGAACCCTCCTCCCTCCAAGATGAACTGTAGGAAACCYTTCTGCTTTATGTCACTTCCACAGAAATCATCGGGACGATCTGCATAAATATGCAAGTGGTAATCAAGCCTGGGGAGTTCAGCTGGTTTATGGTACTTTTTTTTGTACATGCTGTGCATACAAAGCAAATAGATATTCACTCTGTTTAAACTGCACAAGGTCATTGAATTGAGCAGGGACCAAAGTAACGGAAAGCACATTTTGATCCCCTGCTTCTTGGTATGATACCTCTGCCGGGACAGCACAGCAGATCTGCTGGTCCTGTTCTTCTGCCTGCAATTTTCTAACTAGTTGAAAGCAATAAGCAAATGAGGACAATTACAATYGCTGATCCCGTTACGAGACTTTTCTTTCATGTATATTTTACATACCCAGGCACTCTGCTAAATCTAATTTACGAGCAAGAAAGAGTCTATGAAGAATTAAGTGACTGAGATTCCTCACTCTTGGCGTTTTCATTTTGTTTTCTGCTTGATTCCCTGCTTGTTCTGATGTTCAGACCAAAGATTAACACACACTCCATAAAGCTTCCTGGTATTTTATAGAAAGTACTCACGTTTTTTTTTGTGGCTGTCCAACAGCGGCATGGCAGAGGGCTCCAGAGTTTTACAGAATGATCAAATACATAATTTCAGCCATGTCAGTTCGCATATCATTAAAACTGGGAACTAGAGATTTGATGATTTTTCAGAAGTGACGTAAATGAAGGCCAGCATAAGAACTGAACCAAAATGAGGATTTAAGTATCATTCTCTTAATTACCTGACACAGTCCTGATATTTTTGTTTTAATAAATTACTTAAGTGCCAGCTAAAAGAAAGTCAATTACCTAGAAACCTGGTAATCATTTATTGAGTTGTCTAAAAAACCAGCACTCCCCAGTTGCACAGTGAAATATTTATGACTTATGACTCGTGGTGATACATTCTCATGGCAGATGATCAGATTGTACATAAAACAAAGCAGGCATTGATAGTTTAGGAAGGTGTCATTAAAGTCCACAGTTTTGAGGGGCCCATAACTTTCTGATGCAATCACTGTGGGGAATGAAGTTTTTCATTGCTTGGTCCCTTCTTGAAGATGATTCCTTTTAGATATTCATAACCATTCTAGCTTTATATCTATACTTGAAGAATGCATTGTATCTGCATACTGTTTCATATAATTAACAGTGGTATCTGCTGATGAAAAAAGTATGGTGATAGAGGCTAAAGGGTAGAACTAAGAGGGTATACATAACTCAACATCTCAAATGTTGAGGGCCAACAATAAATGTTTCACTGTGCAACTTGATGGCAATCTGATATATTCACAGAGGGAAAACATTTTTCATTGAAGACAAATTTTTAAGCTATGTTGGTTTGAATAATCTAATTTTCCTAAACAAATGATATGTTAATAATTGYTCAATAAAATACTGCAGAAATATGAGCAGTGGTTAAGAGTGCCCTTTCTTGGGATTAAGGTTTTGAAATTTTTCACCCAACTTTTGTATTCTGTTCTCGTCTCCTTGTACAGAGACAGCTTGTAGAAACAGTTACGATTTATTATGCTCTAAAGAAAACAGCTTACCTGGATGGAGGCATACTAGGATCAGCTGTCTTTTAATAGTTCACTTTGTGTTTGCATTGTGACAGTTAGTTACATTTTTGTTTTTGTAGGAAAAGCCAYGTCTGCCCTGGCCCATACAGCACAATTTTCAGCATTTCCATGGTGGCTGTCCCCCGGCACTGCGGACTCGGGTGAGGTCACCTTGGGCGCGGAGTGGTTCGGCCCCGCTCTGTTCACCTCCGACGAGGAGGCTGGAAGCAAGATGAAAGATGCTTCTCCCCAGCCTGCAAGTTACATTTTTCACTACAGAAAAATGACACTGTGAAATTAAAACAAAAGCAAGCGCCCTTCACCCCAGCGCCAAACATTCTTCAYGGCTGTTTATTCAATAGCAAAGCTCTTCCAAACAAAGCCTTTCTGTAGGGGCAGCTGTCCTCCCCAGCGCACATCTCTCCAGGGAGCTGCAAAGCAGTGGCAACCGGGAGGCTCCCCCGAAGACACCAGCAGCCACCGCACGGGGACGAGGAACGCGCTCCCAAGCGCCCTCCACAAAGGCGGCGTGGGCACGCCACGATGCCGCCACTGCTGCTTGAGGCAAGAGCCGCTGCTGAAGTTGGCCATGGCCTCCGAGGAAAGTGATGATCAGTTGCATTTTATTTTTATACCCTGAGCTTTCATCTTTACACTGATAAAGGAACAGCTGCCTCTAATCTCACTTCTAAATCCCGGGTCTGGTATGGCGACCTCTCCGGCATCGTGGGTGCTATCCTCAACTGGCCAATGAGACTCAAATGCCAGCTATTGTCCTTATGGCAACTATGTGAGGCATTACTCATGGGTCTTTTTTGCTGCCTGTTTAATTTTCACAGTAGCAGTTGGGGCTCGGAAGTCAGAGAAAAACTCTGCAGTCATTCCTCTTGCTAAAGATTGGGATTCACTYACCAGAGGCGTGCAGAGGGTTGTTCGGGGCTGCTTGACACTAAAGGTTTCATTTCCAGAGACTGTCACATGGTGATGTAAACTGCCAGGGGAATTTAAGCATGGATGATTAATGTATAGTAAGGTAACCCGTGGACTAGCTGAGCTGCTATTGCCGCAGAAAAAGTACCTTGTAATATCTCATTTATATAAGAGCAGTGAGATACTCTGGCCTCACAAGTGGCATGGGTTGAGTTCACCATTTCCATAAAAAACATGAGGGCATGAGGCTTCTCGGCAGGGTAGGCAAAATGCTGCCCTTCCCGCCGTGGATGAGACTCGGCAGGGGCCGCGGAGGTGAGGCTGTGGGAAGGCGGTCTGCCCTGCCTGTACGTAGATCTGGTCTGGCAAAGAAAATAGTCTCCATACGCATCAGCCCGTTGGTGTATTTCTGCCTTTTGGAAAGTAAAAAGGGGACTTTTCTTTCAAATGACCGCAAGAACGTGGAAACGGATCTATYGTCTGTGGGTAGGGGAAGAGCTCAATGGAGGTGAAAGAAAAATTATTTCTGTCTTCCTGAGATTGGTAGATTAAGTATGAAAAGGCATTCCCCCTTCTTTTCGCTAACTTTTACCTAAAGTGAAGAATTCCTTCCTAAAACTTGCCCACCACATACTTCTGTGTGGGTCAGTGGAGGCAACACTGAGTAAAGCCAACTTCTTTGGAGGACGAATGAATGCCTCCGAAAGAGGCAGGAGGAAAGTATAGAGCAAGTGCGCTACAAGAGACTGGAAAGAGGTCATTTGCTCTTTTTGTCACAAAGAGGAGTTTTATAAAGGGCTTTGCAGTTGGTGCTTGTATCCAGATAGGATTTATGATGGTGATGAATTGCACTGGTTAGAAGAGATCCTTTTCCATATATGCAATACAGAAGGCTTGGATGGAATATTTTCTGTTAAAATGACTGGAGTAGTACTAAAGGTGCATGCTGACAGCATGCCTTCAGAGCTAGTGGTTTGTTGACTTAATATTCCTCTTCCAAGAAAGCCGGCATGCCAAGACCAGGCATCCTTCATGTTCCTGGCTGCAGGCTGTGGTTTGCTCCGGCACGAAGGGATTATTCTCATGTGTCCCCTTGCCCAACCTTCACCCCACAGAGAATACAGTATGTTAAAACATGCGATACCCTGGTGATAGAAAACATCGAGAAGAGAGATTCATGTGTAAAAATATGAATTCTTCTCCTGACTTAGATTCACCAGCCTTCTAGTCTGAGCCCATAGCCAGAACTGCTGCACACCAGCAATTAATTTGAAGATGTTTCTTTTATATAAACAAATATATGCACAGATGTATACAAGGAGACATCTACAAACGTTTGCAATTCACTGTAGTGACAGAGGACATAACTCAAACGGTATGAGGGATGTTGAAATTATTTTTCATAGAAAGGTGCAATAACTTCAGCCTCATACAATTCCTACATATTCCACATGGCCTCAGTTGTTGTTTAGTAACTCATAATATGAATAATTTTTAAAAGTTGTAAAAAAGCTGTTTATCTCCTTTATCARACTAGGTAACAGAAATGATAGCAGCTTCTATCCCATGCACAAGCAGGGCACCACTGCATTCCTGGTAGCGTAGCCCTGAGATGTCTGGTTTTCCTCAGGGCCATGCTCCAGTGATTCATCCATTGTGTTCAGTCCATCCTACCCCCCTTCTCTCCCAGAGTCATTAGTCTTTCTGCTCAATTGGAGGCACAGAGGAACCTTCCACCCACCTACACTAAACCTAAAAAAGCCAAAAGAGTCTTTGGGTCATGTATTATCTGTGCTGAATGTAGTGATTTGCATAAATATATTAGTTTTATTTCCTCTGCTGGCAGACTGTGCAGCCAAAAGTTTTTAATATTTATCACACATGTATTGGGAGCGGTCTTGCTCACCTGTGGTATGCCAAACACCTCTTGCTTTCCAGACGGGAACGGACACAGAGCAGAGCAACTAAGGAAGAGACGTCTCAGGCCCCTTCCATTATATGAAGGTGGGATTAAAAAGGCAGATGCCCAACCTGCTGAGATGGAGACAGGAAAAGAAGTGAAGCTTTCCTTCCATCACCCTGTGTTCTAGAATGGCCTTAGGATTGAGTGTCTCCTGAGATATGAAGAATATCTACCTCAGACATAATTAAATCCTTTTTTCCTTTTTATTGTACCAGTAAATCTGCCCACATACCATCCACTGAAAAGCAGATCACTTTGAAATGCATCCCCTGGGCTAGTACTTTGTTTTCAAATGCACCGGTCATGCTTGGGTATTCTTGGTTCCTACTCTTCACGAGTTTGTAGTTATCGAGCAATATTAAAAGGTAAATATCTCTCAGGACAGTCAAAATCTCAGTTTTGTTTCCCTGCTACTTTTTTTTCTCAACCTGTTTGTACAATATGTTTTTTCCTACAATATCCTTAGCTAGCAAAGGCTAATCTGAAAGACTTTTGCTCATCAGGCATTGCCTTCACTAATAAGCRTGTTCTATTAGAGCTGTAGTGTTTCCCTCTGGTTGTTTGATGGCCCATCTACGAAAGCTCGTGGCCRGTCCACTCAGCTTGAACAAGGAGAAAGTTGACAGGAGGTCCTTCAAGACCCTGTTATTCTTCTGCTAGCTTGCAAGCTAATTCTGAGCTAGTAATTCCCAGGAAAAGTAATAGCTTTTATTTTGCCTCATTACTATAGTGGCTCAAGAAGGGAAAGAAACCAGAGGGCGTCTAGCTGAGCCAGTGAAGAAACATCTCCGTGATTAGTGAGTGACTTGTTCATTAATTCCCAGTTCAAAACAATGTTTTCATTACCCTATTTTGCTTCTGCAGCCACAACTATCTTGAGAATGATTGAGCTGTTTATATGCAACTTAAAATGGATGTCCGAGACATTGCTTTTTTAAATAATTGTTTTGTATTGCTGACTGATTTTCTACTAAACGGGCACAGTTACTTAAATGATGTTGTGATACTTACACTATGTCTTGTGTTCAGTTCCAGGAAATTTGTCTCATAAGGATTAGACATGCTGCCATCTGCAATACAGACATTTCTATCAGCGGATATGACCAGGAAAACCTACTATTTGTGAGTAATTTCTTCTAAAAATAAGCACTGTCTCTTAAAAGTGAAACAGGAGAGTGACACGTAGCTTTAAAACTATTCTTCTGGTTAGTAGCAGAAAATAACCCACATCTGTGACTATTTGTAAGGCAAATACCATGGGCATGGAGTGGGGTGCTAATCCCCTCCCAGCCCAAATGCAGCTTTTGAACCTCAGTCCCACAACAGTGCTGGGACCATCAGCTGGGACCATCGGCTGGAGACCCTCAGGGGGGTCTCCATGCGATGGTCCCAGCTCCATTCACCTCTGGAGGGATGTGAACCTCCTTTTGCTCAAATGGCGGAGGGCAGCTGCGATAGCAAGGGGCAGGGGAATGGCACAGACACCCAAGCTACTGAGGTGGGAAGGGAAAGGTAGCATGGGTCAAATCAAGGGTCAGGATTAGACCTTCTCTTAATCCTGTAGGACCAACATGAGCAGCCTCTATACATCCTCTGAATGGCACAGCATACATTCTTTTGCAAACCACTAACCAAGAGAGTAAATCAGAGTTTATCATATGACAGCTCTTTTTGTCTCTCTTTTAGTACTAGGTCTTCTGTGCTGCCAAGAGACAATTAAATTGGCACCAGTTTCTTAATATACTTGCTCTAATGAAAGGACTTTTGTCACTGTTGTCCAGCCCACTCATGTCACAGGTGCTGCAGGACACAGAAAAGAATTGTCGCTTCTGCTCTGCGCTCAGTCTACATTTCCACCTGAAATAATCCATCCCTAGCTCACAGCAGAGAAACCGATGGGAGCGAATAAAAAGCTCCTGGAGGCAGATCAGCCATCGCCGATGCAAGGGACCATTTCCAGTGCAGTTCAGCAAGCTCCCGGCTGCACCCCTGCTTTAACTTTAGACAGGGCTGTTACCTTTGTAAATGCTGCTCAGGCAGTAATACATCAGGCACAAACAGTAACTGCCAGTTATCATCCTTTCCCACAAACACACAAGGGGAGGAGATTTTTGTCCCCTCTGTTAGAGACAGGCCATAAAAAGATTGCCAATTCACTCTTTGGCACAGCTGAGAGGGCAGAGACCTATGGGCAGGAGGCAGGGGGCAGAAATGGGGCAGGAACCTCTTAGAAAGGCAATAAAAAGGTCAACTAGTTATAATTTGTGAAAACGATAACCAGTAAATAGTCCACCATTTAACCCCCTGCTTCTACTGTTGTGCTCAGTCATTAAGTCTCAGTGTGACAAATGAATGAAATCCTTCATTTGCAGAAGTGCCTAGTTTCTGGTTTGTCTGAAGGAAAAAACTTCAGAGTTTTTTTTAAGATTTCTATTTGGTTTTAAGGTTGGGCCAACCTTGCCTCTAAAAATCATGGCTTTCTAATGGGGGCACCCAAAACATCTGGCAACTGGGACTTCCAGATCAGAGAAATAATCACTACTGACACTGAAAACAGAGATGACATCTTCACATGCCCTACGTCTCCCCGTAGCAAGAGCTCAAGGACAGTCCATTATCCACCCTTGGTCAGGAGTCAGCAGGGCACTTCTGGAGTATTGTACTTCACAAAATCCATGGAGGAAAAATAATCTTGTAGTCTTAGCTAATAGAGTGAACAMAATATGAAGCATTCCTCTGCTTTCTGAGAGCAGGACACATATAGACCAAATCAATTTCCATCTTCTGAGTTGTCATTCTTACCCATACACACCTCCTAGCGCCAATCTAGTAAACAAAAGAGGGAGAAGTTTTCACACTGGAACTCTGAGCAAAGCAGAGGGGAGTCTGCTGAGCAGAGGCAACCGCGGAGCCAGCCGAGGGGCACTGTCCTGGTGCACTACCTGTGCTCTGCTCTGGGCACAGCATCCCCCGTCCATCAATTCTACTGATGAATGGGCTGCAGGGGCACTTTTTGTTGGGTACGAGCATGAGATGGCAGAATCCGAGCTTTTAAATTAGCCTAGTTTCAGATRGTTTTGGTCTCAGTTGTTTTTTGTGACTTCCCCAAGCCACAAAAGGAGKGAAAGCAACAGAAACTTAGCTGCTGCCATAGTCTGGAGAGCATATACAGGATGCAGTATGGGAGAGAGTTGGGAGGAATTTGTGGAAATTTAGCAGAAGAAAATGACGATCRGTTGTTAAAAAGAATTTCTTTGTAAAGTGATGACCTAATCAAAGAAAGTGGTAAGAAATCCCAGCCGCGTGGACAACTACAATTACTCTGGGTGAAGAGAGAAACAGCCTGCATTGGMTGGACCTGTCCTTCCTCCCCCCAAAACCCAGAGCTCTGGGGCAGCTCTTTCATAAGTATTTCACAGCACAGCTCGCTAGGCAGCCTGCAGGCTGAGGCCAGTTGGGTGGCCATTTCTGTCCCTAATGGCCTGCTCCACTACAGCCCATGTAAATCAGCGAGAAATATTCTCACGGGAAACTGGGGTCTTGAAAAAAGCCCTGAAATATAGTGGAYAAATCAGCAGCAGTGTTGGCATTGCATAAAGGGCAGGGTGAATAATAATAGCAACAAAGAACTCCCAGCATCCAGAAAGTGCGGCAGAGGTTAGGCTCTGCCACCAAGACAGTTGTTCGGGAGAGATTTAAATGTTTTGAAGGAAAGCTCAGCAGGGCAATTGCACAGGGAGCTACTAAAAGGCTCTGTTTCGGCCRCAGCCCTCCGGGTGCTGGGCGCTGGCGGAAGATGCTGCCACAAAGTACGGCCTCTTCAGCACTTCTCCATGTTTCCAAGCATGCACGTTCCATGGTCCACCGCCCTGTTGCCGGTGGTTCAGTCCATACTGGCAGGCCGTGAAAACTGAAGCCCGCTCCTCAGCAGCCCATTAAAAGGTACCTCCAGCAACCTGCACTCTGGCCAGCTCTTGCTCCCGTCTCCGGCAGCCACCTCGGCCATTTTCAGCTCTGTGAATGGCTCCTTTTCCTATGGAAATTCAAGCCCGGAGCTGGAAGCTACCACCATCCAACCTTACCCTCCATACTCCCGTTGCAGCACGTTGCCAGAACTTCCCTTGCAGACCCCAGMCATGTTCCCACTGGCCACTGCATTCCCAGCAAATTCGCCCTGCATCCCTTCAGGGAAGCCTTAGGGGAACACATTACCACAGCTGTCTTCACTGTGCACTGGCTCTTTGGAGTCTGGACAGACTGCAATATTCTCAAATGTGTCTGTTTTGATGTGCTGAATTTTGTTTTGAAATGTGTTGCATTTCTTCAACAATTAATTCTTGGTCTGTACCCTGACTCACTGAGTGCTGTACCTCTCTTAAGTAATGCATGCTAATGATCATCTGCTCTGGATTTTATAGCTAGTAGTGGTGAAAGATGAAAGCCCAATATTGCCTATTATACTGAGGCTACAGTCAGATATTAAGAAAAAAAAACCTCCAAGATGACATCTGTTGTAGCCAGAGTTCATATATTCCTTCATGAAAATTCAACTACATTAAAAAAAAAAAAAAGAGGCTTTGCAAGAGATGGAGGATGATTCATGCTTAAATATACAGCTAGATGCCACTCAAAATTCTCTTTTCCCTCGTCCTTGTTGATTTGTGAGTCCAGCCAGGGAGGACCTATGATCAGTGCTAACAAATCTCCGTTTTCTCACCTTGCCCTTCAATATTTCATCAGAGACAACAGTAAAATCTGGTGCTCTTTTGACATCAGGCAAATAGCATTCCCTGGCTCTCTTCTCCTCTCTCCAGCCTGCTTTATCTTTCACTGCTCAGCAAATCTTCACATGAAGCTAATGTTTAGCTGCAAAAATGAAGTGTATGGAGGGTATGGATGAATACAGAAAGTAGCAAGACTGTCAGTGAATGGCCCTTTTTGGAGAAATGGGCCCCATTTCGGTGGTTAGTGAATAGCTGCCTCACAGCTGAGATTTATCAGCTAAAGACAAGGTGATACAAAAAATCTAGCAAAAGCAATAGAAAGCTGTGAAAACTGGAGGGCTTCTTTCTGGCTGTACTCTGGAAGTGCCCGAGCCTGGGCATTTACATCCCGGTGAAGGATGCCCGGGTGTGTATGAATAGCAGACCTGCTCCCAGCAGCTCCCACTGGGAAGAAACGGGCCCCTGCAGTGAAAAGATGACGCTGCTGAGTGCCAACTAGTAGAAGAAAGCAAAGCTGAAGCCCTGAGACAAGCGCCCAGATTGATGTCTGGCACAGTCTGCCGTATCCCTGAGCTGCAGAAGTAGGTCAGAAACTTAGGAGAGAGATTGTAGCATTTCTATTCAAGTAGCAAGTGCTTCCTTGGATAATCCCCAGTTTACAGTTGCTCAGCATCTTCCCATTTCTCTGGGTCACTTCAGTCCCTTGGTCACTTTGGCTAACATCCAAAGTCAAACTGGGTCTCCTGCTCCACCTGTGCAATGATGCAGGCTGAGCTGGAAGCTGGAAAGATGTGCAGGACCATGGGAGGAGGGAGGGTGCTACTGCAGCCATTGCTATCTTCCTTTTTGAATGCCTGCAGCAGCAAAGTGAGGTGGGACCGTCCTTCCACGGACTCACGTCTCAATTACGTGTTTCGGAGAACTACAGTTTGCTGTAATTCAGAATTAAGCTACTGCAGTTTTGTGGGGGAAGATTAGCTCGCTAAGATGCCGGCACACCTCCAAGGCAGCCACAGCTGGTTTGTCAATGAGTTGGTGGCATGTGAAATCAGGTTGCAGGAATGAGACGGGGAGATGCGAGTCCATGGAAGGACAGTCCTACCTCACTTTGCTGCTGCAGGCATTAAAAAAGGAAGAAAAAAAATGTGGCTGGCACCCCACAGACAGGAGAGCCAATGGAGAGAAGCATGCGGACATGGAAACAATCCCTCCTTGCCCAGGGGAGTCGGGGGCTGAGCTGAGTTTTGTGCAAGACAAGCTTTTAACATCTTGCTTATAATACCGGTTAAACTGGGAGGTTTTGTCTGCCAGAAGCAAAGCGGCACTATCAAACGCTGAGTTTTTTCTTATTGTTATATCATTCAGATTTCATGTACCCATTAGTTTCACAGCAGAGCCGGATCCTTGGGGAGGATGCCTGAGCAGGGTCCCGTGAGGCTCCAGCTCGGGACCACGGCGGTGAGGGAGGCGATGCCAAATATGCCACACCAGGCAAGGGAAGCAGTATGCCAGCCAGGAACTATGAAGACTACTTTGAAGTTAAGTCCATTTTGTTTTTGTCCTTCCTTCATGTCCTAGGATGTTCTGACTTCTGAGGTTTTTATGGTTGCTCTGGTAATTGAATGATTCTCTGTGGGAATGAAAATGTTATTTACAAAAATTCCTTGTAAAAAAGTGACAATTAACTGCCAGCAATTTTTGTAATGCGTGCTGCAATCACAGATACCAGAGCGCTGATTAAAACCAAGGGCCACTCCTGCAGATACATGGGGAAAATGACTCTTGGTCTCTTGCAAATTGCAATTTTGCATGCTGGCAACCCACCAAAGCGCCCTGGCTCACTCCTGGCCAATAAAAGCACGGGAACAGGTTTTTCATGTGCTTCTGCACTAAGGTTTGGTGTTAATGGAACAGGATGTTCCAATAACCTTTTAAAGGTTAGACTAATTCAGTTGTTTGTCTGGGTTTCCGAGAGCCGAGCTGCATTAGTCCAGTTATTGGGTGATAAGTGAAGGGAAGCGGCGTAGAGGGGAGTGAGGCGGTGTTTTAAGGTGTTTTCATGTGGCAGTTGGTATAAAAAGACAGATGACCTGACCGGTGGGGAATTCAGCTTTCTGACAAGGGACCAGGGGGACAGATGCCCGTAAGGTTGTTGTCTCTCCTTGGCATCGCCAGTCCCTGAGCCAGGCTGCACCTGTGCAGCCCTGGTA
The DNA here is from genome assembly GCA_030449065.1 of Oceanodroma leucorhoa. Lineage (NCBI taxonomy): Eukaryota > Metazoa > Chordata > Aves > Procellariiformes > Oceanodroma > Oceanodroma leucorhoa. The sequence continues at coordinate 749,786 of JASVER010000053.1, forward strand.
CTATCATCCTGGGATGAGATGGATACGTGGGGATGAATAATTCAGCAGCAAATCAGCTCTCCGACTGCACAGCATTTTTTTCAGGGTTGCTATTTTTAATTTAGATGCTCCCACATGTGTGTTTGCTGGATTAGAGACATAGGAGAAATAAGAGAAGGCGGCTGATGCAGGCAGGTAGCGGAGCCCAGGGGTGGTGGAGGTTGAACCAGTGCTGGCCTTGAGCAGGACTGGTGCCGCCTTCCTGCCGAGGGCAGCATGGGGCTGAGCACCTCTGAGTCCTACTTACTTTGGGGGGAGCTGGAAGTGCCCTGTGTTGGCACTCACAAAGAAACAGCGAAGGTACCCGTACGGTTATAGCCGGGGCTGGATGTCAGGGGATCTGGGTTCAGTTTTGAGGTCTGCCAGTTCTCTCCTCTGCACAAACCTTGTAAATCCTCTCTCTTGTAGTTCCAGATTCATTAGTGGGAAAAACATTACCACTGCTTCCTTTGGTCTGCCTCACCTAGTTATAATCTCTGGGGAAGAAACCATCGCTGCTTGTTTATAGATATAGAGGATAACTCATGGGGGAGCCTCTTCTGTTGTAAGGTGGCATCATATTTTTTAATCACGAACATCAGAAGGAGAAAGTCATCAAAATGGTTTAAGAGGAGAAAGGTTTTAGCCGCAGCAGCTCAATGAGGAGGTGAGGGACTGCAGGAAACAATGGGACAGAAAAGCTGCCAATTTGGGCAAAAGCAAAACTATCATTGCATGCTCGTCTTTGTGAGAATCCAGATTTCGAGAAGAGACTGGCTGGCATTTTGATTTGTACACTAGTTCTTACAGATTATAAAACCAAAGATCAAGGCATAAAGGAAATCATGTCACGTCTGAGAATCTTTTCTTTTTCCCCTTGCTGTATATACAGTGTTGTCCAATAAATTACTTCAGAGGAGACCTAACACTAATAATAACTGCTTTTACAAAGTCTAGACTGCTTTTGCAAATCCGTGGCTGGTCAATGCATTCATGTGTTCCTGTGGACTCAAGGAAAGCTTTGAAATTTAGAGTAGTTCGCTCTCTTCTTGTTAACTTATACGAAGTTTCAACTCTTCAGCTGTAAGTCACTGGATATGGGGAACCTCTTAAAAATGACATAAGAGGGAAGCAAGTATTTGAAACCCAAAAGTGAAATAACTAATGTGAGATCATCCCATAGACTACTGCCAGGGTTGGGGAAAGCATCCATGTTTCTGAGGCATGGTGTACTGTGCTACCCCTTCTCAGCATCTAAATAAAGGGCTTTATGTAAGAAAAGCCCTTTACTTCTTTCTCTATTGCTTGATCTTTGTGATCAAGAAAATCCTGGACTATTGCTTAATTGCTTGATTCCAGATTGGGAAAATCTGCTGCTGCTCCCAAATTTTTGGGGAAAAGAAGGGAAATAATAATAGAAAAGGAATCTGTCATGATGAAGAAGCCAACATCCTTCACAACAGAAATTTAATGACTAATGTTTCACAAAGCTGGTGGTCAGTTTTAACCATGTGATATCCAGGAGACAAAAAGCACTCTCGGTCACACTCAGTTCAGAAAGTAGGTCATTAGCCAACCAGCTAAATGTCTGATAAGCTCCATTTACCATGCACCTTTGGTGTCCTGACTTCTCCTGGGAAAACAACGAGAACCAACAAGTACACACCACATGGTGGCTTCTCACACCAACATTTTACAAAGCGTAGCTACAATTTTAAAACGCAAAACAACATGGCAGACATACAAAGGTTTCTCTTTCTTTCCTAAAACGTGAATTTAATCTCCAAAAACTACATTTGCCTGCAGCCCTCAAACAGCAAGTCTACTGCACTGAAACAGAGTTTGGCTTGAGATAGGAACCCTTGGAGGCATTAAGGCAGGAATGGATTGCTTTATATCATTGGAAAGCCAAGACTGTCTACTTTCCTAGGGGATATAAAGCATTCAGTTTGCAGCTAGTACTTCACAAGATACTGAGCCATAGCACTGCCCCAGAATTAGCTTTTGCATATGCATTGCAGGCCATTTTAGAGTTTCTAAACTTTTATCAGAAATTGAATTACTTTTCTTCTCTCTAATGGCATGTCTAAAGGCATGATGCAGACTTCTTATACACCTTTTTACCCACCTAATTCTCTGTCACTCCTTCCAGATTTTTGGAAAGTTGTTGGTATGTAAATTTTTCTTTCTAGTTGGTCTTCTCCAGTTTTGTCGAAGCTCAGATGGATAGAGAGGCAGCCATTAACCAGCTTTCAACCTGTGAATAAGCTGTAGTACAGTCACTTGGTAGACTTCTATCAGGAAAGCACTGACATTTGATTTCCCACCAGCAATTTGGTAAGTCATAGACTTATAAAAGCCTGTGGTAACCATCTCCCAACACGTCTGTGCAGCCAGTGTCTGTGCTGGCTCTTAGCTCCAGGCTCCCTCAGCACACAGAGAAGCTCCCTGAAACTCCACTGCTTTAGGAAGATGTTTTGGGGACATCACTCAACACCCTTTGTCAGCATCACTCCAGGACATGGAACGCTCTCAGTATGCTAACGAACGTTTGTGACACTGGATGTCCCACGGAACCACCACTCGCGTGGGCAGTGTCGCTGTTCCCCCGCGTGCTGTGAGTCCCGGCGTGTCCTGCAGTCCAGAAACTGCTGCTGAATGATTGTTCACAGTGTCCTGCGGGAAGCGTCCCGTGTTGGATTAACGCCTCAGCCACATGCAGGCAAGCGTGGGAGAAGCCCCTGGTTTAGGATGAAGAGAAATGAGGAGTACTTCAATGGAAGCCTGAAAGCGAGTGAGAAGTACTCCTCAATTTTTCTATCTTTCTTTATACAAATGGTGGGCCATTTTTTCTCCACATACAGCAAAGTGCCTGATAAAGAACAGGCATTAAAAATCCTGGACAGGCCCTAAGAAATCTTAGCGTTGCACTCACGTAAAAGCAGTGCTAATGTGGGCTGGGGATTCTAGGTGTCAAGCTACCTTCTAATCTTAACTCCTCTAGTGGGCTTTTGAGTGTTAAAGAGTAGAGAACAATATTTAAATTAGCATAAGCTTAACAGTSTAAGTATTGGGTTTGCAAAACCTACGTAAAAAAACCTGCAAACATTACATACTCTGCTTACACTTGGGAATGTTAACAGGAAAAAATAGGTCCAAAAAAACCTTTAGAAGTAAGAATCAAAAGTAGGCATCTGACTGTATGGGCTGTATGTACAGAATACCTGAATGGTGTTTTGGTATTTTGTTCACTTTGTGCAAATTCTTTTTCACAAGTTCAAGCTGAAATAAAAAAAAAAAAAAAAAGTGGAATTTGGCTACTGAAGCAACCCTGTACTTCTCACGTAGGACACAATGCCAGGACACACAGGCAGGTCACCTCAGCATCCCTGTGGGTCTGCATAGCTAGAAGCAAAACTTGTCTTGAATTCCAGATTATAACTTGGCATTGTTGAGTTTATTTATGACAACAGAATCTAAAAAGAGCCATACTCTCCAAAGAGACACTCTCAACTGTTAAAAGAAAAGTTTCACTCATGTAAAAGTCTTACATTGTTGAAATATAACAACTACTTAGCATTTAAAATATATTTTCTTTTTTTAGATATACCATATAAATCTCAGACATCTTCTATTAAGAAGTGATATACTCCACTTTCTTATACAGTTTTTGTGACATGTTTTCCTATAATTTCAGCTACAAAGAGAAAATGAATGGCAGGTTTTATAACATCAAATCCTKAAAATGAGGTGTTAATTGGTATGTAGGAATTGCAGTCCAGAGCATTCAATTGTCCAATTAGTTATCTAATCATCGGGAAGCAAGAGGATTTCTATCTAGTACCAATGGATTTGAACAGCATATGCATTATAGCTAACAACCAAGACCATTCTATGCAATGGACTTAGTATCTCCGTAGTCCACATGGCATTAAATATATCTGTTTTATAGTCACATTAATAAATTAATAAAAATAGCAAAAAAAAAAAAGGACAAAAGTTAAATCATAGATGATAGTAGACTGCCAGACTTCACACAGTATCCACAATGATTTACCAATCCTGTTTTGCTTCCTTTCCAAAGAAAATTAAATTAAAAATTCCTTCAACAGGACTCAGGGCTGCAAATAGCACTAATGAAGAATATAAGGTCTCTGCAATTGGATGAGACAGCAGGGGATCGTAATAGCATCATAACTTCCCCAGCTGTAATAGATGCAATATCCTAAAGCAGCAGAATGGTCTCTCTGCTGGACTGTGAGCAGGCGTCCTCTCTCCCCTGTGCATAACCTCCCTGACAGAGTGGCTTGCTGGCTCCAGTAGCTAGCTGTGCTTGTGCTGGTTCTGCTTGGGCTCCCCCAGCTAAATAGCCTTCAAATAGCCATTCCCAGATCTGGTCTAAACCCCTTCTGGGACTTGGGGCTCCCAGCCCAACTTGTTTCCTCCCTCTGCTCCGCTATTGGGCTGAGTCTGACTTCTGACAGCAGGTTATTAGCAACTTCACTCCTCCTAGGACTTTCCCATTTATCATCTCTTGTGCTTGTTGATGATGGATGATGATGATGATGATGCTTGTTGATGATGTATCAGTAGAGTGCGGCATGCAGATTTGGACAAAACATCACACTCAATTTTTCATGAAATTTCTCACACTCCATTTATCATGCTGTTCTTACRCACTGTTGGCTTTTCTGCAGATTTTCCTCCCTGTCCCGGCATCACGAGAAGCAGCAGATTGGTAAAGGAACATAAAATACTGATTTTAAAATGCTGAGATGTCCTGCAGCCTTCACATCTTTACAAGAGCTCACCATGCCCAGAGGGCACAGCTGAGCAAGGTGCTGACAAAAGCTATCCTAAGGGAGACCAGCTCCCTTCTTTGGCTCCTTCTGTAGTCAACGGAGAGAGCAGGGGTCTGACATAGGTACCCTGCGTTGCCAATGGATGAACTTTCCCCCTTCTYGCTAAGCCTCCCTCAAAAATAGGCCCTGGTGAACACTGTCCCCAGCCCCATGTCCGGGATGGGCTCCACAGGGCCCTAGGTYGGGTTCCCACATGCAGCTCCTTACTGGCCCGGGGACAAAGTCACCCACACAATCTGGCCACCTTAGGTATAAAATGGGCACAATGTACTGGCACAAGAAAACAGTCTGTTTGTCCTTTGCTGCACTACCTGCTTTATCACCCCAACAGCAAGGAGCTGCCGCAGCTAAACTSTAAAAAAATGCTGATAGGGGACCAATGTTAAGTCACCATCCATGACCATCATTCTTGGGCCTAGGTCATTCCTGAGTGAACAAGTGATTTTCTTACATCAATAAAGTATGAATCAAGGTATATCCTGTGCTGAARTTGCATCTCCTTTGCTTGAATCTGCTTTTTGGGGCAGGAAGGCATGGAACATCCTCTCCTGCCTGTCTCTAGCAAGTCATTTCAATGGGAGTGAGGAATGCTGAGTGAGCTTATCCGGTACATCTGGTACGCCCGCAAGCCGTGCAGGCAGTTCTGCTGAAAAATGTGCAAAAGAACCTTCCCTCTGTTGAAACTTAAATTTTCATTTTTATTAAAGCAGAATGAGTTTTGAAGGGGGAGCAGAAAGTGATTTGCAGAAAGTGATTTACAGAAATGCCAACTTCGCGTTACATCTATGAGACCTTCAGGTTTCCCGCTGTACTGTAGGATGGATAACATGCCTCTATCTGCCTTACTTTGTGATTCCAAGCTAATGGCTAGTGAGCAAGGCTCCTATTTTAAATGTTACTTCACAAGGTAATTTAGCATTTTTCCACAGAAATAAGGACTTGAGTGATCAGTTACAGTATTTCAAAAGGCCACCTGCATTACCAAACCTAGACCAGGCCCTGACTCTCCACAGAGATCAYGCCACATCATCTTTTCTGTTAATGGGCTGAATTTTGTCCTAAAAGTTGCCAGAGTTATTGGAGGGGGTAGGCTGTTTCCACTCCTTCGGGAGGTTGTTAGGGGACCTCTCTGATTCAACAGTGAGAACCTGCTCTTGCTTTCCAGACTAAATGTAACAAGGTTCCTTGGGGTTTTTTTATTCTTTTCCTTAAATAGCTCTTCTCTGTTCCTGGTATTAGGCCAACCAATATATTCTTAGAAAGAAATCAGTATCCTACCATAGCCTTTATTTTTTAGACTAAGCAGCACTTTATGTCATCTTTCATATGACATGCTTTGTGGTACCTCTCTGCACTGGTTGCGGATTAATTCATCTTTCTTACAGAAATGTGACACCAGTTGTGTTGCATTCATCTGTGCCTTCCACAATGAAACTTTCTCTTTCTGCTGGAAATATGTTGTCTGATATATGCTATAAGCATGTACACCTTCTTCATGGCTTCATCCCATGGTCAATTCATTGTCACCCTGTGATCATCTACGACACCCAGAGTTATCTCTGCTTGAGTCATCCCTCGTCTCCCTTAGAGAAGAAATTCCTTGTTAACCCTGAAGTGCCTGCCCTGACATTCTGTTCTACTCAGACATTTCTTCCCATTTATCTACCTGTCAGAGTCAGAAAGGTTTTAGAATCATAGAATCATAAAATAGAATAGAATAGCTTGGAAGTGACCTTTAAAGGTCATCTAGTCCAACCCCCCTGCSSTGGGCAGGGGCATCTTCCACTCGATCRGGTYGCTCAGAGCCCCATCCAGCCTGACCTTGAATGTTTCCAAGGATGGGGCATCACCTCTCTGGGCAACCTGTGCCAGTGTTTCACCACCCTCATTGTAAAAAAATTCTTCCTTTTAATATATGATAAGTCTTCTTCCCTTCATCTTCAGATTTCAAGAGCACACCGACTTCATATGCGAATGTAGTTAATGAAAATATTGCCAGCACTGGTCCTAAAATTGATCCTTAAGGAACTCTTGCAGTAACTTGCTTCCTGACTCTTCTGTTTTCTTCCTTCTCCTCTGCCCTTTCCCGTCAGTCAGTTCTTCCCCACCTTTCGTGTCCTCTGTTAATGTCCATCTTCTTTTGCTTCATTAATATTTTCCCATTTAGGAGTGTATCAAGTGCTTTGCTAAGGTCCAAATGAGATTTACCACATTTTCTATTTTGGAAAATCCATTATCTCATTTAAGGAAAGCTATCAGATTATTCTGGCACCATGTTCCCCTGGTAAACCCAGGCTCCTTTCATCTTGTTTTCTGTTTAACTAGAAAGAATAATTTGATCATTCTTTCTCCTTTGGTAATTATACTATGTGTAGAAATAGAGAAAAAAAATTGAGGTAGATCACATTTAGTTCCATCTGGGGCATATTTATATGTATATACATATAAAACATGCATGTATGTATGTGTATGTGCACATGCATGTTATGTGTTTATATATATACACAGACRACACATACATGTAAATATGCGTATACAACAATTTCCAAGCTGCACTGAGCTTTTTAACTTTTCCATACAATAAAGATCAATTAATGCTCATTAATTTTAAGACTTGTAGATATTTTCCTCCTATTCTACTCCAGTTTTTCTTCTGGAGCCAGCTGACAGCCAGCAAGACAGACCCAGTGTGCAAGATGATTTTACCCAGCACTCAAACTGTTTCCTGCTGTCAGATATCATTACGAAGTTTAAGTGCAATCTAGTTGTTGGATAATTGCAATGATGAAGTTCAGCCGTCAAYGTAAAAAGCTGTTTTAACAGTCATGGTGAACGGAAAATGTCCATTCACCACCTATTTTAAATATGAGGGCCTGGCTCTTAACAAAAGAAACATCATCACACGACRAGGGTTTAATTAATGGGTATCTGTCTTGTTATTCTTTCTTGTCTGACATGGTAGCACGTCCTTTTGTAATACACAAATTTACTGTGCAAGAAGGTGGGGGAAGAGGGGCACAGCGCCTCTCTRTAAGGTGGCTGTCCAGACGGATGATCTTCTCCCCCACGTATATACAGAAGGTACGCACCGTTATCAGCTGGCAGCCTTCCCTAATGGCTTCAAGCAGCTGGAATCGCCCGCCTCTTGATGCACAACTGACTTGCCATCTCAAATGACAGGCTTAAAAAAAAAGACAATGAAAATCCAGGTTTCCAAAATTTGCATTCCTATCTATAATAAGGAGTCATAATGTTCCCAGATGCATCTGAGTTGTGGATAACTTAATGACGATATGGTATCACCATAATCAGAGTCCACCAGCTCRTGAGGATTGGGCTCTTAGCCCACTGACTGTAAATTCAAAACTTTAAACAGTCTTACAAATAGYTTTTTTCCAGATTAAAAGCACAAAACATAGAGCTTTGAATGCTGCAAAGGGGTCGTTTTGTTCACTACTGTGTATAACTAGCTCCAAACAATAGCAAAATTGTGCTAGTGGATTAGAAGATGGCAAAGATGAAAATACAGCAGATATTGCTTGAAAACTGGACTGTTGATAAAAGGCAAAAAAGCAAAAGTGCATTGATTTTGGTAACTTCTCCCCACCTACATGCACATACCTACTCACAAACTTTGGTCTGAATCAGTAAGAAGCTGCTGTCACAGACACTGGTCTGATACCTTTGCGTGGAACACTGAAGATGTGCATTTTGGGTTAAATGCACCCCTCTGCAAACACCCAACACAATACAGATGCTGCACAAAATCCCCTCACAATAAGGCTCACCTAGGACTCAAAATGGACTCAGCCCCCTGTCCCAGCTCCAGGCTTAGGGGCCAACATCAGCCTGCAGAAACAATGCTGGTAAATACAATTCCAACAAGTCTGGTTCTTGCATATTTTCAAAATCCTTTCATATCATTCAGTGGTTTAATGAGTGGCACAGGGACAGGCACAGGTTCATGGATTTTCCAACCAGCTGGGGCCATCCTGGTCACCGAGCACAGACCCCTGGGTGGGAGAGGACGGGAGGTTGTTGACTTCTTATTTAGCTGATCTCTTCTTCCATTGACACATTGTGTAAGTTCTTCACTTTGCAAAACCAAAGAATGACGAACCTGTGTTGGTTTGGATGACAAGAACCTCCTCTGTCATCAAGGCCAGTCCCTGGCTGGAGCAGGTGTCAACTGTATCATATAATACCTGTAATGAGCAGGTTAAGCTCAACCCCTAATAATGTGACCAGTCTTGCTCAAATGCATTCCTTTCTATCCCAAAAGTACAACTCTACCTCTTCTATCATCTGTTTCAAGAATGCATTCTTCCATTACCCAAATATTTGAGTGCTTTTTAAATAAAATCTGTTGCAAAAATGAAGCTTCTATTGATCTTCATGAGGTCACTCGGAATTCTTCCCTTTGAGATCTAGGCTTAGATGGTAGACATGGCTTTGAGAGGTTATTTTTTTTCAATTTAGTCTATTAATTTCTTGCTTTTTTATATTCTCAAGTGCTATTCTTCACATCCCTGCAATCCAATCACCTGCATTTTTTATCTGGCCTTGAGTTTTAAAGCAAAAACACTAAATACATGTATATGTAAACAAAGGCAAAATGAAACTCAGAAGCAAAAGCTAGTCTCAGTGGGTTTAATGGAAAAAAACAAGCAAACTCTTTAATTACATGAAATGGGGCTGGGATTTGAAGTATGCAGGCAATAAAAATTATTTTGTACTCCAAATGCTGTTTTTTAATCCTTTTTTTGTAGGAGGCCGGAAAAATACTAGTCATGTTGTTGATGTAGGAGCAAAAGAGCAATGCCAGGAAACATAAGCATCAATTCTGGTAACCATCAGCAAAGGCAAAATTATATTTGTATGGAAATCTGGGAAGCATGTCTATTTAAGTGACAGACAACTGGGGCACTTACGCACATTTCCCATACAGGAACTAATGAATTACCTAACTACATAATCATCACCAGACTTTGTGTTGATTAACAAAAATACTAAGAAACAAGTTAGTGTAAAGTCTAAAACAGAAAACAGGAGACTATCAGCCTTATGGAAAATAATTTACTACTAAGTTTATTATTAAGGCAAATACAAATGTCATTATATTATTAATTTCCCATAATGAAAGGAGACTGAGCAAACAGCCCAGGTTAACAAGCAAAACCCACAAGGGGAAGGTGGGGATCATGGGAGAGTGAGGTAGGTCCCCTGTTTGGAAAAGTCTGAGGATCTCTTGTATTCATCCCATTACAATACACCCCACCATTTATGGGGCTCATAGTTTGATATTTTGGCTTAAGCCTGTGGTGAGTTGACCCTGGCTGGATGCCAGGTGCCCATCAAAGCCGCTCTATCACTCCCCTCCTCAGCTGGACAGGGGAAAGAAAAGATAACAAAAGGCTTGTGGGTCGAGAGAAGGATGGGGAGATCACTCAGCAATTACCATCTTGGGCAAAACAGACTCGACTTGGGAAAAAAAATTAATTTAATTTATTATCAATCAGAGTAGGACAATGAGAAATGAAAACTAAATCTTAAAAACACCTTCGCCCCACCCCTCCCTTCTTCCCGGGCTCAACTTCACTCCCGAATTCGCTAACTCCCCCCTCTCAGCGGCACAGGGGGACGGGGAATGGGGGTTGCGGTCAATTCATCACACGTTGTTTCTGCCGCTCCTTCCTCCTCAGGGGAGGACTCCTCACACTCTTCCCCTGCTCCAGCGTGGGGTCCCTCCCACGGGAGACAGTCCTCCACGAACTCCTCCAACATGAGTCCTTCCCATGGGCTGCAGTTCTTCATGAACTGCTCCAGCGTGGGTCCCTTCCACGGGGTGCAGTCCTTCAGGAACAGGCTGCTCCAGCGTGGGTCCCCCACGGGGTCACAAGTCCTGCCAGCAAACCTGCTCCAGCGTGGGCTCCTCTCTCCATGGGTCCACAAGTCCCGCCAGGAGCCTGCTCCAGTGTGGGCTTCCCATGGGGTCACAGCCTCCTTTGGGCACCCACCTGCTCCAGCGTGGGGTCCTCCACGGGCTGCAGGTGGATATCTGCTCCCCCGTGGACCTCCATGGGCTGCAGGAGAACAGCCTGCCTCACCATGATCTTCACCAGGGGCTGCAGGGGAATCTCTGCTCCGGTGCCTGGAGCACCTCCTCCCCTCCTTCTTCACTGACCTGGGTGTCTGCAGGGCTGTTTCTCTCACAGATTCTCACTCCTCTCTTCTGGCTGCAATTGCGCAGGTTTTTTTTTTCCCCCTTTCTTAACTATGTTATCGCAGAGGCGCTACCACCGTCTCTGATGGGCTCGGCCTTGGCCAGTGGTGGGTCTGTCTTGGAGCTGGCTGGCATTGGCTCTATTGGATGTGGGGGAAGCTTCTAGCAGCTTCTCACAGAAGACACCCCCGTAGCCAAACCTTGCCACGCAAACCCAATATAAGCCCCTGGCACATCTGGACGCTCTTGAATGTAGAAATTAAAGAACAAAGCAGAGGCATAGTAGCCTCTAAGCTCTCTGTAATTTTCAGTGACATCTCAAGCTCCCTCTCATTTAAAAAGAATGTGATTGCCCCTGGTCATTTTCTCTGATGCTTTTTCTGTTTGTCATACATATTGCAGGTGAATTACCTTCCTTTCACAACTTGACCAACCTTCCACCCATCCAAACATGCAGACAGGGCACAGCAGACAGGAAAATCTGACCTCCCATTGCTGGATGAGGAAAATATCTCAGAGAGGTTAGCAGACCAGATCACTCAGACCACAGAAAAAAGTCAGTATCAGATTTTGGAGAAAAGCTTTGGTGTGTTTTTGGCTGTCCTCTTCACACCATGGGACAATCATTCATTGCCATTTCTGTGACTTAATGCTGACATGGGATCTTGGTGTTTTTAAAACTGTGATGCCAAACAATTAGTGCTTAATAGATAGGCAACTCGCTACTACTCTTACCATGAGTAAGCCAATAAACAAGCCGAAATGCCAAATAACAGTGTATATCTGCATGGGTTTTGATCTTCGTGGATTATCATACTACTCAAAATACCTTTGCTCTTCTTTCCTTCTGAGTATGCTTCTGGCTGGTCTCAGTTTTTCTCACCTAGTTTTAATTTCTGTTTACAGATAATCTTGCACCTTGTTTAGCTTCATCTGATATTGGCTGCCTTCCTCACTATCAGAATCCAGACAGCACAATAAGCTTCAATAAAATCAATGGGAAAGTGACACAAATTAAGAGTTCAATATATTCTCAGAGTAAGTTCCCACTAGCATCTTGACAGAAGTCATCTTCTACATGTCCTGAAGTAACACACAATTCAAGCCTGTATTGAATGTGCTTGGCTTTTTTTTGTTAGCAGCTAATCAAAACCATGCTAGCAAGTCCCCCCAGAAGAAAGTAAGGAATAATAGAAAACTATATTCTTTRGTTTTTAATTTTTCCCCAGTTTATTTTTTTGAAATAGTGGGTACAAAGTGGCCAAGACTTGGCACAATACTGTGCCTCCACCCGTTTATAAACCCTTCCGGCAGTACCCATTTCAGCAGTATCACAAGCTACGTCTGACTTCAACCAAGCCCAGTTTGGGTTSTTGCATAATATGGCGAACAGAGACGTGCTGGAGGCTCCATGTGGGCCCAAACCCAAGTGCTCCTGAGGTACGGCAGGTCTGCATTTGCGTATAGCATCGATCTAACTTCTTTGAAGGCATTTAAGATTGTGATTTAGTATTAATCTAAACAGATTATCCTCAGGTTCAAGCAAATGAAATACGTAAGTAGATTGTCAGGATGAGAAAGCAATATTTTAGTGAAATGAATGGATTAAAAAGGTAGGACAAAGGTCTGACTACTCAATCAGCTATAATCTTGATGGCAGGCTTTGAGAAATATAGGTCAATATGTTTAACATTAGATACTGCAACAGCCCAGATATTTGAATGTATTTAAAAAGTTGTAATTCTAAATTTGAAATAGTGATTGGACTTTCAAAAGTGAAGAAAACATGGAATAATTCTCTCGTTATTTTGCTACCTCCACTCACTCTGAGCTCTACTATGTTGTCCCCAGTCAAGGTGAAAGGCACTACACACACAAAGTAAAGAGGTTTTCATTTGCAAACAAGGACAGCCAGCTCTTCCATGTGAGGCCCCTTCTCTTTGGAAGTGGGAACCTCCCAGGTGCCTGAGCTGAATCCAACAGGGATCACGAATCTGATCTGTGAGCTGCCATAGCTCACAGCCCACCATATGAATGAAAATGAAATTCAACAAGGGTTCATCTTCATAGGGCAGCCAGGGGTTGGATACACTGCTCGCTCATCTGTCTCTCCTTACCAGGCAGTAACCCCTGCGGAGGGCAGGGAGCGAGCAGGGACACAAGCCCTTGAACGGCCCCACATGGATCACGAGAGCTCAGGGATCAGGGCTGGTGTGAGGGAAATCATCCTTCAACATGAAAACACGTCCCAGCTGGTCACGAGCTCTCATTTATCCTGGGGCAGGGTCTCAGACGAGGATGGCACTGCCTGTTCCCCCACACTGCAAAATGCCCCGTCCTACCCCAGCCCAGGAACTCACWCAGCAGCAAATTTGGAGAGAGATTTGGGATGGGAAGTTCTGTTAGACCAAAGTCACCATCGCTTGCTGAAAGGGAGATTAACAGGAAAGAAAAGCAAAATTACACACAGTCCTGGTGAAACTCTACTAGCTTATAAGCAGGGTAAGCATCAGAGCTGCTCTCAGTTTTTGCGGTGAAAAGGTTATAATTTAAGCATACTTGACAGGTACACACAACCAAGCAGAAAACTTATACTCAGTAAATACTTTTTATTCATATAAGAAGCCCCTATCTCTAGAGTACAAAAAGGTTCACCTTACTGTAGGCATTGCATTGCATAAACAGAATGTGTTGGTTTAAACTCCACTGGAAACACAACGGTGAAGAAAAAGGTTTAAAAATGAAAAGAATCAACAGTTGCCAGCAGCAAAAGGGCACAATCCACAGGGAAAAAAAAAAAGTATTTCTTGTTCCTTGGAGGCTACAAGCTTCTTGCAGTAATTAAAAACAACTCTGAACTGTACAGTGTTGACAACTGGGTTAAATGTTGTTTTCCAGCCAGAGGTAGAATTAATTATGCTGCTGTAGATGATTGTCTTTATCAACTTCTGTTTTTTTTCTCATTAGTCAAAACGACATCACACAACAACTGTTGGCTTTATTTCAGAATCTGCCAAAAAATTACAGAAGGGAAATAAAATTATTGAAGGCAAAATGCTACTGAGATCTAGCCCTAAACTGTATGGTGACTTTACAGAGTATCTGTACATGCTGTGGAGGTGAGCAAAATTAATCAAACACTGTGCAATTTATACATAGATTCAATCCCAGTTAATCTTTTTTATTTACTGTTGATTCCCTAGGTTTGCATGTTAAATATCTGAAATACAAAGAYAGTGACAAATTCAGCCTTGCGGTGCCCAGCACAAGATTCTTCAGACCCTTAGGAGTGCTCTTCTGTGTCAACTCAGGTGACTAGCCTGCTTTCATCCTCTGTCCTCCTCATCAAACACCTACTGAGACGTTCGCAGGACTGAGGGGCCGAGGACTTCAGAGCTACCAGGCTGCCACCCCCAAGGCAAAGACCGCGACCTTGGTAAGCGTAACGTATAAATGCACTGTATGTACTCTGAGGTGGGGTGCTGTTTGGTTTTCTAAAATGCGTAACTGTACCTAGAGCCATTAATTAAAAGGGTTGCTATCTCCCTCTAGCAGGTTAGTAACTCTCTATCACTGTTGAAATTCAACTTTTGCCCCAGGTTTTGCAGGGCAAGCTTCCAGCGCAGGCTCCGAGGGGATCCCACCTAAGCAGGCATCGCACCTGGGCGGCCTCCGGAACGGCTGCCGTTTCGAGGGCCACGCTTCCYTCCCATTGCGGCTACGGCGAGGCTCGGGGCTTAGAAACACGGGAGATTTCCTGCAGGTTTTTCGGCTTTCAGACCCTTCGGTCCTGGCAAGCCAGTCGCCGATACCCCCGGCTCTTCAGCGAGAAGGGACCCCTCAGCACTGCCCCTCCGCACAGCCCCCACCCCTGACAGGGACCGCGCCCCGCGGCGCATGCGCGGGAGGCCGTGCGGAGGCGGCGCATGCGCCTTACGGCCGCCCGCGCCAAAAATGAGCTCAAGATGGCGGCGCCCAGGGCGAAGAAGGGAAGCTGAGGGCGTGTGAGGCGCGGCGGCGGGCTCCCGCGCGCAGGTAACGGTCCTGTCAGCCCAACGGCTCTAACTGCCGCCTGCCTCTGCTCCTCCTCACGTTCCCCCCCCGGGCGGCCTTTGCCTCCGGTGCCTGCAGCCGTGCGCCCCTCCGCCCTTCCCCTCGCCCTCTCTGTTAGCCTCTCTGCCCCCGCCGTGCCGCTGCTAGCGGAGCAGCCCCTCGCAGCCGGCTCTCCCAGCGGCCCTGTGCCCCGCAGCACCCCTCCCCAAGTCTCCCGCCTCGCCGTGACTGCTCTCCCCCTCGCCCTTTCCCGCTGAGGGAGCTGCCCGCTTCCCTGCCTGCTTCTCCAGCAGCGGGCTACCCCCACAGGGCTTTTGCTAATGAACTGCAGGGAGGAAAAATGTAAGGAGATTTTTGTTTTCTTTTTTTAATTCACATTGGAGCCGCAGGGAAAAGAAAGGAATTTGACTGCCTGCCTCACTTGCAGGGTCAGTGAAATGCGCTGGCCCTTACCAAGCAATTTTCAATACTTTAACTTAGTACAGGTCTCCTCTCCTGTGTGCTTATTGCATCTTTCCAAAGCAGGGTCTCAACCTTTGTTCCTCCGTCAGTCCAGCTCCTTCTTTCCTTCTTGGCACACTTTGCAGAGTTGGATAGTTTGGGCTTGTAATATGCTCCTTTGAAGACCCACACAGCCCGGGGCTGGGATGCCCATAGCTGGGGCGAAGAGGGACACCCTTCTTGTCTTAGTCCCATGCACACAAGCCTGGAAAGGCAAGACCACTTAGGGCCACATCTCTCGCATGTGCTACATGTCCTTGCTTGGCCCAATACGGGACTTGCTGATCATCGCATCTTGTGCCTGAGGGGATCTGGGAACCTTAAAGAGACCGCAGATCTCTTTCTCATCCTGGAAGTCTGTGTGTTTAAATGAGCTTTGCTCTAATGCTGCGTGACCCAGGCTGCGGCCCCTTTCCCCCTTGCATCCACTGCTCTGACCCCTGCTCACCTGACTTGTAGGGCCTGAGGTCACCCAAATGTGCCCTGGCAGGCGTGACGTTGGCAGGGGGGCGTCTCTTGAGCTGTGTGCAGGTGCGGAGTCTAGCTTGTGTCTTTCGGTCTTCAACAAAGGATTCATATGTATGTAACATTCGTGTTTTAAAATATATATATGCTGTAAATCAGCAATGCTGAAAATGGCCTAGCGTAAGAAAGGGAAGTGCTTCTTTCTGTTGTAAAATAAATTGAAATAATAGAAATAAGTAATAAGGAAATAATTCATGAAAATAAGCAAAACAGTGAAGTACTGAAATGTTCTTGCTAATTTTGAGCTGAGTGAAGAAATGTAAGGTTATGGAGGGAGGGGGGGGGATTAGGTGTGTCCTGAATAACTCGTGTGCACCTGCACTGGGAATCCTGAGTTCAGTCCTGGATTTGTTATTATTACAAATATGAGAAATTTTAGAGAGTAGCAACAAAAAATTCAAGGCACTGGCATGACTTATGTAAATGAAAAATGCTTGAAAGAGCCTGCTTGATAAGTAACAGCGAAAAGGTGCAGTTCTTTAGATATGTAATGATACAGGCAATGAGGGCTTGTGTATGCATWCATGGTGAATGTTAAGGAAGTCTAACTGTCACTAGCTATACTGGGGACCTAATTGAGGTGGGGTAGCAATTATTTCTACTGATAATGTTGCTATCATATGGGAAATAAATAAAACTGTTTCTTATACAGAGTTTCTCTACACAGAGATTTTACTGATATAACTCTGCAAGAAAAATTATGAACTGACTGAAATAGCTAGCTTGGTACAACAGTCAAGTGTATAGGCCAGAATTTGGAAAAAAAMCTAACCATAGAGGATAGGAAATATTGATATAAATAAACAAACAAAATTTTTAAAAAATAATAGGAGTGAAGATGGGGAAGAAATCTTCTCAGCGTAGGGGTTTTTTTAATGCCATATTTCCTACTGTAGGAAGTAAAATCTGTAAATATTCTATTGAGACTGATCCCAAACTTTTGGACTATTTGATCTTTCTCAYATCTGAGTGGTTTTATTTTAGAAGACTCACTCTAAAGCATATGAGGAATTCCTTTAACTGGATTTTTAATTGAAAGAGAAATGGATTGCTTTACTTGCTTGACTTATTAAATTATATCTTGTTTGAACAGTGTAAGTTTCTCATGTAGTTCTTGCAGAAAACTATACTGACAAGGAAGCTCTTAGCAAAATACTCAGTGTAGAATAACTAGTTGAAATCTACTAATTATAGTCATCCTCCCCCATCTCTTTTCAGTGATGACAAATTCAGTAGTTTTACAGGATAATTTCATCCAACTTCCTCTTCTGCCTATTTTCATTCTAAATTGATACTAACACCCTGTTAGCCATCTTCTCCTGTTCAGTCAGCCAAATTTCTTGAACCTTCAGTTGACTAATYCTGCTTTTATGGGAGATTGAATGCAAGAATTCTTGTTAGAGAATATCTTATTAGAGAAGAAATCTAACAGAGCAGTTTTGTTCTGTGCAAGGGCCACAGTTAGTTCTCTTGAATAAAAAATAAATGCTTTCGTAATTCAAACACATGAGAATAAAATGCAAGTACCATGGAAAACAGCCAAGTAATCTAAATCAAGCTAAAATAGGTTTCATAGCTACCAGATTTCTGTATAATTATAATAACTGAATTCCTGTTACATGTTGTAGACTGAAATGCATATTTTTGTCTTTTTCAGATATCATAACCTTAAGAATGCAGTTGGTTTGTCAGAGAGTTGGCACTTGTTCTTCATGTTTGAAGAGACAACTAAATGGCTTCCTGGGATTAATTAAATGGCAGAGAAGACTGGTTCCTGCTTGTGTCAGAACTATTTACAGTGAGACGGGGAAATGGGAAAAAAGCTATGGGTTGGAGACAAGAAAAAAAGTTGAAAGTTGGTGGCTCCCAAGAATAAAGGATCCGTTCTGCAAAATCTCAGAAACTGATGTAAGCATTATGAGAAATTTGGGAATTACGTGTTTGATATTTTTGTTTTCTCAGAATGAAATTAATTGAAAATTATTTGGTACAGTTGGCTTAYAATGATGAGATATATGTTGCATTTAAGGGGAAAATACTTTTATATGATAGCAGATTATTAAAAACARTTGATGAAATACGTGGAAAAATAATTAAAAAATCTTGAGGAAAAACAATCAGCAAAGTATGTGCCTGTAAATTTAGGAAGTGTTTAAGTAATCAATTGTTTCTTTGTATATTATACCACATTTAGGAACTAATTATTTAAAGTATTAAAAGAAACATCTTCTATGTTCGTAACTTTTGTAAACCATTAGTTTTCTAAAGATCTTGTTCCCAATGGTTATGACAAATCTATTACACTACACACTGTGACTCATTAAAACCTCTGTTAAGGGAAGATGATTTTTTAAGAATATTTTCTGGTTTACAGGGTCTTAGAACTAATGAGTGACTTGCAGAAAAAAAAGTTTTCCCATGCAATAAAAGATCTTGAAAACAATTGTAATCTCAGTCTCTGACTCTTTTTGCCTTCACAGTTATGCTCAGTCACATAGGTATAAAAACATTTTTGTGCCCCTTCATGTTTGTTTGTTTTTYGTTCCTAAAATGTACCCCCTCTCCAACAAAAAATTGATTCTATCAAACTGTCAAAGAGAAAAGGGGCTTGCTTTTTCTGAGGAAAAAAACTGAGGTGAAAATGGTGTGTATGCATACATGTAGCAGGGAAAGCATTCATTTAGGCTTGTGTCTTTGATATCTGACAATACATGTATACGTAGGTGTCATATATATCTCATACATATGCTAAGTTCTAAACTGTATTTTTAATATTTTTGTTTTATCCTTACAGTTGAAGTAAATTTAATAACATCTATTAAGAGGCAAATAGTGCAGCATAAAGTGCTGCAATGAAGTATTCAGATTGTTGCTAATTTTGCTATTGGACAAAAGCGATAAAGAAGTAATATTTGATAAATATTAATAGAGTTTGGTTCAATATAGTAAAAGCTGCCCATATTTTTTTTTTTACATTATTAACATAAGAAAAATAATGTAGGAACTTATCAGGCATGTATCAATGATAAATTCAATGGTAATCAAGATGTATTAGGAAGAATTTATGTGAGAGAGATAATGTTTGATTTGTTTGTAACTTTTGTCAATTTACTCAAACCTAACTAAATGAAATTTTTGCTTTCTTTTCACTGTGCAAGATACTGTTTGTAGGATGTCTTTAGATCTGAGCGTACGTAGTGGAACTGAACAGTTTCACTTCAGTGGATGTTCATGCAATTGCAAATGATTGAGTTAGTCACTCAGTGAGTTACTGTAGTTCAGCTGAGAAAAAGCAACTGGCCCCGAGTGAGCTCCATGTTTGATGTAAATACAAAGTAAAACACTTTTGTAATCTGTCGTGTTTTCATTGGTGGGACAGATTAGGAGTGCATAGATAATCAGTGACAGATGCTATGGTAGGGAATGGTGATTTGTTAAGCTGCAGTTATGTTAATGTATCTTTTGTTGAGTAAAAGTTGATTAAAAACAATTTTCAAGTGTCATATAAATACCAATATAAATTGATGAGATGGCAGCAAAGTCTGGTGAAACATCTCCGTTTACAGCCCCGAAGAATTTGATCCTAGGAACTTTGTCAGTGCTCACTTGGATCAGTTCCAGCAGAACCTCATGTCTTTTCATGGCACTGTGTAGTTTATAATGTGTGCATGTATTTATTCCAGTGAAATGCTAACTCATGTAGTTATAACTTTCTAAAAATCTCTTTCTAGAAATCAAGACCAAAATTTTATGTACTTTCTATGTTCCCATATCCTTCTGGAAAGCTTCACATGGGCCATGTTCGTGTCTACACCATCAGCGATGCAGTAGCTCGGTTCCAGAAAATGAGAGGGATGCAGGTAAGAAAAGATCAGCAGTAGTAGGACTGGGTGTTTTTTTGATGTTTTAATATCACAATTGGTCAGGAAATTGGTGTTTTCCAAAATCCATGAAGGTGAAGGCTTAATTGGAACGTATGCTACAAATGCATAGATAATGACCTGTGGAGCTTTGAATATTGAAATTTGAGACTTTTTAAAAACAGAACTCACAGTTGATAACAAATCRTTAGAAGCTATCTCAAATGATACAGCTGATGCTGTTTCAGCTACCTGAATCTATTGATGTCTGGCCCACATGTTGATGAGACATGTGGGCCGCACCATTTCTATGAGAGGAGGCTGAAGACCATCTAGGTGGGACCATGGGGGAGAAAAAAGTGTAGCTGGCAAGGAAGAACTGAGACGCCACAGAGATCAGCTCCTTTCACCTCTTCTGCTCCTGACAGAAGGTTGATGTCCTTTGTCAGACTTGCAGAGGACATCCTGCTCCTCTGTGCCAGCCTGGAGGGAAACCCGTCCTCATGACTGCTGTCAGTCAGATGAACGGGGTCCCGTCACGCGTCACGTCACCTGGGTGTAACTGTAGAAGTTTCTGTTCTGTAGTGGCTGACCCCTTGACTTGCGTATTTCAGCCTTGCTCATACGTGTCTTCTGACGGTGCAAGTCTACAAGGTAGGCTAAGACTAACTACTTGCCACATCTGCAAGGAGAAATCACACTTTCCCTTCTGCGTTCCTTTGTTTCCCAGTCCACCCCATGCCTGCCATCATTTCTCCCTCACTTCCTTCTCTCTCTCTGGTAGGTAGAAGGTGTAGCTGAGAGCCTAGTCCCTGCCGTCTACAGGTGGGATCCTAATTGGTGTTCTGCAGTAAAGACTGGCAGGTAAAATTTGAAGGATGTGAGGAAGGTGTGGGAGAATTGTGGCCTGTGTGACAACCATATTAAGGGGGAAGATGACACTTGGTAGGGGGAAAATGTTAAGAATCTGGGAAGCAGTAGGAAGGAGGAGTATGGAAAGAGAATACCCAATTTTAGGGTAGGGAACAAAAGGAAAGAAATAGCCGTAGGCAAGAATCTACGATGAGACTCGAAAAGGAATTCTCTCTAATGTACGAGAGAGAAGGAGCAGTTCAAGAATATAGGAATCAGACCCTCTAAAGAGTATGAAGAAGATGAAATGGAGAAATAAATGTTGCTGATTGTGGTACTAAGTGCAATTTCCTTGCTGCAAGTGTTGCAGAGGTGTACTGTTTCCTGGATTTATCACCATCCATGAGACTCTTAAAGGTATTGTCACTGCATTATTCAGTGTGCTGCCTTTCCAAATACTATGTATTTTATGCCAGTGATGAACATACCGTGCACTCAGTATGTGCTGTTGCTTTACAGAAATGCATTCTCATGCTTTTAAAATTACAGGAAGAAGAAACAACTACCTTAGACTTTAAATGAGAAAAAAACCCCAATGTCTGTTGTAATACTAATCTTTCCTAACTCCTCTGAATGACCAGGACTTAGATCTCATTAAAAAAATTGAGCCAGCTGGGCTCTTGAAGGGACTTTTAATTCTTGCTTGATGTTAAGATTGCTGGAGCTGTTATTTCAGGACATAGCTCATCTCTCATCAATAACAGTGAAGATATCCACTAAATTTCTGTTCAGAGAGATGAAAACATGCTTCCTCTTCTACTAGCTAAAATAAAGTGAAATAATTGTCTACATCCAGTAGGATGCTGTAGGTGTTAGCATTTGAATACAAGGGAAGTAAGCACCTTTAATAGAAACCTTTGGTTTTGGAGAAAATGAAAAGATAATATAATTGCAATGAAATACAAGAGCCACTATGAAAGCAAGTTTTTATTTCCATGATTGCCTGTTTTTTCCAGAAAAGTTTTGAAAGTCTTTTAAAGTTTTTAAGTCTTGCATTTCAGCTTATTTTTACATTTAATGTAAAAAYGACTTTGAAAGGTATTAGAGTGCCWGTAGAACATGCTGAATTTCTATAAATGTGTATATCTCCTGTTGCGTTAACCACTTTGAACGTCTATTTATGACTAAAGGTGGGCAGCCAAGGAATTTAACCTTCATGTATGATTAAGAGACATTAAAGAGCTCTCAAATGATTTTCTGAGTAYGTCAGACTAAGAGCTATTGTGTTAGTGATGTACATTAACTTGCTGGAACTTATATTTACCTTAAAAAACCTGTTCTTTATTAGCTGTGCTAATTTCTCCATAACTTAGAATTAAAGTCTTTATAATTTATTTTCTCCTCACAATTAATTTATCAGCCTCTGGATGTTTTCTCTGGCCATTGTCAAAGTTGTCCGATCTGTTAAAGATTTCTTTATTGTGGTGGTTATAGCTATGACATGGTTATGTCTTATCATACATAAAATTTGATACACCCAAGAAAATTTTTTTTCAGGGAATTACTGAATTCAGGGAATTCTTCAGCATATAAAAAGAAAGCATGCTTTAGAAACAAAAAATATTAGTATGCATAATTTTGAAGTTATTCTATTGATTTTTTTTTTTCTTTCTGGAAATTCAGCTTTAATATTGCATGTTTTAAAGTTCAGGGACTGCAAATCTTTCCCAAGTCAAAATTCTAAGTGGAAGTGACTGCATTTCAGGTATTCAAGGCAAGTTTAGGATAAGATTTTTGAGTAGTAATTGCTTCCATCATTTCCAAACTAACAAAAAGAAAGAGTCATTGAAAATAATCTTAGGAACTATATCTCTACATACAGATGTAGAACTGACCTTGGTTAGCAAGTCATAAAACTGTGCTAGAAGCCGTACAGGTAGGTTGAAAGTGTTTGTAAGGCAATGAGGAATGATGGGCTGTTAGATGAAAAAGACAGGCAAAAACATTCRGACTTATAGTTCCCAGCGAAAACTTCAGGCTACAATGTATATTTGCTGTCTAATAAACASTAAGGGAAAATATCAGGGAAAATATATATGGTGTGTCCATAGCTGACTAGTATATATGGTTGAGTAAGAGAGTTATGTATGTTGAATAAGGTGGAGATATTTTTCTTAGAGAATGCCTTAATGAGAAAATAGTAAATTAGTTTCATATTAATTTAATCTGAACAGGCAAGAATTGTCTTATTTGTTATAATACTTGAGTAAGGATAAGCTTGAATGCCCTTATAAAGGGATTAGAGCTCCTTTAGTAAATTGGAACCATTCTTTGGAATGCATTCATGTGATTTCTTCATATTGGAGGTAGTTTGAAATCTTAACTGGGAAAGTGTTAAAGCATTTGGATGCTGGTTTTTTGTTTTTCTAAAATGGAACATTAGTGTTTCATTTTTCTAGCTGGATAGGATCTGATTTTGTTTCAATTAAAATATTCTAGAGAGGTAATATGCACTGAAATCTACTGATACTTGCCAGAAACCAGTACTTCACCAGCATTTTAAGTGGGAAAAGAAATATTTGTTGCTCTTTTTTTTCCCCTTGTTTTTGGAAGAAATACTGCTTCAACATAAAGCCGTAGATGATACTGGTGACTAATGGCACTGAAAATGGGCAATCAAACAGATTACCTAATGAGCAGCAGCCTTTTCTGCAATACGTGACTGGCTGGTCATTTATTAARTGGTGTGCAGGGGTGGGATTTAATGCAAGTGTAACATCGCAATAGGCAGTCACTTTTTCAATGTACTGAGTGATAAGCTTCGCAGAGTTATCAGTAGGGGGTGTGTGAATGTGTGTGTTGCAGTACAGAGGTAATCGCCAGAGTTGTACCGATACGGGGCCGCACACTGATTGTGCCGATGGGCGATGGAAGTCCCGTTTGTTTTACGTGAAGATCTGATCAGTGAAGCATTGTCTTGTTGCAACCACTCCTCAAGTACCTGTAGGCAGTGCATGGGAAACAAACTCTGTCATGCACTTGGATGAGGTTGCTGGGTAAATGATTTGTAGAGTGCATCTGTTGTAAGATAAGTTGTTTACATTCTAATTACTGAAGATGAAGTTTGAAGTCTTTGCGTGGGAACTGTAAACCATATAGATTACTTAGCATGAATGCAGTGAGCTGGTCTCTTTCGAAAATGTGTTAAGAATAACATTTTCTTGAAGTGCAATTAAAACAATTTTTGTGGATGGAGAGTTCTAGTCACAGATCTTATTACAAACATATTTCTTCAAAAATGCTATGAAAAAGTAATCTATATCTTTTAAATTACAATTTTGTATCTATTAGTAAACCAGTCCAGAACTAAACTGTAAGTTTCTGGTTGTGTTTTCTCCGTAAATTTACATGCATATTGTGAATTCAAATGTACGAGTTTTCTAAGAAGTTTAGAGATTTCCTATTCATTATTTGAGAGTGCCATGTATGAATTATAGAGATATTCATGGTGATTTTCACCATGGCAGATTTCCAGTCCGCTGCTGCTTGGGGAAAAAGTATTTACCATTGCTTTATCATGCTATCATTATCATGTCTTTGATAAATTCCAGAGTGGATAATTTGTGCCTCTCAGAGGACTGAGGCTAATTCCCTTAGCAATCAGTAAACAGAGAGTGATTCATTTCAATAGTTCATGTGATATCTTATTAATAAAATTTTGAATTGTAATTGATACCACAGCAAGGCTGTCATACACAAGTTGTGCAGAAATGAGAATGGTCATTGGACAATTCAGGGTGAAATGCCTGTACACTAGGATCAGATTTCTTAATTTATACTTAAACTGCTCTTGATAGATGGGATTGGAATATTGTCAGTGATACTTCCACAATATCCCAAAATTACTTGAAGAGCATTTTTGTTTTATCCAGAATGTCTTTTTTTAAATTTGATGTATTTTCATTGTTTTCCCTTTCAGCAGTGAATCTTAATACTCTTGAAATTGCAAAGGTGAATGGTATTGAAGAAAGACAGGCAAGTTTAATTAAAACTTTATAATGAATTCATCGGTAGGATGAATTATTTCAATACAGTTCCATTTTCCAATCATCATTAGCTGCTGTTCTCCACCATTTTTTTGTGTGAGGCTGTTGTGTCCTTTTGCCAGGTTGTTTTCTCTGGTATAAACCAAGTGGAAGGTATGGCAAGTATCCTATGTGAATTGAATCTTATTTAAATTTAGTTTTCCAGTAGCAAGTACTGAARGTGCTAATTAGCTCACTCTGTTTCATTTTGAAAGAGAGAGAAAACGAGATATTATTTTAAATGCAATTATGTTACACAAGAATGTGTGAGATTAAGGAGGTGACACCTTTGTTTTCTAAATGTTTGTAGTAGTGTGTGGAGGTAGAATAATTTCTCATTTTATATCTTGTGAGAACAAGAAAGAAATGAGAGCATTTTATAAGCAGAGTTATGTTTTGATAGAAATCTGTGTGGGTTGATTATTTTTTAATTTGAAAGTGCCTTATCAGAATGCAAATATGGAGCGTTCTGTTGCAGAGAATCATTGAAATAGTCCTTGCTAGAATGTACACACTAGTCAAAAATTCATTATTTTAATCTATTTCCAGGTGTGCCTTGTCTGCTTGAGGTTTTTTTGTTTGGTGGTGGCGGTGGTAATTTTTAGCTGTTGCGTAATGGTGTTTATTGCCTAGTACACTTAAAATACAATCTAGCCTGCATTCAGGTGGAGGTCTTGTATTTAAAATGTGTTGTATCTGTAATCTGTTGATTTACAAATCAGATTTTCAGCATGTTCARCCTAACTGTAGGCGGCCAGTGGAAGGAGCAGCCATCCTCTCCTCTCCCCTCTCCAACCGCGTGTCCTTACTGTCTCACTTGTGTGTGGTTGCACAGTTGTGAGTTCAAGTGCAGGGAGGATGACAGAAAGTTGCTGCTGGAGCCAGGGGTGTTTTCTGGCAGCTGGAACTCGTGACCATGGATCACCTATTTTGTCGGCCTTTTTTGGTTAGTTCACGTCGAGTGTGTCATGGGACTATAACTAGAGACAGGAATGTAGACTTTGCTGTATTGATTCAAATCACTAATCTGTCTGCAAACCTCTTTGTTTTCATTGTTGGTTCTCTTCTCTTATCACACATTCTCTGAAATAAATATATTTATTTACAGGCTTTTTTGACACTGATTCTGCTGTCTGTTTTAAAATTTAGAATGCATCGATCTGGATGTAGGAAAGATACATCAGCTCCCTGGTCATAGTTTTGAGACATACTGAGCACACCAGGAGAGCAAACAAGTTCTTTGTTTCCTTACAAACATTAAGCAAAATTCACTGAATCGTCTGTCCTAATTATGTTGGCAGAGGCAGAGAACTGAGTGTTATGAGATCATTGTCAGCTTTATATTATATAGTACCTGCTGATCTCGCCTACTAATGTCAGTGTGATGGGCTGATTGTTATGGCAGTGAATAGATGAAAATCCTGTGAAAGGAAGAGCTGAGATCTCAGAAATGAATTAATGGAGTTACTGTGTCTTCCTCTGCTTCGTCCCACAGTCACATTAAGAGCTCCAGCCATCGTTAATGACAGATTTTTGACCGTGCTGTGGAATGATTCTTACAGCGATGCTTCAAGCTAATATGGGATCTAAAATGTTTCAAGATGCAAATGTTTTCTTTTTTAATATTCTGCTCCTGAAAAAGACCACTCAGTGTGGTAGTTACTGAGCATTTCGTTCCCCACACAGTAATAGATCAATTCCTTGCAACTTCATGTTCCTGTGCAAAACATAGTATGTTGAGTAATAGAAAATGCCAGTCTTTCATAGTTGATCCTTCCAGATCATGTGAACTTCTGAGGATCTTAAGCCCTCTGTGTTCAAGACTAACCTAGTAGTTTTAACCAGGAAGAGTTTACCTGTCTACTTCATCGTGAAGACCAGAAACACACAGCTGCCTTTGGAGATAATACTGGCTTCTGCTGTCTTAAAATGACTGAAACTATAGCCTGCCTTCTTTTACCAGGTATAGACATCCTTGGACGTATGCAGGCCTTCTCTCTCTGCAAGATATGCTCATTATTTGTTTTTCTTTCTCCTTGCGGCTTAGAGAAAATACTGTCTGTACAGAGAAGCGATGCTTGGAAGAATGGTCACTCTAGTGAGCAGAATTGAACCCTTACTGGCGTAAGGTTTAGAGACTGCTGTCAGAGCAATCAAGTCAGCATTCAAGAAGGTGGCTGACTTCTGTTTCCTTTTCTTCTGCTTGTTTGTAATGCTGGAGGGAGCAGCCATGTTTTCTGCTAGCCTATGACCAACCCATCAAGGAGCTACAAGGAATACCCTTTGGTCTTCAGAATTGCTTTCTTCCTATTTTTTCTTTGTTTTGAACAGCTGAACTGTTCCTTTATTCTTTGTGCCAACTTCTGACATGTTAGTAGTTTATTTTCTTGTCCCCTTCCATGTCTCTTGAGATTTTTGGTGCTTTTCAGAACTATATAGTTAATCTCAGCCTTGTGTTTTATGTTGGCTAAGTAGACTTAAGATGTAACGCCAAGTGCTGCCTGGAGACCGTGGCATTTTAACTGTAGATACGTAACATACATTCCAGCCAGAAGCAGCTGACCTATTGTTTAGACAAATGCATTTCACAAACCTTTCAAATCCATTCACGGTAGAGAAGTAAAAGAGACAATAAACTTGAAATCATTTTCTAAACCRCTGTGCGTGTTACATTCATCTCTATAGCAACGACATAAATAGATCTATCCTGGAGATTAATTTGAGGATATTTTAATCTCTTTAAAGTCTCTTTAAATTCAGGTTTCTGATTGAAACTTGAGTTAGCATATTTCTTCAGCCCTTTAACTTGAGGAATGCTATTGGTTGTTAAATTGAACTGTCTTTTGAATGTGATAAGTGAATACACTGTATATTTTTAATAGACATGCTAGAATTGGGAAGATCTGTGTAAGCAGATAACTCCTGCTAGCACTGATGGTACAGTGATAAAATGTCGGCACATTAGCTGTCTGGAGCATCAGTGAGCCCTTTTGGGGAGCCTGTAGCCAGTAGTGAAGCTGTTCTTCCCACATCTTTTTGCTCATGAGTGTGAGGAATGAGATTGTGCCTTGCTTTTGACTGCCTGTCTATATCCAGGAGATCTTCGGAAGCCAAATTTTACAAAAGTTAATCAAGAGTAGTTGTCAAGACAGCTTGTAGTAAAAGAAGGCATTTGTGGGGATGCAAATGTAGGGCATTTGTCTAAACAAACAGGGTTTAAATAAGAAAAAATATGTATTATACATGAAAAAAACCCACACCTGGTTTATTTCATCATTTCTGTCCAGAGAGAGGTGGTCAGCAATAGTAGTGGTCAAAAAGAGCTGAGCTGCAGAAACTAATATTTTAGTGTGTCCTTAAAAAATTCTGTTGAGATTTGTGGTTTATTTAAAGTATACCTTTCTTTTTCCTCTTTTATACCAAGAGTTTTGATTACTGGTGGGGGGAGGGAGAGAAGGGCTGGGGAGAGGTGCGCTTCAACGGGGCGTTTACAAGTGGTTTCGGCTCCAAATGAGATTTTCCATGTAATGCTTTATAATGTGAGGAAGTGGGGAGTTAGGAAATCTGACTCTTATATTTTCTGACACTGATACGAGGAACAATAATCTGTCTGATTATAGGGAAAATTTGTAACACAGCATAGCATTCTGATTTCTTTTAGATTTATAGATAAAAAATGTGCTGTGCATGGACCCTTACTGTACTGGCTTGAATCAGAGCTGATCACGGGTTAATACCTTTGGTTTTGTTGCTGCACCAGCAGAGTAATGATATACAGCAGGTTTAGTTTTAGCTCAGTATTGAAAACACCAATGCTGAGGAGTCACATCTGTTAAATTCTGTTGTTTTTACACTGAGTTGGTGCACAGGGCACCTTTATAAACATGTCTATAAAATATTTTTTATGAAAGAATCCATTGAAGTCAGAGGATTGTAGGGTTGTGGCAAAGAAGAGTAAGAATAATTCAAACCAGTGACAAAAGTAGCTCTTATGCTTCAGAAATGAACAGATTTTTCGCATGGAGATAGCTTATGAGATTAGTATTGCTGGGCTTGCTTTCTTATTGCTTGTTTGCATACATGCTACTATAGAAGAAGTTCTTTATATTTTTAGGGGTAAAAATTTTGATTTCTTACAACCTGTAAAATGTTACTTAATCATGTTTTGCTATTGCTAAACTTGTGTAACTTTAATCATAGTTATGAATTTATAGCACATTTGTATGTGTAAGAAATGGGATTGGTTTTATCAGGTATCCAACATATAAGTGTTTAATGACAGCATCTTAAGTACTGGCCTTTCTTTCCCTGGTTATTAAACAGGTTTTTTGAATACTTACTGTATTGCTAGATTATTTTTCTAAATAATTTGCATGTTGATAGGAAAGATATATATCTATTTCAACAGAAATTATCTATTATATTTTGTAGTAAATGTTTTTTTCCACCTTTATTTATTTGTGGTCATGAAATACAATTTGTCAGTCTGCAGTCTATATTTAAAACAGATGTTTTAGTAAAATTTGACTAGAACAGTTTTCCCCATTCTCTTCATTTTAGCTGTTGGATTTAAGGTTATCGTAGGATCTTTTTCTTTTTTTTTCTTCAACAAAAAGAAAAAAAAGTAGGCTACACATCAGGTACCATTACAAAAACATGGGTTCAATTAGTTTTGCTTTCTTCTTCTCCTTCTTTAGGATGAATATTTGATTCTGTTTAGCAGTAGCATCAACTGCTAATTTTGACCACCACACAAATTTACAAAGGATTGATTTTTGTCATTGTTAACCCGGTATTGAAATAGTCTTGAGGATTTATTACATAATACTTTAAGCTCCCTCTAACATCACATTACAGATAGCAAGTATGCTTCATATTTATCTTTTAAAACAGACCTAGTTGTAGTGGGCATGTGTTGAAGAGGTTCAATTCAGACAAAGCAAATGCTGAAATGCAAAACACCGTTCATTATTCAGATGCAAAACACCATTCATTATCTAGAAGCCTGTGTGTGTTGTTGATGCCATTCCAGAAAGTTAAGTAAGATTGTGTTTTTCCTTTTTRCTTACAGGTGATAAATCCAATGGGATGGGACGCATTTGGTTTACCAGCAGAAAATGCTGCAGTTGAACATGGGCTTCACCCTGCAAGCTGGACACGAAGGTAGTTTTTAATTAATTTAAGTAATATGACATTTCCACTGTGAATACCTGTAATGGGGCTCCCGTAAACCAATAAAACAGAGCAAAACCAATGTAGAAGTAGAAGAAAGATGGTACAGAAAGAACCAGGGTTATTTGCCAATGTTTTATGGGACTGTGCAGATGATTCAGTTTCAAAAAACAAATTTATCAGGATGATTTTCAAGGTTTTCATCTCAATTACTTTTAACTTGTAGAAAGGTAGAATATTGAAAGAGTGACATTTCCCAAACACCCAAATCAGTGAGTAAGAAATCAATCAGAATTTCATTATGGTGAGTTAAATCTTAGTATAGAATACACAGTTGAAAATTATGAGCTACGTGGTTAGATTTACTAGCAGTTTTCAGTACGATGCGAAAGAAGAAGATAGTTTTTCATTGGAGACTGGGTCTTGGAAAGTGATAAGCAGCCATTATTGCTGCTGATTTCTGTGAAAATCTGGGGCTTTAGACTACAGAATTGGGTGTTGTGTTCCCCTAATATTCTTTAAAACGTGTAGAAAGTTATGTAAGTGAACATTAATTTCTGTAAGTGACTCAGAAACCAGTCTTCTTAAGTGAAGCTGTTTGTTGTCCTCTGGGTGCAGTAATCTAGCTGTGGTATCTTTTTGGACCTTGATCCATTTCTTTCTTTGATAATATTAAGTTTTTTTCATGCTTCTGGTCCCATGTTAAGATACTTGATACTTTTCCAGCTAAAATATGATGGCAACTGATTTCACTTAGGGAGAACGCATGAGTGCACTACACATAAATTGAGTTATTTATGCTCATTTTTAAAAATTTCCTTTGTGTATGGTTTAGATGAGAATATGTGTGAGAACCAGTTACCATCRAGACACAAAAACCTGGTTTTATTCTTTTGAGAGTCTGAAACGTCACTGTGCAGTGTGTTGTGGGCTATCAATTATAATGTAGCACGGTCRGTAAATTGCTGATTTCTGTCTTCCTTCAATAAGTCTACTGAAGCTCAGCTATAAAACAAATCTACATATCTGTTTTATCTGAGTGCCTCATTTTTAACTCAATTATCTTKATGGAACCTTCAGCAGATGGAGGGTTACTGTGATCCTTATCTACATGACAAATGAGGCCCAAGGAAGTGAAGGTTGTAGTTTTGAGACAACGAGGCTGACGCTAAGTACTTGTGACTGCMAAAGGGTCAGTGTTTTCCCCTCCTCTCCACTACGTGGTCCCTCCTCACCTATTGTACTGGCTTTGGCGCTGGTAGGACATCTTGTTGAACTGAGTCAGCTTGCTGACTCAGAAGAAAGCCGTTCTGCCAGCTGACTTGAGTTGAATGGGCTCAGCAGGAAAGCAGTGAGCATGTGGGGCAGAGAGACTGCAGTAGCAAAGTGCCGTATCAGCTCAGCCTGTCTCATCTACGCTGTTTGGCTGGGTCGTATCAAAACGCATGTGGCAGGGCACAGCCTGAGCTGATTCTCTTCTGCTGCTTCCTGTCCTCTTCTGTTTTTCTCTTTTCTTCTAAATAGGTGCATGTTGTTCCATACGCTTAAATCAGTTCAGCTAGTAGTTACCAGTATAAGATGTTTTATACTGGAAAAAAATTTTGCTTTGAAAATTTCCTTAGTACTGAAAAGAGTGATTGTCTAGTTTTAAGAGTTAATAATATTATAACAACAAACTGAGACAAGTTAGCACATCATCATTGAGACTGATTATAATAACAATCAMATAGGAAAATTATTTACATACCCAATTTTTTTGATTATGCTAAGGAAGGGYGTTGGTTCATCATACCGGCAGCTTAAATTCTGACCACTGAAGTAATTGCTGTCTCCCGTTTTCTCCACTGTCCCTGTCGTGAATGTTTCTCGTGCCTGCAGCAGGGATGACTGAACTGAACGTGAAGCTGTGATGGTGTGATAGCAACCTGATGTGTTTTAGTCATCCCTGGAGCAGAGCCAGCCACCCGTGTAAAAGGGGGCACACTGTACGCATTTCAGCTTACTTGGTTAAGGAGTGAACAACCAAATTTCAGAGCATCATGATTTTCTGAAGAGGCGATTTAAAGTGAGCTCCAATTGACTATTGCTTGTTATATGCTCACAAATTGAAGACAGAGTTACTTACACAAAACACACAGACATGTTTGTTAGTAAGAGTGAGTATAGTGGCAGAGGCTTTGTGAAAATACACTCAAATTTGAAATTTTTTTATTGGTACAGTTACTTTTGAGTGGGACTTTGATAAAGCTGAAAGTATGGTTTCTCCCAGTGGAAGCTGTGAGTCTGTAAGAGGATTTCCTAGTGTACCCGTACTGATATGACCCTGCTGGCAGGCCTTTTCTAGTGTAACTGGGGCTCTGCAACTCTTAATACGGGATACTTGCATTATGCAGTCATTCAGCAGTGCAAGTTTGTCCTGGATCAGAATTAAATGCTTGGTTTCATGACTGTCAAATTAGCCACTGTGGGAGGATGAATGTTACTTTATCTGCCATAATGCATTTTAGTAGAAAGTTAAAAGTCCGTAAGAAATTTTAAGCAATTTCAAARTACATGAATGAATTCACACTGGGTCACTAGATAATATTGTATAGGTGTGAGCATTTTAGTAAACTGTATTTAGTACATTTTCAAACTAAAGCTTCACTGTATATTCTGATGTATCTTACTTTGCATTTTGAATCTAGTCCATCTGGGGCAAGGTCTAGTCCTACAGTTTCACAGTTGACTTAAGTTTATCTATGGCTGTGCTACCGCCAGAAGTTTAGGGGTTCCTTGTCACCTCTCAGGATATACGTTCCCACCACCTCCTTTGTGTTGGCTCAGCTGTTTTTGCAGCCACAGTATTGGTGTGATCAGCCTGTTGATCAGAGGGAAGCAAGAAAACTGGTGGGGGGGGTTTTGGAGAACTTTTTGTAGGGCATGTCTTCAGTTGAATGGGTAAGCTGATTCAACTCATCCTACAGCCACACGATCACCAGAGCCGAAGCAAAACACAGCCAGGATAGCATTGCCAGTATAGAGCAGGGTTAAGCTGATTGTGGAAGTACATCCTAGTGTCTTGTGAAGATTTCAGAGTGCCCTTTGGCTCAACTGCAGTAAAGATAATTAAAAATAATGAGAAGTGGTGCTTTTCAGGAACTCTTCCCTCAAACTGCAGTGCCATATTTGCTTTTTGGTTATGCTCAAATCAAGAGAAGAAAAAATCGTCGTCTTCTACATACAGCCATTGAAATTGAACCAAGGGACTTTTAAAATTATTATTATTTAAGATGAGTATTCTGACAGTTCCTTGAGTTTCGCTGTTAGTGAGATAATAGTGTTTAGAGGTTAACTAGTGCTTTTGATGTCTTGGAACTTTATAAGCACCTGATTTTAAATACGATCCATGATAGAAATATTTTTAAGTTAATAATTTTTTTAATTTTTTATTTTGCAGTAATATTCAACACATGAGGGAACAGTTTGATGCACTAGGTCTGTCTTTTACATGGGAAAGGGTAAGATTTTCTTTTTAAGGGATGCTGCTTTATTGTATGATGGAACATTGAAAACCATGGAATTTCACCATTTTATTTATGACAATATAGAAGTCTCTGAAAGCGACCGGTTTAATTTGTTAAACTGTAAAATTACGTGTGAAAAAAGTGGGAAATTGGACTTCTCTCAAGCTTCTTATCAAACTTCTCTTATTGTTGGCATACTGACATCATCTGATAATCTCAGGGTTTAGGAGAATCTTTTTTTTCTTTAAAGTAATTTCAGTTTTGCATTTCGATTTTTCTTTCTGCTTTCAAAGTAGCAATTTTCTGTGTTAGAAGTTAAGCAATAGTCTAAACAGATATTTATGAAGCAGCATGCCTTTGTGTTAAGGTATATATGTTTTGAGGAGTACTTTTTTCAATGTGTATGTTTTTATAATATACTCAAGGGTTTAAAGCTAATAACTTCAAATGGTGGTTTGGTTATGTTATTCTAAATTTGAAGCATAAGTCTGCATTTTCATAGGTGTTCATATCATGACCGTTTTGGAAAATAGAAATTTTAAAACACTAATGCTTGCGAATCRGATGTTCACCTTAAAAACCTTGCCAACATGATCAGACATAAGCTAATGTCATTTTCAAGATAAGAACGAAATTAATTTCTGAAGCAATTGTAAGGTTATTGCATTTACYAGTGAAACAAAGTCAGTCACTACCTTTATATTCTCAGCGATAACTGTTGCTTATCACCTTAATATGATTCTGAATAGAGTGATGGAGATGCTAATCTTGGATTTTTATAGCAGTATTGTAGATCTGAAAAGGAAAAGGATTAGTTTTCTGGCAGTCTGAGATCTGCCATCTGTTTTCTTTAATCTTGAAGGTGAAGTTGTTTATTTGTATGTCTTACATCTAAAAACCATATTTCATTGTGTCATATATATATGGCAAGATTTTCAGTGTAAGCTTTTTTAGTAAGATTTTCGTTTTCTTGGTAGCCAAAAAATTGCTCTGAAAATAAAAGGTTTGTTGTGGAAGGTTTACTGCACACATTCTTGACAATTATTTTCTTATATTTAAAACAGTATCTCAGAGATTTTCTGTATGTGTGTTACAGCAATACTTCAAAACAATGAAATCATATGTGTAGGCTGTATTATGGAGTACACCAGAGTTGAATGTTGCAGAGTACCTTTCAAGAAAAATGAGAAAATTCACTTCTGTGTATGGACTTTTGTTTAAACCTCCCATTCTGAAGAAGAGATGGAGAACTGGCAGTACTGAAAACCGTGGCAGGAAGTATAAGTGTACAGGGGAAAGTAATTTCTCATCTCTGTGCCTGTTCTTTGAGGCTCACGTTCACTTTTCTAGTAAACTATGTTTGGGTTAATGAACTTTCAGAAGTCTCTGAATGCTTGCGGAAAGGGCTTTGATGCTGTACAGCTAAGTTAATTTGAACACTTGTGTAATTAAAATAATTTTGAATCCTCTAGGGGCACATAGTTTGTGGTTTTGAAAGGTAAGATTTTAAAACAGCTAAAAAGTGTTCCTTGAAACACAATGAATTTTGGAGTTTTCACTCCTTAGCTTGTTAGTTAAGTTTTATTTTACCTAGAAAGCCTGCCTTATTAACTGGAGTAAGAGTGACCTGAATGGTAGCCATTAGAAGTAGATATGTTTATTCATTGCAAAAATGTACGGTGCCTGAAATATATCTGTATTGCATGATCTCCAAATGCATGGATATTTGAGCCAGCCATGAAAGAACTACCTTTGGAAGTGGAATGGCTAAGCTGCGGCAGAGTGCATTTTCCAGGCTGATAAAGCCTGCTTCTCTGCAAGGCTAATTAGGCTGGGCAGAGCATCGTGCTGCCTCCGCTGTACTGCTTCTGGGCTAACTCAGGCATCTTCACACAGCAATGCGCTGCGCTGTGCAGGTACTTATCTTAAAAGTAGGCTCTTTGAGGTAAGGGRTATTTGTTTTTGTTATTCTGTACTTGCATGGCACTAAATCAGTGGCTTACAAAATACTGCGACAATGCAAACAAACCCACTAGTGTTAGTGACTCCTATGAAAAATGCAAGAAAAATACTTTTTATATGGGTTAGTCTAATTAACCAAGACTATTGTACAAAACAGAAGTTTGTTTTTAATTTAATTTCATTGGTGTTGCTTAAATGTGCTCCTTCATTGTGCTAGAGCATAGTACCTAGCAAACACATGCTGGAAGGAACCCATTCCCCTACCTTAGATCCCTATTTTAGTGTGCGGTGAATCGCCTTTTTAAAGTGCGAACCTTTTATGTTAACTGTCTCTGTCCTCTGTGGCCAGCTTAGAGTATATGCCTAGATGATGTGAAGGAAACTTAAGTAAATTTTATCATTTTACAAATGTTAAGGGGAAAAAAAGTGGGAAAATAATAAAAAGTACATTTTGAATACCTCGTGCATGTAGCTGTGCTGATAAAGCTGACTGCTTACGAATTCATGTCTGGTGTTCAAGAAAGTCCTGTCCAGGAATATGAAGACTAGTTGTAGTTTTATTGCTTGGTAAAATTATTATGAGCAAATCCCAGTGCACCTGGGATACTAGAAGTTTCCTTTTATTTATTTGGGTTTTTTTCATTGTTCTCTCTGTCTTACAAATCAAAATGCAAAAGTATTTTTATGTTGTAGCAGTCAGTGAAATTACTTAACCATTAAGGCACCACAAAGAAGGCATTATTAAAAGCTAATTAGATTATTTCAGAAAGCCATGTTACAAAGACACTTGAAAATTATTCTCCTAAACAGAAAATGTAAGCAAACTAAGAATGTACTTAAATGCATAAAATAGCKATGTAAGTACTTCGCTTTAGTGTAGTTTTGAATACTAACAGTGATCTGATATTTTTTCCCTGAAACATGTAGGTATTTTAAGTGCCTCAAGTAACAAATGTTATATTTTTAAATCACTTTGAAAATGGTGTGATTTTGGGGGAGAGATTTTAAAAAATAATAAAGAAGAGAGAGAACATTTCTATTCTGAATGTTTATGTTTGTCAGATCCAGGAAAAAAAAGCTGCAGTTTGAGGRTGGAAGAAATGTCTCTGAGAGACATTAAAAACACCTGGAAAATAAAAAAAACCACTGTGGTTATGTTTTATTTTTAAGGTAACAATAATTTGGGCATTCCTGGTGATCAGATTTCTCCAAAATACCATCCCAGACAGCATAGCAAACTGCCTGCCACTTCTTTTAAACAKGATTTTAAAGAGAATTAGGCAATATCATTTTCAAAGATTCATATCATCAGCAACAAGGGATGGAGAGCATATAACATTTTTTCTTTCTTTTGCTCAGGAGTGCCGTCAGACTGAATGCAGGTTCCCAATAAGCCATCAGTTCACCACTGTATTATCAATCTGTAACTTTCTTCTAGAAGGTAGCTCGTACTGCCAACATTTTTTAGTCTTTTCAATTCATGCATGCCAAGTGGTATAATTTTTTTACATAAGAGTAATGTTCCCTTTCTGCTCTGTACATTAAAAAAGATGAAATCTTTGGTAGATTTTCTTTGTGCAGATATTTTTCTGTTTAGTTTTGAAGTTGTCATTCTTGTACACTGCCTGAGCATGTATAAAACTGTAACAGTAGATAGAGCATTACCTATTAAATTTTCTTTTTATCCACATATCACTGATAATCAGTCACCCTACTTGTAATTAAATAAAAAAGGAAACTGTTGATACAAGGCTACTTTTGCAGGAAAGATACTCATGCTCTAAAATGTAGGCACTGCATGACGTTTGAATTTGTAGCTAATAAAGCATGAAACTAAGAGCCTTTGAAATACAAATATTCAAAAGAATTTAGAAATGTAGTTTGGTCTAGCTCTAAACCTCAAATAATTATACTTCCAGATGAGGTGGTACATGCCCTTTAATACCAAAATAGGCAAATAATAGATTAAAGACTGTTTAATCTTCCTAAATAGATCTTGAAAAAATCCATTCAGACTTTTTCTCCTTATCACCTTTTTAATAAGTATCAAGTGCAATATGGCTGTCTTCAGGATAGCGTAAGACCATGCTAGAAATAAAATTATTAGTAATAAACTAGCAAATTACTTCTCTCTAATCTAATTATATGTTGTTCACAAAGCCTGCTGGATCTTACAACAAAATAACATTTACAGGCTGCATAAAAGTGTTTCTTTTATTTAAAAAAAATAGCCATGAAAGTAGCTTGAAGATATAACCTTCTTAAAAAACAAACAAAAAACAGTGTTAGGTTCGGAGCTACATAATAGAAAGTTGTAAGAATGGAACAGATTTAGAACAAATGATGAATTATAAAACAAGGCATTTGAAAATTAGTTTTTCTTTTATTAATGACCAAATTCTTCCATCCAGTTTGGGGTTTTTTTTGTTTATCCAGGATTCTTTACTGTTGGTTTTACCATATTTTTGGTAGCTGGCGTTTTTTTATCAGATTTTTTAATAATGAATGGCCCTTTAACCTTAATGAACTGGTTGCTTCCCAAGTTGCACTGCTGTCAAATCTAAATTGTAATACCACTATTTAGTCTGTAACTGAGAATTTATTTGCAAAAATAAATAAGATRCTAACCCCTTCATCATGCTGTTTGTTAGGAACAGGTTGCTGTGCTGCGATAAAGGGATTAAGCAATGTAGTTTTTGGTAAGGGTAAGAATCTTTCTCTGATATACCTTGGCAATATCTGCTATTTTTAAAAATAGACCACTTTTAAAGGTGGTTTGTTTTAATTGTGGTAATGAATTGTTTTAATGAATGAGTGTCATTCCTGTAGGAATAAGCTGCAGAAACAGTAACCGGTGATAAAGGTGCATTTTGGTAACAGTATCAGTACTCTTTTTAACTAGCAAGCTGACAAAGGGAAAAGGGAAAATGGCTGGGGGGAAGAGGGAGATGCTGTCCCTCCCATTTCATAATACCTTCTGAAATGCTGGGGTGATGGGTTATCACTAAATCTGTCACAGAGCACCGAAGAGCACRTGCAGTGGACAGCTGAGCAGCATATTTCATATTTGTAAAAAGGGTTCTGATTTTTAGTGTGTATTTTATCTTTGGAGATAAATATTCTGTTTGTTTATATTCACTGAACTGCTTTATGATATGGGGTTCCGTATGTATGCTGTTACGCTAGTGCTCAGCTCACAAATGAGAAGCAGAAAGTTATGTTTTTTGGCAGGATGCAAGGGCTCCAGCGTGCTATTTTGCAAACCCTTTTATAAACGCTTTTCTGTATTTCTGCGTTAAGTCAGTTCTGTTAATGCACGGCAAATCTTTGCCATGCTTGTAAAGTATAAATAGAAACGTTAACATTCACCTTAATTTAAGCATGATAGCAGCCTAATGGAAAAGTTTCTTACCAGACATTATTTATTTAATCAAGATCAGTAAMTGGCACACATGGAAAATTATTTTTCACCGTAAGTCCTAATGTGCTAAACGGTAAGAAAAAAAACAAAACACATTTTGAGATTGACAGGAGGTTGCTGGTTGTCATCAGCAGCTCATTTCACTTGGTAGTGATGTAATTTCTCTTTCTTCGTTAACTTCAAATGTTACTTCAAATCTTCTTGGTTATAAAGTTAAATGATGAGCTCGAGTGATCTTTTTGCAGCTCAATGATCACACAACAAATATTCTTCAGTGATAACAGTCTGCTGCCTTTCTTTCTAAAAAATGTCAATTTACAACTTGTGAGAGAACATGGACATGAGAATCTGTTCCCAGGAGGTGGCTTGTACCGTGTCCTAAACATCCCCGTTTAGACTAAGAAACGTCATCTCTTTTTGTTTCAGTTAACACACATCTGCYGATCAAGACGAAAAGAACAAATCTCAGTCCATTTTACTATTTGTATTTCACAACTCACTTTGGTTGTCTTACCTGTTTGCCTGTTGCTCACATAATCTTACATTGTACTAAAAGGGATTGTCTCTCTTCTTTTGTCTCTCGCATTACAGTGATGAAGCTCTGTTGCCTGTAGTGGCATCACACTGGCAGAAGAACTCCACTGTGTGGAGAAGCAGGGGAAAAAAAATACAAATTATTAACTAGATAGTGTTTAGTTGGAGAGATGGAAACCAGACTTATATCAAGTGTTTTTTTCAGTGCAGAGCAAAGGGATTTTCAAGTGTTTTTCATGAATAAGTCTTCACRTGCTGTGCTGAAAACTTGCCATTAAATGTCTCCTTCTGGTCTTGAAAGCCTCTTATATACACTTTTGAGGCATATCTATTCAAAGGTCATATTAATTGTTCAAAGTGACGTTTCAGCACTGGAATAGAAAGTTGCAGAAAAAGAATAAAATTTTTATGCTAGAGTGTCTCAGATGTCATTTGAGTAGCAGCTGATATTGCCGATGTCGTGTGTAGTGGGAAGCTTAGATGATAGGAAAGCCTGGATGAAAGACATTTCACATTTGGAGCTATTTCAKGTAGTTGATAACTATTTGCAAATGGAATAAATTTTATCAGTGGCTTGCTGTCAACCCTGCAACTCTAAAATGAAGAGAAGTTCTTGTTCATTTGAAGTTCAGCGTAGGAGTCATCTTCCACTTCAATAGGTACAAATGTGGTCAAAGTTTGTAGAAATGTTTCTTCTTTAAACAAGCGTAAGTTAAACAGGAAAGCTGTTGAGGATGGAAATGTKATCTGTTTATTGTTACATATTTATGATGTAAATAGAGGTTGAATACCGAGTTACACAGTTGTTTTCACTTTGGCCTAACTTTAAAATATGTGGGTGAAAGTGTATGTGTATCCATTGTGCCTATAAAACACTGTGTTTGTGTAGAGAAATCTGGGAGTCTGTAATCGTGTAATCCTGTAAAGTCGCCTTTACATGTTGAGATGTTTATTTGAAATGCAGTTTGTTTTTTTAAGAACAAACATTTAAAACATGGAACTTCGTAAACAGGTGATAAGAAGGTTGGGTTTTAATTATTAAAGTTCACTAAAAACTTATTAAATGTTTGCAAGTTTAAAAAAAGCTATCCATTATATTGTTACCTGCTGTTCTCTTAACTCCCATTCCTCTTCTTATGTTGTCTTTTATTTTTATCTGTCTTTATTTCCCTCTTAACAGTCCCCCTCATTTGTGATTTCTTTCACAGCTCTATCTTTTTCTCCACACATTACCCCAGAGCATTCTCCCACCTTGAGCTGGCTTGCCTTTTAAAATGGTCGCTTATTTGACCTTGGATTGTGAGATACCCTTTGCGAGTCTTTCATCTGGAAGTTGAGAGTCTTACCCATATTCCTTCCCGTCTGCCCTGCACGCTCTATCTGTCAGCAGCCCGGGTCCCTTCCTCAGTGCTGTTCTGCTGTCCTCCTGCGTCTGCAGCTTCAGCGGCCGGCTCCCCCCCGCCTGCTTCTCTGCAGCCAGCGCCCCGCTGCCCCCGCGCCGTCGGCTGTTCCTGCTTTTCAGTGCTGAGCAACCCAGGAGAAGGCAACGTGGCCAAGATGACTTCTTTGATAGAGTTCTACTTCCTCCTAATTTTGCTGTTTCCCTGRTCAGGCAGCTGTGGTCATTTCTCTTCATCTTCTGTTCCTGTATCTATCAGCATTGATTTTACAGGGTTCTTACATTCCATGTTAACAAGGAAACTTTTCTGTGCACATCAAACCCACACAAAGCCCATGTTCTCTGGTTTTGAAGATCGCTCATTATAAACATTACTAAAAATTGCATTTGTGTTTTCTCTGTGGCATATATTATACACTCCTGAGTTGTTTATGTTAAAACACTGTAAGAATAGCTTCAGGAATTTTTATTTTATTTCATTTCTGCAGGAAATAACCACTTGCTTACCAGAGTACTACAGATGGACACAGTATCTCTTCCTTAAGCTTTTTGAAGCTGGGATAGTATATCAAAAAGAGGTAGGTACAAACTTTGACCTTCAATACTTTGCAGGTGCACTTACTCAAGTCACTCGTTATGTCAGTGGCACATTTCTGGATCGTCCATTCACATTCATTAAGTGGATAGGTATTTATTGTGCTCTGTTGGTTTTAAATCACTGCAAAATATAATGAATTTTAGATATAATTGAATTTTATATATAGGTAAATTTTATATGTAACTAACTAACATGAATGGGTATTGTAGCAAGTCAAATCGGAAATGTTTATTGTCAGTGATWTACATTGAAGTGCAGGATCAGAATATAGCTACTATTAGTTTATTTCATGGCTTTAATAYAGAATTTTCTAGGTCTTAACTTCCCTCTCATGAAAACTTACAAGATAATGTGATCATGAGGAGYCTCTTCAGCAGCAAGATTATTTAACTGTATAACATTACTGTGATGCTGTCTCAGAACTGATAGGATTGGATAGGATAGTTGGGGATTATGTGCCTAACCGTCCAATTCCTGGGCCCTGTTTGTGATCTCTAAAACATTACAGAAATATTAGATGCTATAAGACTATCACAGCTGTTTTTCTGTTAGAGTACATTAAGAAAATATTGATCTTATAATATTTTGTAAACAATACATATCAGGCTATCTGAAAAGGGAAGGGCTCAGTTAACTCCTTAAGCAGGAGGTGAAACAAAGATGTTAAATGAGCATTCCAAAGAACTCTCTGTATAGCCAAGGCAATGCAGTTCCAAAATACCTGAACAGCTGCACCTAAACAAAGCTGCAATTTAGTGAATGTTTCTAACTTAAAACGGAAACTAAGATTTCTTAAATATGCCTTGACGTTTCATTTGTATTCTATAGAAACCAGGAAACCACGTAGGATATAATTAGGGATGTACTCTAATTARTCTCTGAACCCAGAGAAAGAGGTTGATGGTGAAAGGTAGCATTTGGAATGGCAGGGTGTTACTGAGCTACTTCTCCTATTTCCATAGGCAAGATGTATTCAGAGATCTTAAATGACAACCAGCAAAAAGATTCAATATTTGATATGTCCTAACATGCTGGGTTTGGGGGCAGGGGGTGTTTCTGTAATTATTTTCTGTGTTTATAATAAAAAAATTAACCCCCTAGCTTTGCCATAACAAACTTACATTTATCTGTAAGTTTGTTTGCTTGACAACTGATCCCAGATGAATCTGAAAAGCACAAGGCTTGCTGCTTCGTTAGAAGCAGTGATGATACGCAAAACAAATTTTGCATGCAGGCTCGCAGTACTGTGGGATCCTGGAGGTGTTTGGGTACCAGTGAYTGGATCTGCTTCCCTCTTAAGAGTCAAGGATCAGTTTGAGGACTTAAATCAGCATCTGTCAACCTGTAGGGGGGATGCAGTCTCTGGTGGATACAAACCAGTTGCTTTTTGGCAGGAAACAGATGGTAGAGATAGCCCATAACCCTGGGTCCCTTCAAACAGTCGTGTATACTTAATGCATATATTTATCACATGTCTTCAGCCTACCTGCAATATTATGTTCGGCAGTACTTTTGCACAGCTTGGTCTCCTGTCTTACAATTTCATTTTGGGTACAMTGAGATAATTCATAGCCTTACTGTGGCGATAAGAATAATATATGTAGAGTGTTAGTCTAGTTAACGCTCTGTTCCAGGAGTATGTGTGTCTGGCCAGAAATTACCCTGGTAGGAGACACAGGCTCAGTATGCTCGGGAGCTGGAATTAATGAGAATTAACAATGTCTGTCTGGGTGCTGCAGCATCCATAGAGGGCATCTTTATTCACCGTAGCAAAATCCTCTCTGTTCTTCCTGCAATACTGATCTAGTCAATGTCCTGTAGGGGTTATTGACCTGGTCAGATATGGGTGTCTTATTTAGGTTGAGATTAATTTCTGCCTAGAYTCTATTGATTATTTTGATTAGGTATCTGTAGACTGTAGTGGAACCATAGTCGCCAAACCTGGAGATAGATACTTATGCTATAGATACCTGAAGTTAGATGAGATGAGTCCTATCTTAAAAGCATATGGTCTACATTGGTGTAGTGAGGAGATCTAAATAGTTTGTGGTCTTTATACACATTAGCACTGTGCTCTCTTTGTGTGACACTTTTGCCATACTGTCAGAGGCTGCCATTGTCAAGAAGTTGCCTGTGTGAGGCACAAGTAGGAACTAAGGATTTAATTTAATACCCAGGTTCTGGATATTAGTCAAAAGTCTGTGAGAGATGGAAGGAACAAAATGCAACTCTAAAAATTCACACACAAGACSTTTCAGCTACAGATTTCTTAAATGCGTATTTGCTTTGCTTTGCATGATTTATTTAGATAAATCTTCCTGTTATGAATCATGATAATATGTAATGCTAAATAATTATACTCCTGTAGATCAGTTCAGTTACCTTCTAAAATTTTCATCATAAACTTGATCCAATATCATCAAAACAGAAACAGTGTTTTTTCTCAACTTTGAGTCATAGCCAATTTAATACAAGCATATGCTAATACTGCTTTATGCAACTGGCATTTTATTAATTCTTAATATTATCTGATTTAGGTCTCTTTAACTGTTATTTTAAATTTGTAGTGGTGTGGGKTTTTTTTCAGAACTTATAAATTAAAAGATCATTACTTTAGAGCCAACTTCATAATGTGTTGTATCATTACTGAAGAAGTTGTGTGTGAAAGTCTCGAAAATAGATCTGTAATAGTGGAATATGTTGATTGCTTTTAATTTCCCAATGATTTTTCAGGAGCCTTTTATAAAACCAGTGTGGTGTTACTGTGTCGTGGTTTAAGCCCAGCCGGCAACTAAGCACCACACAGCCGCTCGCTCACTCTCCCCCCTCATTCATATACTGGGCATGACGTCACATGGTATGGAATACCCCGTTGGCCAGCTGGGCTGGCTGTCCCGGCTCTGCTCCCTCCCAGCCTCTTGTGCGCTTGGTAGAGCATGGGACGATGAGAAGTCCTTGAAAAGTAGATTACCTAGCAACAACTAACAACATCAGTGTGTTATCAACATTCTTCTTACACTAAATCCAAAACATAGCACCAGGAAGAAATTTAACTCTATCCTAGCCAAAACCAGGACATACTGGTAGGTAACAGGTAAAAGGTAGGCAAACTGGAAAAAGTTTAAATTCCAGGGACATACTGAATTTACACAAGCATCA
Source organism: Oceanodroma leucorhoa (assembly GCA_030449065.1). NCBI lineage: Eukaryota > Metazoa > Chordata > Aves > Procellariiformes > Oceanodroma > Oceanodroma leucorhoa. The sequence continues at coordinate 794,516 of JASVER010000053.1, forward strand.
TTTGAAAGTGAGTTTGTTTTTATCAAAGAATGACTTTCATTCATTTCATTATGATAAATKTTGTATAAATCGATGTAGGTAATCAGACTTCGTGCACACACGCGTGCACACACACACACACACATATACCACACACTGATAACAAAACCAGCAACAGTATTCCTAAAGAAGACAATCCATGCATCCGTCTTTCTGCTGTCCTCACTATAAGATTTGTAAAATGGTTGTGATATTTACTATTTCTAAGAATATGTAGTATATTTAAAACTAAGCAGTATCAGTTGTTTGGAAACTGGGGCATTTCAGAAGGTAGTCAGTGATAGATAAAATGTAAAGTGAGTAATATGAGGACAGTGATTAGTTTTTAGACTGAGGTACTAAGTCCTYCCCATACCCAAAGAATGCATTTGACATTTTCAAATAATGTTTAATGTATTAGAATGCTATGGAGCTGGAGCTACTGTTTTTCAGTCAGGCTGATTTAGCTTTGATTTAGCTCAAATACTAAATAACACTCAAAATAATGGATTGCTCTTCTTTATCACTTTGATTATTYTTTTTTTCTTTTTCTTTCTGTTCATTTTTTCAAGTTAATGCCTAGCATTGAATACCACTTCTGGAATGACCGTTAGGATTCTTTTGTGGTCTTAGATCCTTTATGATAAATGATCAGCTAAATTGTTCAACACTGGGGTGGGTGAGTTTGATTTTTGCTCCCTCCCCAGTATGTTATGTCTGGTATTTCAGTTAGCCCTCAACAAACAAGGTTTGTAGGGTTGAACACCAACATTTATTTCGCTTTAAATTTTCTTTAATGTATTTGTATTGATAAGGAAAGATGATTCCAGAAGTAATTCACACAGTTGACAGAAGTTATGTGCAAAAAATATCAACTCTTTCACTTGAAATATAGTTGACCACTATAATACTACCTTGTGATTCTGTCTTCTCAAATTGGAGATCCTTGGTTATTCATCCCCCTCAGTCTGACTCAACGCTTTTGGATTAGTGGTGGGCAACTTTTAAGCATCAGACTATGTAGTTTACAATATAGTCAATTGGAACACTTACCTATTTAATATTCAAGTGTCAGCCAATCCYGCTAGCATGATCAATCAAGGCAAGTGCTGCCAACTGCATTCTTGGGTTTTTGGAGTTCTAAGAAGATGAGTATTCAAAACATCTTCAGTTGACTCCATGTCGCTGATTCAAATGGATGTTATAAAAMTGTAGAAAACTCAGGGGCCCAAGGAATGTTTCTGGATAATTCTTTTGGTGTCTGAAAAGTAAGATACTGGTTTTGAAATAGGTGCTGAAAATATTTTTTCTTCCTGCAACTTTTTTTAGGCCTTGGTTAATTGGGATCCAGTGGATCAGACTGTTCTGGCTAACGAACAGGTGGATGACAATGGTTGCTCATGGCGTTCGGGAGCAAAAGTGGAACAGAAATACCTCAAACAGTGGTTTATCAAAACTACTGCTTATGCAAAGGTATGAGAATACAGTTTTTGGAAATTATTGTAGCACTTAAAAGAGGTGACTTTTCATCCAGAATTATTCGTAAAGCTGAATGTGGTCTTTTATATATGCATGTTTGTGTAATATATAATTATATAATAATATATGTGATCTATCCCTGTATATGTGTGTATACAAAAATTATTATCCCTGAAGTCTTTCTGTTCACATCTTTAAGAATTCTAAGTAATTGGTGTGGGATTATGTTTTGAAGAAATCAATAAACATAAATTAGAGGTGAATGAATGAATTCTACATTCACACATTGTCATCCCATGTTTACCATCAAGCGCTTTTCCACATATTTTGAGTGTACAGCTGTGTAATCTTTTGAACTAGAAACTTGTTCACCTAGTCGACCTGTTGGACTTATGGGCATGGTATAAGCAAAGGAGTACAGCCTGTCACCTAGTGTTCATTTCCACACGTGTGTGTAGAACCATAGTTCTTTATGATTAACTGCTCTTTATTGAAGATCATCTGGACCTTCTGTTATACTTTACTTCATGCTCTACTCTATTTGATTATCTGTAATTTAAAAAATATTTTCAAGTTATATAAACATCCTTTCTTGTTGTGAGCTCATATTTTGATTGTGATAGGGCAGCATAGCTTCCACACTTAGGAATTCTTCAACAAAATTTTTGGTTTTATGCTCTCTGAAAGTATCGACTTCCTGTTTTCTCTGGGTGAAGTTTTTATTCCATCCAAGTGTTTTGTATATTCAGACTTCAAGTACAGATTGAGAAAGCTATTCCCAAGAAAATACTAAAAATTCATCTTTGACCCTTTTCCTGAGCCTCAGATTCAAAAGGCTAAATTTCCACCATCATCCAGGGAGAAGAAATCCAGGTCTCACTCTAGGTCCATTCATAATAAAAAGAAAAACCTTAGATATCCTGCCTGATGTTTTGATTCCTCATAAGCAGAAAGGGTACTTGAGATGCATGTTTTCTGTTTGTGCCGCCTGTTCTRGCAGTAAGGAGGGAACATTTGCTATAGCTGAAGCAAAAATGGAGCGTGTCTGCACAATCACAAAATGATCACAACGTTCTGAGCTTTTTCTTGGTGCTCTTGTCACCAGATTTCATGATCACCTTTGTGAAATTTCAGGGTCTGCCCCAACTCACTGTTTCCCTCAGTTTGAGGCTGGAGCTTCAGTAGAGTTTCTACCTTTACTGATACATCTTTTGTGTATTTTCTTTATAGARCTTGTAGGAAATAATGACTGGTATTTCTGGGCTGTATCCGTGCTTGCACCAAACCACTGTTTACTTATCTCYCTCTAAGAGAGGTGAATCAGCCTTAAATTTTTACTCATAAAGACCAAAAGACAATACTGAGGAGCTTTTCAGTAACCTTGAAAACACCCTTGGCTTACGAGTTTATTACCTTTTGCTCAATATCCACCCTCCTCTAGGGAGGAGGATTTATCTTTTGTCTTTAGTCTCTGACCTAAGAAATGTCATTACAGGAAAGGCATCAGCTCTTGGGATGATCACATCTCCCACATGTATTCTCCAGTAAGCAGGYTCAGCTGATGACAAGAAGTTACTTGTGCCTCCACAGCACCCTCTCATCTTCCTCCCAAAGATGTCACCTCAGGAGACTACCATATCCCCTACTTATATGAAGGGCAAAAGTGCAAACCACCCCTTGCTTTTGAACACCTTAGTGGCATCATGAATGAGAGCTGCTTCTACTTTTCATTTGGGGATGAACATTTATGTCAACCTCTAACAAAACCTTTAAGCATTAGTACAGAGGGCGGTTGAGTACTCTACTGATCTCTGTAAGGGTTTCCCAACATTTTGTTCTGTGCATGACTGATATTCTGTAGGGTCTATGCTAGCTGGTACAACTGGGCCGATGAATGATGCCATATTGCTCCCARCTCAAGTGCTTTGGCAAGCATTGCCTTCATGTGCTCCCACTTCTTGTACAGTGACAGATGCTACCAAGTATCAGCAGGTGGTTTGGATTTTCCTTTTTACTCACCCTCCACTGRCTCCCGTTTTTGTTGCTGTGGTTCTGGCACATTTTGAACAGTCTCACTTTGCTTCTTTTTGGCAAGGGCTTTAAACATTTGGTTGTAGAGGGGGAAAAAAATTACTTTTTTTTTTTCCTAAATAAGAATAGCAGATAACCAGTCTCTGCTATTCTAAGTCCAGTATCTGATATTAGGTGGATTTCATGCTTTGGAAGATTAAGATAAATAAATTCCCTTTTTTGGTATTTAATTTTTTCTTTCAAGTTGCAAGAGGCTAGATAACATAGCATGTTGTGTCTTACTTTCTGAAGAAGGCTGTTTGGCCATACAGCTCTGAATGGCCCATGAACTGCAATTGAAGATTGTCCATCGGAGGGAGACTGTCTCTGAGCTAACACTGGACAAGTACTTCAATCTTAAGAGACTGTGCCCATGCTGACATAACCATGAAGCTTCACAACAGTGTTTTGACAGAAGCCAAATTACAGATCTTAAATGCTACAACTTTGGCTCCTCTTTCTGAATATCTTGACTAATTATCCTCAAAACTCAACTTTGCACACATTTCTTCCTTACAGTAATCATCCCAGTACTTTTCAAGGAGTGGTAAGAGACATGAGTCCTTCCTTCAAAATCTGTTTCTTTTGTATACTGTTTCTTTGGATTCAGGCTGTTGACAGTTGATCTGAATCCATATCATCCTAAATAGCACAGTGTTGAACACCATGGTTACAGCAATCACTCTTCCTAGCCTATTGCTCAAGCCTTCTTCCCCACCTCTTTTCAAAAGCCCTTGCCAGGAGACCAGGCTTTATTGAGAGAGACACGTTCATTTACCATTATAATTTACAGAGCCTTTCRTTTTGGAGTAGAGGGTCCAGATTTTACAAAGCTAGTCCTAATAGGTGTGGAGGATAGAGACAACTCTTTAACTTTAAGAAGCTAAAGATCTTTAATCRCTAGTATGATTTTAGGATGATAACATTAGTGGTGATAAAACCTTCACTTCAACAGGGGGGATTATTTCATGTCTCTTGATCTTGAAGACACTCATTTCCGTAAAGAGATTTTCCTGGCTTACATAATGGACCAGAACCACTACCAGTACAACTTCCTTTTCTTGAAAGTCTTTGCTGTTCAGAGACTTCAGATATTTGTGCTTCTAATGATAAATGAGTACAACAATTACTTATCCTTTTTTTATCCTTACCTGACAGTTTGCCAATGAACATACCTCTCTAGAATAATACCAAATGTGAGAGGATATTATAAAGATTATCTGTAATGGGACTGGGGATTTCAAATCCACGGTCAACTTTTTTTGCATTAAAAAACCAATGGAAATAGAAGTTTGCCCTTCCAGAACTTGTCTGGCCCTGAGGTCTTTATTCCCCATTTCTGAGTCAATTGCCTGTTGAACATCTTTTGTCCGGTTCTGCTTCTTTTGAAGGTGTCCAGAAGGTTAAGGCAAGATGGTGCCAAATTAGTGGGGTCAAARTCATTCTGATCCGAAGACCTATGTTTTCTGTCAGTATAGAGTAGCTTTTAGGTCTTTGAGCCATACTGCCAGAATTCGTATCAGAACTCACCTGGTCCTCTATTTCCTGTATTTCACAGCTTGGACAAGTTCATGGGCACAGAGCAGATTTATTCCTTCCTTGTGCGACATGTTCTTACTAGGTTTGGGAAAAGGTAGAGACCTAAGTGGATCAGGCTTTCTGTGAGTTATATGGCTAGAGTTCTGTTATTCACTGAAGTTTCACTACTTTTTATTTTGAAATTAAAAAAAAGTGGGAGGCACTAAGAGGTTATCTGATAGTAATTTAATGCTTGCACCTTTTGGGGAAGATTTGTATTTTTTTCCCACTTTGGCTACTTTTAGACTTAGAGGGTTAGTATTCTTTAAGTGTGTTTTACTACTYCCACTCATCTTTCTCCAGTGAGGCCTTAATCTGGTTTTGGTATCTCACGGGGAAAGCCGTTTGATTCTGATCGCCTTTTGCTTGCACCTTTGATGGTGACTATTATTTCTTCTGAAAAGTTTACAGAAATTCAAGACCAAATGTCAGAAAGCTCCACCTTCCTTGCTCTTTTTCTGCAACAAGGCTCTCTCCAAATCTGTTCCCTATTCCTTGCAGAAGTTATCCCAGAGTTTTCTTTAAGTTGACATGGTGGGAAAGCATGTTGAAAAAAAGCTTTATTTCTGGTAACTCACTCCTTTCCTGTGCAGCTTAGAGGAAAATGTAACTCTTTATTTCATAACCATGTTTCATAGACAAGGTTCCCTTTAAAATACATTTATGAATCTGCTTTCCCTTAATTCTTCATGCAAATTACCAGCTAGCAATAATGTCTGAATATGTATGCATACAATTTATTTTCTACTTGGAGCATCCACAAATTATTTTGTTGTAACTATTCAACCTATTTATACTGCATATTGATGATCTTTCTAGTCATCTGTGTTCCTCTGCTTCACCTATTTATMATTTTATATTTTCTCCTGTGTCTCACAACCTTAATAAAAATAAATACTAGTAAGGGTAATCTTCGTCTGCAATGCTTGRATTACTAGTCAAATAGCAACAAGGAGTTACATGGTCAGTAATGGGCTGTGAAATCATCTTGTGTGTTACAGGAGTCAGTGTTTCGTTCCTACATATGCTGTTCTTTAGATTTCTCTTGTGTCCAGAGGAATCATCTTTTGTGAGTTTGCTTTGATTTCTTTATTGTTACTGCACCAGTTCATAGTCCTTTCTTGAAATAAAAAAATGCAAACAAAGAAAGCAGTGTTTGCTTACATGACAATTTACTGTTGGCAATGAATTTTTTTCAAAGGACAAAAATATTGACCATGCTTTAAACGCTTAGCAGAAAGCATTTTGGTTATGTAAAGTAATAAAGTAATCGTGACCCATTTTTTAAACTGTGAAATACATATGAAATGGTCTAGCAGCTTTTATGGATTTTTAAATAACATTTTAATTGTCATTTTTCTTTTGATAGATTTCTTTGATAAAAGAATGCCTTAACTGATGGCATTATTATTCAAATTGTTGTCTGTGCATTTAAGATGCTTAAGCTAAAACATTTAGTTGCTATGGTTACCCAGCTGAATCTGTAGGCAGATTCATTGGAAAAATCTATCTGTAAATGTTAATATTTTCTGTATGTACCTGTAAATTGCTGTTATGTTTTTTTATGCACAGTCAACTGAGTCCTCAAATGAGAATCTGTAAGATTAGTCTTTGCATAGTCCCTGTTCTTCCTAAATTAATTTTATACAATATTTTTTTCATATTTTGCTTTTCAAAAATCACCAAAATAACYGGAAAATAATTTTTTTAACAAAGTAAAATTGCAGCAACTTTGAAACTTGAAGTTTTGCCTTAAATCATCTCCCTTCTTTGCACAGTAATGAGATAGTGTATGTATGTTTAATTTAAATACTGGGGAAAGTGACAGGACCTACAAAGTTCTGCCACTCTAATTTACAGTTGCCACACAGATAAGTAGTATTCTTTATTTTTTATTTTTTATAGTTTTTTTTTTTCATGCAGACATCTAGAGACAAATCTGTCTCACGTTCTGTGRAGCGCCGGAATTTAGATGTTTAGCACGGTGCTAACTCTGTGAAGGGAAAACAACAAAAGATCTACCAGCTCTTCTCCAGCTTTTCTCTGGGTTTGCGCTGCATCTGGCAGCCCCTTTGTCTGGTCTGAATAGAATTGGGATTGTTTTACATAATTGTGTTTTGCTTGATTTTTTATTTTCTATTTTCTTTCTGAGATACTAAGCAGAATGGTAATGAGATGTAATGAAACTGAAGTACTGCATTTTAGGATGTTGAGAGTCTTGACAGTACTTTGGATTTCATGGCATGAGGTAATGCCTCATCATTGAGGAGAATAGAAATGCTGGTTCTTTATAGTTTTTCATGCTTTATGTGTGATTTTTTTCACTTCGCACACTTGGGGTCYAGCTCATAGTTGTCGTCTTCCAACAGAATGGGCCTGATAAACCTCGCTTTAAAACTCTTCCTCTTGAGTCAGGCTGAGAGCTCTCTCCTGGACAGGGACCAAGAGCACTGTCTCCACAGCTTGCTTAGCACTTCATTAATAAAAAAATGACACCTGTTTTGTCAGCTTGGCAAGACAGAAAATTGTTTGTGGATATCCAGACCAGGCTGATCTTTTCACCTGAGTTTAAAGGCAGCATCTCATTTGATGCTGCATCAATATAAATTTAAGTTCCTGTTGGCATAAGATTAATCAAAACAGTGAACACTCAGTACTACTAAAAATGATAACAAATGTTTTGAAGAGCTTTTATATTTATGAAATCAATTACTCATTTATCCCGAAGATATGCTTCATTATATTGGAAAGGGAGTATCTTCTCTTTGGTAATTGGTACAATGAGAACGCAACTCAGGAGAGCAAATCTGGAGGACACCACTGGCTTTACTTTTTGCTTTTGAGGAATCTTCTTTGCCTCAGTTCTACATAGTCAAACCAGAGGTGTTTGTTGACCATAAATTGTATGATGAAGAAAGGGAAGAACTCTGATGGTTCAGACATTTATGAGAAAGAATTTTAAGCACACACAGTATCTGTGTTGTTTCTCCTTTTTAATGTATGTTTGCAGTATACTTCACACATGGGAAATAAGAGCATGACCTATGATAGTACAGGCAGAAACTACTGAAGGTAAAAAAACAACAAATAAAACAAGAAGAGATTGAATACCAGCAGAAGCTGTACTTGCATAATCATAGTTGGAACTGTGCAATAGAGTGCAAAATAAAACAGTGGGCAGCCTAACTTTAATTTCCTGTACTTTAGTTAATATATTAAGTTGTATTAAATGATTTTGTGTAATCTTTAGTTTATATTTGGTTACTCTTTTGGGAGCTTGATGAAATAAAGTGAAGAATTTCATTTTAACCCAAACAGATCTTGAATATTTCTTTGACTCTTCCTCAGAAGCAAAGCTTTTTATTTTCATTTTATTTTAATTTGGTAGAAGACAATTTTATTTTGCTAGGGAATTGAATGCTTTTGAAATGAAATCTTTTGCTGACTTTTTTATTTTAGTCTTGTTGTTATGTTGTAAATTTGTCAAACTTCATTGAAGTGTCTTCATTGTCAAAAGAATAAACACTTGGCTTTAGCTAATTTAGCTAATTTTAGATTTTTCACTTTATTTCATTTACTATCATGGAGTAGTTGAAATCCTCTAAGTATGAAATTAGTGGCAGGCACTGATCATACTAAAAATTTTAGTTCCCCAAATCAGAGACTGAATTTTTAGGGGCTCAGCAGAATCCTCCCTCTTTGAACTACAAGCAAGAGCAGGACTTTTGGAATTGAGATACTCTTGGGAGATTATAAAACACTTCTGTTCTTTGATTTTATGTTCTTTTTTCTGTCTGAAGATTGCTAAACTGAAGCAATTCTGTTTCTTTATGAGTCTTCAACGGACTAAACAGCTGGATATGTGAGATCAGTTTTCCACTTTCAGATGCTTTACTTCTAGTTTCAGATTTGGTCATCGTTGCGTGTGATGATTTTTCAGCAAACTCATCTTGATTTTGTGACTCTCTGATCATCTGAGCTGGTTGACTTTCATCTTCTAGCTATGCCAGAATTTTCTAGGTGTTCTGAAAGAGTAAAGCAGTCCTATGAAACGTTAGTTTATCCTGAATCTTCAACTTCTCCAGCACTTAAGTCAAACTTTCATAAAGGTGTAAGAGCCTTGAAGTCATTCTCATCCCTGAATGTAGCTTTGATTTCTTTAGCTTTTTCCTGAGTCTGTCTGTCTTTAGATCTGAAAGACTGCCAAAATGTATTTATGCTTTACCTTGACTTGTGTTTAATTAAGATGGGAGTAATTTCTCCTGTAATTAGACATTTGCATTTTAAGTTTTATCGTCTTTTCCCRAGTCATGAAAAATGAAAGTAGAAAGACTCTGCTACCTCATGTTTCCAAGTTTCTCACTATTAAGTTATCATCAGAAATTTGAAAATGGAATTTATTTGATAAGTTTATTACTCTCTGCTTACTGGATTGTAATGCTGCTGTTGTCCTTTGTCCCTTGCAGCATCCGACATGGTTTTACTTTTGTTTAGTTGCCTATGTGCTGGGAATCTTCTTGTTGATTGTCTTTTCTGTGTTACCTAGTTTACAAACTTGTGCCACAGATGACTAGGAGTTATGTACATGCCCTTAAGGGTCAGAATTTTTGTTTAAGGAAATCATATCAGTAATTGCAAAATAATAATCGGAGCAGAATTCATGGGACTTCTGTAATGTTTCATAAGATGTTTTACCAAACGTGGCAGTGATTTTAAAAAAGAACGTGGAAGCAAAATTCGTGGAGTCAATATTTAACTTTTCAAACACTAGCTTATAATATTCAGGAATTTCTATACTAGCATTGGTCAGCTTMAATTCAAGAGTTTCATATACCCAAACAGGCTACATATAACTTTTTAAAATTAATAATAGTTTTAACATATATTTACAGATTAATGTTTTTGCAYGGCGTAGTGCAATTGGTTTTGAAAACAAAAAAAAATTTTAAAAGGGTTTCCCCTAAGCAATTTTTAAAAAACTCCTAATTTGCATGGATGAATTTCAAATGTACAGTACATTAATGTGTGTAAGAATTAATGTGCATTTCTACTTTCCTGTTAGTGAGTATCCTAGGTTAATTTACCATCCAGAAACACTTATTAACATGCTAGCAGTATACATACTGTATATTTTTTGCCTCTGTAACAGTTTGTAAAGTGTTTGTGTTTTACATGTTGTTCGTATTTTACTTCACCTGCTATTCGTAGCCTTGACAAGAAACCAAAGTAGTGTGTTGAGTACAAAGAACAGAGAATCATAATTCCATAGTGAAAATTTTTTAGGGTTTTTTTGTTGTTTTTTTTTTTATCATGCTATACTACTGTTCATGTGCATATTAAGATGTGAAGGGTTTGTGTTTGCAAACTCTGCTAGGCTGTGTCATCATGCAGAATAAGTTTTGTTATCTTTGTTCAGGTGAAGCTAAGCTGGCTCTTACTGTATGTAGCTGCATGAAGCAATTGCATTATCAAGAGAATAATTGGGCTAAGTCACACTGTAGCCTATAGCTCTTAATAAGGCCAACGAACTAGAGTTAAAATCATTATCACGCTGGTATTAAGGATCTTTGGTGTATTAATCCCGTAGTGAAAAAACATCTAGAAAGTTTTGCTAGCAAGCAATTACAGACTGTACAGTTTCAGTAGAGCACATGCACATTTAGCTGCTTCTGCCAGCAAAATGTAATGTAGATTAGGATGGATATCCAAGCAGGAGAATTTATAAAAATCTGCTAATTTGTCCAGCCAGTTCTGTGTGCGTATTGGCACAATTTCATTCATTCTAAAATGCATAAAGTTCTTACAAAGAATGTATCCAAGTATTGTGTCTATATAGCTCTGTATCTATATCTCCAGTTATTCATTATTCGTTGATAGGTGTGCATGTACATGGATTATTCATGGCAGATAAAGCTCAGTAGTCTCTGGAACACTAAAATTAATGGGAATAATGAGAATTTGGAATTCTCTGTGATGTAGTATACTTGTAATTGTGAGCTGCAACTGAGTGAAGTTACAGTATGATTAAAAACCTTCCAAAACCTTACCATTCTTTTATTTGTAAATCATCAGAAAATGAATTTGATTCTTAAGGATGTAGAAAGCAATAATAATCCCAAGTGGTAGTGTAATATTATGATTTATGAAGGACATGGCCTTTGTTGTATTTTGAATGATAGATACACAACAGAGCAGTAACTAGAAAGTAGTCTTTATAATGTCTTTTCTGCATCTCGCTCTGAAAATATTTAAGAATGTAGCTAAAACACAACATTTGAAAAAGAATGAGTTGTATATTCACTAATTATCTAACTACCCACTTTTTAATTTGAGCAGCACGTAATAGCTACTGTCCATCCTTGCAGGTTGTTAACAATTAATGAGATAATAAAACGCTTGCACGTTTGATGTTGGGAGTCACAACTGAAGGAAAAATTATTCAACATGTTGCCTTATTCTTAGATTTTAACTGTAATTGTTCAGCATATCCACCATCTGTCTGAGTGACTCATGCCTCTGGCTGTACTTCTGCCAAAGTAAAGATTTTGGACAGTCATGGAGTATTCATAACACAAATGTGAAGTGTTATGAAGTGAAAAATGAGATGAGCTTTGAGTTATCCATCCCTTTGTATGTCTTCTTTACTTTTTTATAGATTTCTTTTATTAAGAACAATGCTTCAAATGGCTTAGGCAAATATTAGTTGACTTGGAATAGTCTGTTATGTTTTCCATGCCACACATCAGAAAGCACGTAAATATATGGATATATCTCTTGCTGAGTATAAGTATACATAGAAGTTACAGGTTGGCTGTTGGGCATTATGGCTAATGAAGGAGCCAAGACTTAATTTCTTCTCTGCTGCATAATATATTATACTATTGTTATATTATTATAGTAKTATTATATAAATTTTGAATTTAATATGAACCCTTATTATTATGATTTGGGTTTGTTTTTTTTTTTACAGGATGATATCACCTAAAGATCCCACTCAATTTTACAGCCTGTTATGCTTGGTAAAATATCAGTATGAAATATGAAAAATAGATAGGCAGCTGGAAACTCTATTTTKCTGTTTTAAATTAGAGCTTGACAATTTTAGGACATGTAAATGTCTTTTGTCTGACTGCCATCTCCAGGCTATTGTCTAGAACAACTAATCCAAATGCAGGCTTCATACCTGCAAGCACATCTCTTACGTGTCAGTAGTCTTGTTCAGTTTATTAGGTCCCTTACACTTCCCACAATTTACACCCATTGGGAATATTTTCTGTGTTTGTTTTCATCTAAGGGTTTTGTCATACSTCTGGCTTGCGCTGTGTTAGTTCTATTCTCAAAGAAATGGATTTGGGGCAGCAGCAGTATAAAAACACTTCTTCCTGTGTTTTTACCAGCACCTTATCATTTTGCTGTTAGTTATAATTAAGCCCATAGTCTTAATTTGTATGCTTACAAAAGCTGAATGTTCTAATTCTTTCTTTTATTGCATTAGGCTATGTTTGATGCTTTGTCCGAGCTCCCTGAGTGGTATGGTATAAAAGAAATGCAAGCAAATTGGATAGGTGACTGTGTTGGATGCTATCTTGACTTCTCACTAAAGGTAAGTCAGAAATTTCAGTGCTGCTACCTTGGTTGGGCTAACCGCAACCCCTGAAATGCAYGATGGGAATGGATTTTCAGATCTAAAAAGCTTGAAGCCTACTAAAAGAGATTATTACATGTTCATGCCCAGACCAGCACAGATCCTGAAGAACACCACTTGTGGGTTGAAGAGATACTCCCTGCTGTCCTCCTTAGGAAAGGGTTTGTGTGTTCAAGTGCAACATCGGATGCAAATTGGCTGTGTGTATTTGTGCCAAAGTACATGCCAGCTAATAAGCATTCCTGAAAGCCAGGACATTTAGGAGAGCAGTACCAAGAGCAGTATCAAGCGGCACTGCACAAGTCAGCTGGGATCTAGCTGGGCTTGAGCTCGGCTCTGCACAACGCCTCTGTCAGACCCAAGCTGACCTCAGGCACACCACTTTATTGATGTTTGTCCATTATTTAATTTATTACATACAGGAATTAAAATAATGAAAACCAGGCAATTAGGTAGTGATGGAGCTACAGAGAAGTCTGAATAGAAAGAAAGGAGAGGAAGGAAAGAGAAACCTTAAGAGAATTATGATTATCTAGAGAAAAATGGTAAAATCTGAAGTCCTTCTGAAGAGATGTAAAAGGCTTTTTGAATATGATCGTGACAGAAGAGATTTTCAGAGACCCTGATGGAATTTCAGCCCTTGGGCTTCAAAGCTTTATTGTGCTTATTTACTCTGGTCTAACATTTTAAAAGTGAAATCTTATTTTAAAATACTGAATTTTTGGGAACTTCAAATTGAGACAGCTTAAACTTTCTTAATACCTCTGAATTGCACACTGCTAGAAGGTACATTTTTGTATTTAAGTTGTTTTTGTCAGTTGTTTCTGAAATTGTATCAATATCAATCAATACCTGTTGTAGAAAAATCTCCTTCTAAGACCCCCTTACACTCCGCAGTTAATTGACCTAAAATATAAAGCCTGTTGATAGTGCTGTGTGATAATTCTTAAGCAATTCTTAAGCAGCCTTCTGAGTTTATTACTCTCATTTTAAGTCCAATTGTTTTAATGTTGTGCCACCTTTTATTATTTTATTCCTGTATGTAAGTTGCAGCATTGACTTCGTCAGAGAAGTGTGGTGAAAAGCCTGGTAGCTGAGAAAATCTTAAATTCTCTTTAGATTTCAGAGGTAATTTCCGTTTCTTGGAAACAGGACGTACATATTAAAAGGGAATGGAAGGATTCCAGGTTACTTAACCAGGGATTGAATCTAGCTCAGTAGCACAATCTAATATTACATAGGGTTTTAGAATAGAAATATTTTTTTATATATTTGGATAAACTGAGGCAAGATTGTAAAGCAACTTTCTCAAGGTCTTAAAAGTAAATTTTGTCCAGATTTGATTCTAGAAACTCCCTATAATGGGAATGCATCTGGCTTTGATATTCAGAATTGTATATTTCTRCAAGGTCATGTATATTTGTTAGTTGCTTAAAAAGGAAGGGGAATCTAAAACCACTGCACTTCCACTGGAGAAAAAAATAAATTAATCGGGGATGTTTTCTGCTCTTTTTCAGGTTAATGGTGAAGTAACAGAAGAGAAGCTAGCAGCTTACACGTATACGCCTGAAGCCATTTATGGAGCTTCCCATTTATATATCTTACCAACTCACAGACTGCTGCATGGGAATAGCAGTCTCAAGGAAGTCTTTCAGAGGGAGTTTATCCCAGGGAAAGGTGATATTTTTCTCATACTGCATTTTGTTGTAGAAGAGTAAGAATTTTAGAGACTGATCTTCCGAGAATGTGTGTCAAGCTGAGCATGAGCTGTTCCTGTTGAGAGGGAACAAGTCTTTTAATTCTTTGTATTTGTCAAACAGTATCACATCAGCCTGTCCTGGCTTCAGATACAGTAATGGCAGCTACGTTAGAATTCTTCCTTTTATAATGGCTGTAAAACTTCATAGTATATAAAAGTAGTGGAACAGATTCTTGTTTCCTCATGTACCAGAAGTGAATAATCCAACTCTGACTATGTCAGGCCATTGGAAAATCTCTTGGCTATATGGTAATTTGTCGGTAGCACAAAGACAGCAGAACCAACTCTTGCACCAACAATGATCTCTTCCTGTCATAGGGAACATAAAGAGGGCAAGAGGTCATTAATGGATCAAAGTGGATCATTCACAGATAGTAAAACAATACTCTGCTGTGCAGATCCTTAGTTAATACAAGATTCTAATAGAGTAAATTCAGAGTAGCCCTATGGCAGGTCCTGACTTGTACAGAGGATACAAATAAGAGGTAATTCTTTAATTGGGATTGATTGGTTTCCTGAAGGCTCCTACCACCAATTCTGCCTTTATTTAGCATCCCTGGCCTACAATTTTTTTGTTGTTTGGAAAATCTGAAGATTGTAAGAGCAAATACAAAGTATACTGAATATTTTTTGTTTCCACTTTAGGCTGATGTTCAATATTTACTTTTTCCTCACTGGTAAACATGTGGCTTCATTGTCTGTATAACGTCTGATGTCAATAGCAGTGAAGCAGGAATCTTGTGGGAAATTGTGATGGTTGAACAGAACCTGCTTTATTTTTGAGTGCTTCATTTCTATAACCTTAATAAAGTTGGCTTGCTAGCAGAAAAAAATGAAGCCTGAATGTGTTGAGTATGTAGAGCCCTTGTCTCAGAGCTGAGCAAAGCTTGGAGAATTTTTATTAAGGAACAAAGGAATAAATTTGCAATTTTTACAATTCAGCCAAATCAAAGCACTAACCCCAGAAACACACATCCATGTATGTGCCTGTATCTTTGTTGGATCTTGTGCTTTAAGCCAAACCACACAGGTACAAAACTTGTTTTTAATAAGGACTACAATATATTTTTTTATACTGTTTTTATGTGAAAATACTTGAAGGCTTTTTTTGTGTCTTTTAAGAATAAACTTCACCTTTTGGTTGAGCTAAATTAAGAAACTCTCATCTGGAATAATGACAGCCATAAGACCTTGAAAAAGAGGCTTTGAAGTGGACACAATTCCAGAATCATAACCCTGCTATTGCTGTGTACTCCTGCTACTCGTAAATATACTTATATGCTTTCTTCAGTTGAAGTTGACTGATATTTCTTACTATTTCTTGAGCATTTCAAAGGCACGGACTGGTATTTTCCAAAGAAGAGAACATAAAAGAGAATAATTTCTACATGGACTTTCAGATTTGCATTTCAGCCATGGTACATATGAAGGGCCAACAATGGCATTTAAGTAAAAAGAAATTTTTTATAGCCTTGGATAGACCATATTTTCTCATTAACCAAGATTTTTTAAAATATTCACCAGTAACATTAAAATTTTAGTTGTTTTCTTTTCAGCAAAGATAGTCTTGTAACTCCCTTTCTTCACTGTGTTCTCATCTAAAAAATTAGGAGGGTATGTTTTTATGTTTTCTGGGAGAGGAAAAAAATGTTGTATGGCAAAGTAATTAAAGTTCTAATACCTTTACTTTTGGAGTACAGCTCTGTATTTTAGGCTACTATTATTTAAATAGAGGTGATCAACTGGTTTTCAAACATTCGTATTTTTTTTTAGCCTAGCAAAATTTATGTTAATTTAGAATCTGGTAAGTCTTCTAATTTTGTCAGTATGAGGTATCTGAGATAAAGATTTGATCCTTACGTTGTTCATTATCTCATCATAATACTATGCATACAGTCTTTTACGTTCGTAACTGTAGTATCATCTCTTTACGGCTATTATAATAATGATGTGAGCAAATGAGCAAAAGAAAGAGTGCCTTCATAAACTGGAGTTATTATTTTGGGTTCCAGCATAAAATCAAAATTATTGCTGGGTGGAAGAGAAAAATTATTTTTAAAAGCAGACTGTCCTACCCAYTCAGCATCCTGTTCATGAGGCTTTTTGCTTACTTGTGTTTAAAGAGTGAAATGATTCCTTTTGTACATAATTTTTAAACAGAGGAGGAAAGTTGTGCGGTGGTTGGAATGTGAGAAATTTTATCTAGAATAAAAGAGACCTGAAATTTGAAAAAGTAGTAATTAGAAATAAATAAATCCATTGTTTKTGTTAACAAGACTGATGAGATATAGTAGCCCTATTCTCTAAAATGCTGTTATTTTATTTCAAGCAGATTTTATGCATAGCAATACAAGACTGAGAATTTCCTCAGCTTAGCTATGAAGATAGGTGAAAGGAAGCTCTTAGCAGTCTATATTTTAATTATTTTAATTATTTTAATTATCATCAACTTAAAACACTGAAACAGTTAGAAACAGGTCCAAACTGAGATGTGGGGTTTGAATCCTCAAAACTTGGCATATTCAGGTTTGATTTTGTTCTTGCTGAGCCACCAAAGCTACACATTATAAATCAATTTCAGTTTATCATCCTTGATTCTCTCCTCTTCTCTCTCCCCTTCCCTGTGGACATTAGGTTCCTTATCCCTAATATTTCCAAACAGAATATGAATATTCTGTTTGGAAATAAATTGGTTATTTAGGTTTCTTTTTTTACAATGGTCAATATTTCTCRTGCTTTGTAGTTCTTCTGTAAGAAAGCAAATCATAAGCATAGTACATATGCTCCCCTTCAGTTTCATCTGAATAACTGGGGGGTTTTGCTTAATTTTTTAATGTCTGCTAGTATATCATTCAGGGCTTACTAGAGCCACTTCATACAACTCTGCAGCACACAAACAGTGGACAAGGACTCACTGGTTTTTTTTATTATAGTCCAAATCTTACTCTGTTTTTATTCAGGTGTTTGTTATGTTTTCTAATAATGAAAATTTATCAGTCAGACTTACTGAATATTTTAATACGTCTGAACTTTTTAGAAATGTGATTAGGCTTTTCATTTTCTTTCTTATTTAAACAAAATTCTAATTTAAATTTCATGCATGTTTAAGATAAACTGAGTTTTAATAGTAAGTAACATTCTTAGCGTATTTTGGGTCATATTTTACTTACTGTGATCATTACATTTGTTTCCAGACTTGCTTACTTCAGTGACAGCTGTGAATTTGCTTACCAATCAGGAGATTCCTGTAGTCATCTCAGCAAAAAATGATTTTGAGAATTTTCTCGATACTAAAATAGGTATGTGACATTTAATGTGTAAGTGAAATAGTATAGTTTTCAATTGCTGTGTTGGAGCACCAGATACTGTTGAGGCAAATCTTTGAACACGGTGGCTCTCTTCTGGACTTTGGAATCCTGTTCTTCATTACTGTTCTTCATTAATGAAGAAGGAAGGGAGAAGTAGCTATGTGGAATAGCTGGGGGAGAGATTTACAGGATGATAAATTTTAATGGGAATATTATAAAATTAGCATGTTTAATGAGTTAAATTTGAGGATCTGCATATCTTAAGAGGATTGATTACCTACAGTGCATGTGTATTTGGCTGTCTCTCACCATCCTTAATCAAAACAGAACTGTACCAATGTTTGATATAAACATTTTGCAAACAACCCAAACCTGTAGCTTTTTTTTTGTCTTATGTTTACATAAATTATGTGCATCCTTATAGAGAAATGTTTCAGACAGTAAATGTACGAAACTTCCAGGTTTGACTTTTATCTGGTAATATTTGTCTTGAGATCAGTAAAATAAATCAGAATAGGTAATAATTCTGTTCAGGTAGTCTTGGACGGTTATCTTGGACCCGTTATCTCTAAAGGAAGCGTTCCCATGATTTAGGCACCTAATTTAGGATTGAGCATCCATAAATGGAGGGGGGAGGGCATTGCTAGAGAATACTCTGAATCGCCTGGAGCGGGCTTCTCTTCTCAAAGTCATCCTATGAAGCAGCCTGCTTTACTCCTTTCCCGCATAGGGAGCCTAGCCCCTCAACTTTGGCAGTTAAGTACATATGGTTAGATGATGTGACTGTCCTAAGTAAAATTAGAAATTGTACTAACTTTTAAAAACTGTGTCCATTTTAATCTGCAAAGTGTATCTTCATCAGTAGCACCCACCAAGCTTTTTGTTTACTGTTGTGTTTTGCTGTGGTCTCATCTCAGCTGCAATGAGTAGGCAATGTTCTGTGCCAGTCCTAATAGGAAATAGTTCTTTATCTCTTCTTCCCCCATTCCACTACATCCTTATCCCTTAAGTCCCTTTTGTTGCTTCCCTGTTGTTGATACTTCTTTCCTGCCCTGGAGCTACTCCTTTCTTCTCTACACCACTGCCAATATTGGCTGTTCTTGCACAACAACTGGACTGAATAAAACCARCTGATACTGCAAAAATGTCTTGGATGATCCTCACAAGGCTGATAGAAATTACTCACTTGGGCTCTATACCTTACTTACAACATGCCTGCATTTTACACTTTAGGAATGAATCGGTTTTTGAGAACCGGAACCTCTGTTCATGTAAGAGGAGCCAAATAATTGAGCTACCTAATCATATTTTTCAGTGAAAGCTTCCAGCTTGCTCACTGGCACATACCTTGGCCTTATGTCTGTTGGAAACAGCCCAGCTCTTCCCGGGAAGTTCTGGATGGCAGCTGTTGAGCTTTGCGAATGTGCATTAATAGCATCATCTTTTCAAAAAAAGGAAGACCAAAAAGTGGGGCCCGCRTTTTTTCCATTTGTAGAGCATATTGTGAAGCCACCTGTTGGAGGCTGCAGGGTGCTCTGACAAATTAAGATACATACATTATTCTATAACAGGGCCTTGAAATGGCAAGAGCGTACATCTGCTGGACAGATAAAAAAGCGATTCCGTATTTTTCTAGTTGGGGAGTTATTTGTCACAGGGCAGTTTTGCTTGGTTTTCTTTAGTTATCTGCTTCCAAACTTCCGTATATCGACAGAGCTAATCTATAGCAGGCATTTCATTGCCTGAACAAAGACGATTGTTAAACTGGTTTTCAGTGAAGTATTTTGTATGTTAGTAATTCTAATTTGCTCAGCAATATTTTGAGAGTTTTTGTCTGTAGTTTTCACCAACCTAATGTTGGCATTGGCTTGTTGAAATAAGGTTCTTTGCCTTTTAAAAATGACAGCAACTGTGCAAGATTGTTCAAAATATTAAATAATCACCGAAAGGAAAAAAATACGCAGAAAGATGTATCTCCCTGTGGAAATAATAAATCTGTTAGTATCTCAATGTTATTTCAGAATACATGTGATAATAAAGTTAAATTTCTTAACTCACCCTGAAGGGTAGTCCTCCAAAGTAGAACAAAGTATCTTTCAAAATACATGCTGCAAAATCAGAGGGAAGATGTCATCATCTATCAATATGAGTAAGAAATATTTAAAGATCATGTGTCATTTTAATGGTGCTAGTAAATTGCTATAATAAAAAGAAGTCTACGTGGCTTAGAAGAGGAGCTTACATTCAAGATTTATGACTGACCCAAATAATAAGATGCAAAGGGAAAGATAGCATCAGGGGCCTTAAATACTGTGACTTCTATAACTGACTTGAACAGCACTAGGAAGTGCTCTCAGTAGTTATATTCTGAATAGAAAATTGATGTTATTTGAATTGTTTTTCTGAGATTATAAACAAATCATGTCTTTCATAGTAAGTTAAAGGGATAGTAATGTTAGAGACTGTTGTGTTGTGGTACATTTTAATAAACTATGAAATTAGGAAGAGATTAAATTTACTACTGAAACAAGAGGACTATTTAGGCTGTTTGTTTAGTATTTGTTTCTCATATTAGCAAATAGAATTTGAATTTGTATTATTTAAATATATTATATTTAGATAATATAATTGTATTGAAAATTTTATTATTTATTCAAATTTGTAGCATTACTTTTAAGCTTTTTCTGAACCATCTAATTTTCAGCCTTTTCTGTGGTGGGACATTGATTAATGCTTGGATTACAGAGAAATTGAGAAAATGTGTCTGTAATTATTGCTGCTTGAATTTCACTGCTTAAAGAACATTAAAACATTTTTATTGTTCTTAGACTTCTAAACTCCTTTGGGCAAACATAAGTCATTATAAAGAGACTGTCATAGGAATAAAATGTTTTATCCTCAAATTGATGATTGATATCCATGTTAGTCAATCCCAGAACTAATTGTCTTTTTTTTTTTTACTCCTCCCCCCCAGGAATACCTAGTACAAGTCCAGAAGATGCTGCAGTAGCTAAGAATCTGGGCATTTCTTTCACTGAAGTCACTGAAACATTGCCAAATGGTTTGGAGAAAGTAATTAATTCTGGGGAGGTAGGTATACAAGTATGGAGTTATTTCCAACTTACAATAACAATGCAAACTAAATCTGTTTTCTCAAGAGTGCCAAGTAATTTGTATGTTTAAAGGCTTTTTTTTTTTTTCATTTAGAGTCAAGCCAGGCTTATGTTCCCAAATTTCTAGGAGTAATTAAATGATGAAATACATTGGCTCTTCTGTAGCAATAAAATGAGGGTTTTTTTCCTTTTGTGCAGGAGAAGAAGCTACAGTATTGGTCTGAGTTTTATAATGGAAACTGAATAATTGATCCTATGTTAAAAGTTGATTCTTATTTCATCATCTCAATACATTTTTAAGCTAAATATTAATATAATAGTCCTTTTTCCACATATTCATTGAAATGTGGCATAAGCCTTTCTGGTAACATATCTGCCTGGAGTGACATATAAATCTTATATTTAAATATAAAATATATATGGTGTTATATTTATTGAAAAAATGCRTTTGATAGCAGTCACAAAGTTTATATTCTGTTACTTGACAGGTAGGGTCTAAGTGGTTAAGATGTGTCTGTAAGCAAGAATAGAAAAACCCCAAATGAACGCAGGAGAATGAAAGCTGTTTCACCATCCACATTTCCTCAGTCTCTACCTTGTGTTGGYGATACTCTGGAAATTTCAGCATACAGCAGTTGATTAAAATATCATCAGTAAATGCAAATACCTGCCAATAAAGGCTGAAGGGGTCTACAGGGCAGTTTCTCAGCCTTGTTCTATTCAGGCCATCAAGAACATTACCCTTTGATTAAGAGGGCTTAAATGAATCAAGTAACTGGTACATGAATAGTCTCTTGGATAGGAGGATGTTAAGCAGCGGGAAGGGGGAAATTAATATGAGGCTCATAAACTTTGACTCTCAGAAATTGCATTTGTGACTTTTTTGTCTGTCCTTGCATTTTCACTGACAGCAAATATACATTTTTCTTTCTTCCTCTGCTTCTCTGTTTTTTTAATCAGATCACAGGCATGACTCGTCAGGAGGCTTTCAAAGCTATTACTCAGCAGGCCAAAAATAAAGGAATAGGTGGAGACCTAACGAGTGACAAATTAAGAGACTGGTTAATATCTCGACAGCGGTACTGGGGAACGCCTATTCCTATCATTCACTGCCAGACATGTGGCACTGTCCCTGTACCTTACGAAGACTTACCTGTGGTGTTGCCCAATGTAACCACCTTCACGGGAAAGGGAGCCTCACCTTTAGAAACTGCTCCAGAATGGGTGAACTGTTCCTGTCCGAGGTAAGCCAGTGCTGCATTTACTGCAGACTGGGAGAGATCGCTTTGTACCTGCTCGTTTCTTGTCCTCTTTCTGTAAGTGTTGAAAACTGGCCACTCTGAGCCAGGATCCTAATCCAGAATGATGTTTAGTCTGACCCAGCATAGGGGKTTTTTTCTTACATACTCTGTAAAACTCCTTTTTTTGCAACACAGACACCCACTGCTATTTCTTCATGAACAAGCTGAAGCAAAGCTCACTGTTTTTAAGTTGGAGGAAAGAAAAAAGGGAAAAGAGAATGATTTTCTCCCTGCTCTCCATTTCTTAACAGTATTTCTCACTTCATTTACTACAAGAATTTTCATTATCTTTCTCCAGCAGAGTTCATATAAAGCTTATAATGATTAYTGAATTATTTCCTTTTGTTAAGGAAACCAACATTGTGTTCATTTTCTTAGCAATAGTCCAACAATAAAGTGTTTCCTTAGCTATATAATTCTTTATCATGAAGAATCACATTCACTCTATATTAGAGTTGACAGCATGTAATTCGGATTGAAGGAGATAGTAAGTATATGCATCTTGTCAGTGTTGTAATCTTTATTGTTTGTAGACCAGCTGTTTAAGAAATAAAACAGCCTAAATTAAGTAGTGAGAGATATGTCATGAAAATCAGCTGTCTAATCTTGAGGGCTGCTTAGATACTCTGTATACTGGAGTTTGCGTACAGGTTCTGCAGAAGAGCTGGTAGAACATGAGTTATCCCAGAGAAGTTTTTCATCAAGCAGTGCAATGCAATGCTGCTGCTAACAGACTGACCAAATGGGAAGTATGTTATCAGGCTGCCAGGCAGGGGAATCAGACATATAAATGGTATTAGGGCTCTCATTGATAATGCAGCAGTTTCATAACATCTCACTGTATTTTAACATTTTCAGGGTAGAATATCAGTGCGGTTTTCGTTTCTAAGTAGGTAGCTTATGCACAGCAGTTCTGTGGTTCTCTGGGAACATGTATTTTGACCTTTGTTGATAACATGCATTTTATGTAAAACACATATTTACTTCCATGAGTCTGCATAGAAAATTTCTTCTCAGATATGCCTATTTAAATTACATATAGTTAATGTATTTTAAAGTGTGGCTCTTGCAGGGAAGCCTTACTAAACAAGATCCGCAGGTTTAGTAAAATCCCTAGAAATGCCTTGATCTACAATTCCTAATTTCAACTGAAAAATTTTCCTGATGTTACTGAAAGTCACTGTCTGCACTCCTGGCTTCCTCCTGACCTTAATTCAAAAGTGGTTTTGTTGTTTAACAGGCAACAAGGTACTTTTGATGTATAGCAAATCCTGATGGTTTCTGGATAGTTATTGTGGCTGCCCTACTTAGAAGTTAATCAAGGGCATTTGTTTAGTCAGAAACAAAGGTGTACAGGATTAGTTTCTTGGCSTAAAATGTGGTAGTTTGCTGAAATTAACTTTTTTTTAATTCTCACCTTTATTTGGCTTCCTAATTCTCACCTATTTGACAGCTGTCTTCAGTATTGCTCATCCATGTCTGCTACCGTTTCAAATCCTTTGAGCTATTGCCTTTGTGTGTGCAGTCTTCCTTGGTTTTCCTCACTCTGAAAAATTACGCCATCCCTTCCTTTAGTCCTTCTCTCCAGTAATAGCATTTTTTCATTAGTTGCATTTAATATCCAGAATTAATAAGGAAAGCAAGATGGGAAGATACAAAAGTCTGTGAGTATTTGAGGGACAATAATGTAAGCAATCATAAATGGGAGGAGATGCCCAAGTTATTCATTGTTATACAAGTCCAGGTAATTGTGTTAGTTGTCTGAAGACAGTCTAACGAGATTACAGTATTGTGCCTGTTGTATAAATTTTGAAAGATGCCCATGCTGTCTGTGTCTTAGTGAGCCATGTCCATTTAGAGTACAGGCAACATCAGAGGCATGAAGCAGATATAGTTATGGTTCAATGACTGTAAAGTATTTTTGCTTTTGACTGAAAAGCTGTTCTGTTTCAGTATAATACAGTATTATTTTACATTGGCCAAGTCTGCTTATATGTACAATTTAATAAAAAAGTTATTCTATATTAAAAAGCAGTTAGAAGTAAAATGCCTTTACTACATTCTTCCCATTGAAAGAAAAACGTGCTGGTAGAGAAGGACCTGGGGCAGAGAGAAGGAAAATGTTAATTGGTGATACTCTCCTAAACTTGCCTCAGCAAGCCAAGCTGAAGTATCAGGCAGACAGGCAGATATGTGTTGCAGCTCAGTTATCAAGCCTGATCACAGACTAAATAGTTGGAAAATACTAAATAGCCAGTGCCTATTTATTGCATATATATTTTTACACATATACATAYATTTTAATTTACATACATTTATAAATTGCATAATACACATTTGTTACATATAGCCAGTGGTATTTATGTGCAAGGTTGTCACAGGTTGCAAAGTTGTATTTATATTAGAATAATGCCATTGTTTTAACAGTAAGAGTTTTAAAGAGGGATCATTTACAACAAGTGGAAGTTTATTGAATGTGATTATTGTCTCCTACAGACAAATAATTTATATTTTTATATTCAGGGAGAAACTAGCAGAAAGTAACCTGAGCTTCTAAAATTTATTTAAAAACTGTTTCTCAGGGCTGCCAATATAACTCCTAGCAAAAATTGATTTGCAGTAATCACAAATTAGAATTGTGCCACAAGGTCTAGAAGAGATTTGCTACATCTCAATGAAAGCTGAAATTAAACTAAGTTCATTTTTTCTAGAGATGATAAATGGAATCTGCAAAAACCTTTTTGTACAGACAGTCAGAGGCAACCACCTGCTCCGTCTGCTGGATGTTTATAAAATTATTTGTCTGCTGGTACCTAACGAGTGTGATATATATTGAGTTCCCATTAACTTTATGGCAAAGTACGCTTGTCTGTGCTTTAAGACTTGCTTCGTTGCTTTTAAAATGGCAATTCTAAAAAATTCCAGGAACATACGATGGAGAGGGCTGTCCGGTGCGATGCCGTCTTCGCTATCGCTGRGTGTTACAGCGCTTCAGGCTTCGCTTTGGTTTGCGCTTGGGTTGGGTTGGGTTGGGGGGAGAGGGAAGGAGAGCGGGCCCTGTTACTTCTGTGCTGGGCTTCTTCTGAACACCTCACTCTTCACACTGTTCAGACCCGTTCAGTTTTCCATCTAAATGTCTTCGTGGCCACTCTGTACATACACAGTTGTTTTTTTCCCAAGCTTGTCGCTTATCTAAAAATAGCTTTTCTCCTTCTCTCTTGCTCAGGTGTAAGGCAGCAGCACGGCGGGAGATCGACACCATGGATACATTTGTTGATTCCGCTTGGTACTACCTGCGGTACACCGACCCTCACAACAGGGACAGGTGAGGGCTGCGGGCGCGGGGCCTTCGGTGGGCCAGCCCGCTTCACGGAACAGAAGGGAAGGAAGAGGCCAGACACTCTGGTGCTTCTAGCTTCTAAGGCAGCGTAAACCCCTGGGCTGCCCTGGTTTTGTGCCCGTGCTCTGGCCTGAGCGCAGCACAGGGTAGACTGGGAATCACTCTAAAAGGGTGGCGTTTGGTTGCTCCCATGCCAGGAGATGTACAAGAGCAGGATGCGTAGACACAAGTGTGTAAGCACAGGAGCTGCGAGGCAAGGGGCAGAAGTTTGCATGAAAGGGCATCATGGGGCAGGGCACAGAGGAAATGTTCAGCTGAGGAGCTGAAGGTAGTCCTTAGCGGAGGATGCCATCAAGAATGACAGCCTACCATGACTCTCTCTGAGACTGTGGTAAGTTGAATGGAGTGTACCCTCCCTGGCAATACACTGAGTGTTTCAGTGTGGGGGCAGACAGCGCTTCTCCACCGGTAGGAAGAGGAATAGCCCGGTGTAACATCCAGCTGCCAAGAAGGGCACCCTCACTTCTGTCCGTTTRAATTCGGGTAACTCGTGCTACTTCCTCGTGCGCAGCCCTGGAGTGAAGTGGCATTGCAGCAAGCTCCCGCTGTCTCGGCACTTCGACTACATGCATAATTAATGAAAGGAGATTTTTCATGTGCTGTGTATTAGTGGCTGCAGTGTGGGAAGTGTGGGAAGATAGATGTAGTTATTTAGCTGTTTTTCTGCTTCATAGTCTGCCTGTACTAGCGCTGCTGATAGCACTGGTTTTTCCAAAGAGGAATTACTGGAACAGCTCTACTGTGTAGTCTGAGGAAGATAGAAGGAGTTGCGTTTTTCAGATATTGATACTACATGTAGGGCTGTTTGGGGATTTATTTATTTATTTGTTGTCCAGAGCAGTGTCTGCTTAAATACTACATACCAAGTGATTTACTATAGCTAGGCCAATTATATCTTTTTTTATATTGGCAGCACCAGTTTAGTTAAACTAAAGAAATATCTTCTGTGAACACTTTTATTTCACATTAATTTTAATTATTTTCTAGTGATACTGTGAATTTATTATTAATATTATTAAGTTATGCAGACTGCTTCCTCTCCAGTGACAGTTTAAAATATTTTTTTGTGCATGGACAAGAGGGACTTTTCCAGAATTTGAAATAGTCAGATGTAACACCCAGCTGTCGAAGTAACAGCTTAGTGTAGCTAAATCTGTTTTATATTGAAATAACATTTTTATGGACTTCTGCACTAGATTACTACCTTCATTTGATTTGTTTGTTTGTTTGTTTGTTTTAGCTAAGCTGGGTATACATGAACCCTTTAGTTCCATAAGTCATATTTCACAGGTCTGGAATTTGGGAGAATTACTCTGTTGATTTTGGAACCTTGCAAACAAGTTAGTTTTGATTCATGTTCCACTAAAGACATGAATCCCAGATCCACTATTTGCTTCTGAGTTCATCTGTGAGGAAAAAAGTGTTGCTATTACAAAAATTACACATGGAATAATCAAACAAGCTGACAAAACAAATAAATTTGTTAGAATGGGGCAATAAAGCATACATTAAAGAAGAACATACAAACAAATGGTATTTTGAAGGCAGGAGCCCATTACAAGAGACATAACAGGATTTAATGAAGCAGTAAGCAATGCTAGGAAACCATGCAGGTGACCTCCAACGACACAGTAAATATGCTCTAAATGACAAATTTACTGTAAATTCATAGAGCATCCTTCAGTTGGAGTATGATGACCCATCTGACTCTTTAAAATGTTTTGCAACCTTATAGTAAACTGCTTCRTTGCCCCCTAATGGCAACAATGCAAACCTCTGATTAAAAAAAAATATCAACTGTTTTTGAGTGGACATGTCTTTTGTCTTTCACTGTAATATATTTGTATGTAAAACTTGATAAATACTAAAAAATTTAAAGGCTAGCCACAGGGTATTTATTAAAAAATCATTTAAAGAGCAAGCAAATATTTTCATCACTTTCTCAAGTAACATATGTGAAATCTTAGTTGCTTCCCTAAAATATATGAAAATAATATTTTTGTGGATCTRCTTTTCAGAGGCAATTAAAATTTTGTCTATAATTTATTAAGCATATCACTTCTTAAAAATTAAAGAGATCAGATAGCAAAATAAAAGTTTTATTACACATGTATAGCTCTCAGTAAACAGTGGTGTCTAATCAAGAGCCGATCTTTCTTTTCCATATTGAATTTTTTCTATAATTGTGTTTTTTCAGGCCCTTTAATAATGACTTAGCAGACTACTGGATGCCTGTGGATTTGTACATTGGAGGAAAGGAGCATGCAGTTATGCACTTATTCTATGCAAGGTTTTTCAGCCATTTTTGCCATGACCTAAAGATGACAAAACACAAGTAAGCCTTATATATTTCTGTAAAAATCTTTCATATTTCATTTGACTAGCAAGAGTGTTAGTGGATGTTGTTATGATGATAGAACATTACATTGAATAAGCTTGAATTTTCCTGCTTGTCAGTCTTGGCTAACTACTCRGTTTCTCAGAGTCAGTTGCGTTTTCTGTATGCATACATACATAGCATGTTTATTACATGAGTATTAACTGGCTCAGAGCAAGTGATAAAATGTTGCGGTAGATTTTCAGGCTGCAAAAGCTTGCATAAACTAGTAACTTCAGGCATTCTGAGTAGAGCTATTATTTCAGATTAGGTAACTTTATGCACAGTAATACCATTAATTTCAGTGGAACCATGCATATGTAGAAAAATAAGCACTCCTAGAATTCACTGCAGTATTGGAGCTGAACAGTGCAAAACAGTTCTTGATAAGCAAAAGCAGTATATGTACCTGCTTTTAATAAAATAAAATTTCTTTTTAATTAATGACTTGTATATAATTACTTTTAACTATTCTTGTTGCTGATGCTGCTATAGCCTGATTCATTATCTTCTTTTTTGGTTAGAGGTAAAGTTTGAGGCAGGAGAGTGAGTCATCTGATGTTCTATTCTTTGTCCTCTCAAGTTCCTAGCTTGATGTCCCCATTTCCACTGAAATTCTGCCCTTTTTTTACCCTGAAATGCTATCACAGAATGCCTCAACAGGGAGGATACTAGTGTCAGAATAGTGAAATACTGCCCCATGCTCTGTCCAGTTCTCCCATCAGCAGAGACCTTTGAATAGATTGAGTCAAAATGAGGGGTCCCATGAGAGCAACTGCTCAGTGATTTCTCAGCTGGCAACTCGTATGCATTCATTCTTTACTAGTATCCACTCTAAAAACTTGATGTAAAAGAGGAACCTACATATACATGGCACTGAACTCTCTTGAATGCATCAGTTTTGCYACAAAGCTAGAACTCAAGTAGCTGTGCACCGGAAAAAGATGGACTAGTTTGTGGAGCCAACCCTGAGTTATTTCATAATCATTTGATGAAAACAGGCGATGTGTTTTCATCACTCATTCTTGCCTGCAGAATAGTTTGCAGTGAAAGCTGTATTTGAGATTTTGGATGTGGGTAATTTGTGTACCTGAGTTTCACCCTGTTGTCTCCAGCTTGCACAGCTGCAGCAGGAAGGCTGTTCCTTCTCTGAGGGAGTGAGTCTCTCCAAGCAGATCCTTTCTCTCATAGGCACTATTCCTTTAAACAGATTATTTCAGAGCTTTTCCTTGCAAGCAATTTCAGGTTTATCAATTCTACAAGAGACTTTACAATCCTAATCTATCAGCCATCTAGTGGAGCTGTAACACACAGCAGTAAAATGTTCTTTTGCTAGTCAAATTCTTCCATCTCCCAAAACAACATTAACATGGTGGCTGAAGTATTGCCACTGTAAACTGAGACCACAAGGAAGGGAGGTTTKCTTGCAAAGTAAGCGGTCTGCTCTGGTGTGCAAGAAAAGGAGGTATGGAAAGAGGCCAGCTTGGCTGAAAAGGGACCTGAGTGAGCTCAAGCACTAAAAGAAGCGCATGGAAAGGGGAAGCGAGGATGGGCTACCCGTGGAAGAATGTGGAAGCATTAACTGGGCAGGCAGTGTAGAATTAGAAAAGGCCATAGCTCATCTAGAATTGAAAGCGGTGAAGAATGTTAGGGCAGTAAGAAGGGCTTCTGCAGATACATTGACAGGAACATCAAGGAAAGTGTTGGCCTGATACAAAATCAGACAAAGAGCCTAGTAGCAAAGGACAATCTTTGCCTTGGCCTTTGCTGTCAAGGTTTGTGCTTAGTACGAGAATTTGAGGGAGAGAGATACTACCCACTGTAGAGTAGGATTGAGTTAGGGATCACTTAAATAAACCAGACATGTACAAGTCCATGGCACCAAATGGGATGTATCCAAGGGTGCTGAAGGAGCTGGCCTTTACCATTGTGAGGCTGCTGTCAATTGTTTTTGAAAGGTCATGATGATCAGGGAATGTCCCTGTTGACTGGAGAAAGGCAGATGCAAAACTCATCTTCAAGAACAGGCAAGATGGATGATCCAAAGTACTTATAGGCCAGTCAGCCTCACATTGGTCCCCGAGAATATTTTAAAGCAAATCATCCTGATAGTAATTTTCAGGCACATGAAAGACAAGGTGGCTGGGAGTAGCCACTATGGATTTACCGAGAGAAATTATGCCCAACTTAATCTGCCTTCTCTCCATGGTGAGATGATTCCCTCTGTGGATGAGGAGAGAGCTGTGCATATCTTTTACCATGACTTTAGCAAGGCTCTTAACAAATTTTCCCATGGCATCCTTGTAGTTTGACTAGGGAGATGCGGACTGAATGGGTGGACTACAGCATGGATGGAAAAACTGCCTGGACCATCAGGCTCAAAGAGTCAATGTTCAAAGTCTGACTGGCAACTGGTATTCCTCAGGAGTCACTGCTGAGGCCAATTGTATTTAACATCTCCATCAACAACCTGGGCAGTGCAACAAAGTGCACCCTCAGCAAGTTCACTGCACACTGGGAGAAGCCATTGATATTCTGGATGGTGGGGCTGCGACGCAAAGGACTTTGACAAATTGGAGGAGCAAGTCTGAGGTGCTGACAGGAATCTCATGAAGTTCAACAAAGGCAAATGCAGAGTCCTGTACATGGAGCAGATTACCCGTGGAAACAGACAGGGCTGGGCCAGGTGTGTGAGGAGGAGCACAACAGAGAAGGGCTGTAGAGGTCTTGGTGAACACCAAGTTAGATGTGAATCAAGCAGTAGGCCTGAGAGTATACTGCGCTGCATTAGCAAAAGCATGTCCAGCTTTGATTATCTCTGCTCATGACTCAGGAAGTCACATCTGGAATACTGTGTCCAGTGTTGAGGCCCCCCAGTGTGTGGGACTATATCAAACTGGAGAGGGTCCAGCAGAGGGGCACTAAGATGGTCAGGGACTGAAGCATGTGTCATACAAGGAGAGGCTGAGAGAGTTGAGCGTGTTCACCGTGGAGAAGAGAAGACTAAAGGGAGTCTAATTGCAGTCTACTGCAGGAGGATTATAGAGAAGACAGAACCAGACTGTTCTCAGAGATGTACAGAGAAAGGAAAAGAGTAACAGTCACAGACTGCAGCAAAGTCCAGCTGGATAGAAGGAAAATAATTTTGACAGTGAAGGTGGTCAGACTGGAACAGTTTGACCAGAGAGATTGTGGGTTCTCCATCATTGGGTATTTTCAAAAGTCAGCTGGACGAGGCCCTGAGCAACCTGAAGTTAGGTCTGCTGTGAGAAAGGGGTTGGACTGAATGACCTCCAAAGGTCCCTTCCAACCTACATCATTTTAAGAGTCTGTGATTCTGTAAACTGTATGAATTTGGAATGTGTTTTGTTCATACTCTTCTGTGATAGAGCAGTAGCACCAAAGCGCTGTGCCTAGAGTGGTCTAAATATGGTAAATTGCAGAAAAAAACTCTTAACTTCAATGAAAAAAATGCTCAAGAAGCACTGACTATGCCTAGTGACAATAGCAGAGAAAATCAAAATTGCTTTCTGTGGAAGTAGTTTGCAAGACTGGAGAATTCTTTTGAGGCCATATACAATCTCAAGAACTGTTGCACATGTGAAGATAAGTTACAGCATTGCCCCTAGGATCCGTTATATGTACTGCTTATACGTATGTTCAGAATGCAAGATGACTGGAACAAATTCATCAGGATGTGCAAAATTGTTTGCTTGCTTTAGCTCTACGCACTTAAAGCATTAGGTGCTTTTAAGCCATGAAGTCAAATTAGGATTTTGTTTTGATATGGAAATCTCAACTCCTTTATGAATATTACCACGTGTCTTAAATATGTTTTAGCATCGGTCAGAAGCTACTCAGTCTTCTGTTAGGTCTGCTCAAGGGCTGGTTTGAAAGATCTGAAAAGGTTGATGAGAAACAACAAGCTTATTGTTAGGAAGCTTGAAGTCATGGTGTCGAAGCCMGCTGCTCCGGGGGAAAACATTAAAATGGTAAAAACCACTGCCCTCTTGTGCATTTTCAATCTTTCTCTAGTAGCTCAGATCTTGTTCACTGATTAAATTAGTAAAATTCTGCTACGTCTCAGATAATGAGAGCTGCCACCATTTAAAGTGTTATCTAGTATCCTGACAAATTTTTATGATTCTYCTATTAATCTGTAGTAATTTTTCATTTTGAGAGGTTTTCTTCATGGAAATTTTCATTGTTTGGCTCCTATCCACTGACTTTCAAATCCATTGAAATATTTCCTGATAGTCTTTAATTCTGTACTAATGGCTGTTAATATAATAGTGAGGTTGAAAACAGAAGTTTAAAATTTCATAGTTTAGATTTTCAAAGCAATCTCTTCACGTATGATGTACATTATTACAAAAGAAATATTATAGGCCATTCATTTACAGATGTCACACATGCTCTCATAGAAGATGCAATGTTTATAGGCATCTAAAATTGTAAAGGTGTTAATATAGTTTAAATATCCCCTGAAGATGGGGCGTGATCTTTTATTTTATTTTTTTAATGCACTGCACTGGAGATGGTGGGAAGTGCTGCTCATTTCCTCAGTAATGACAAGGCAGAATAAATAGCACCCTCTGGGTATTGATACATGTGACAACAGATCAAGCCCAAATTGATGTCATTTTGTTTTAGCAATCTGGTCTGTAAAGTGCATTGGTTCTGGAATTAATTCACAAGCCAGTCAGCCCTCCCAGCTGTGACCACCGCTGGGAGAGGGGCCAAGGAGGCGGCTGGGGCCAGCAACCTCCTCATCTGTTCCAGCTTAATCCACCATGGCGAGTGTGTGCTGACACACTCGGCTGCACCTGCTCCACTRTGTTACTGCAAGTACAAGTTACACAGGATTTGGCTCTTCCCTAGGCTTTAGTAATCAGTTCTGTCTGATAAATAATTGTAAATGGAATCTAGCACGTTCTCCCTGAAGGATTATAAAGCAACAAAAAAGTTTATTGTTGCCATTAAGTCAGCAGATTTGACCGTGATAGAGAGCAAATCTGTTGAGTAAGAAGGCACTGGTTTTACATAGCTGCATTACAGAATAAAAGAAGATATGTGTGTGACAGAAATAGCTTATTCTGTAGAGAAAGGATGTTAGAGCTTCTCTGCGTTCATTAGGGACTTTATCACTAGTGTTGATTTAAGTAAAAGCACTCAGCTATTGACTGTGTAAAATCTGAATATTCAATATTGTTTGATCTTTTTTCTGCCTAAAATGATCAGCTCCCACATCCCCCAGTCACTTCTGGCCTTCTACAGGATTGCCAGATTGTTACAGGTAGATCTAACTGCAGGTCTCACAAGTACCTGAATTCAGCTGACAGTGACTGACCAAGGTCTTGCCTCGACTCTAGGCCACGGTGTTGGGCTCTCTCAGCCTTTCTAGAAGTGTGGGATGCAAATCCATGCAGTGAGCTCCCTTGCTAGAGCTATCCCTTCTTCTCAGCCCACTGCTTATCACTGTTGAAGGCTCCACAGAGTCCTTCCAGCCAGGTCATTTGTAATTGGATTGAAAGTCCCATTAGTCACCTTGCATAGAGCAGAGTGAGGAGCCTGAGGACATGGCACTGAGCAGGAGTTCCTGAGCTGTCAGTCACGTTTGCCCCTCCATCCATTGCGTGCTCCTATATGGAAAGATTGGTCTATCATGGAAATGAACCTGTATATGAACATTACTGAAAGGAAAAAGATGGATTACACACTTCAGGGCTAGCACAGCTGATCTTTCTTGGAGGTGTCAGGCAGACTTCACAGGTGGGGTCCCATCTGACGTACAACGTGACCAAAAGCTGCACACAACTAAGGCCACAGTGCCCATACTCCAGCGTGGGCGCAAACAGACTTATGGGCAGGTAAAGGCATATTCCCTTCCAGCATCCTTACAACTTGAAATGTGATCGAGCGTTCAAATAAACTCAAGCCACCTCTTTSCTTACTGTGCCAGAAGCGTCTGTCTGTCTGAAGATAGCTGAGTTTCCAGTTGTTCCCAGTGACATGGCTCAGGAGGTATTTATGACACCAGGCCATGAGTGGGTGCTGCAGTATTTGGATCAGAATTGCATCACACCTGGTGTCCTGCGGCGTCTTGGCAGTCCCCTTCCACGGTCAAGAAACACATCGCCGCCTTCCAAGGGGAAGGTTTTAGGTGTGCTTTTTTATTAATGTAGATTAAAGTGTAACTCTGCATGTGACCATGAGATGGAGCCACCACAACACTGGCAAAATCACTATGCACTTCGGGAGAAATTCAGTACGGGGCTCAATTTGTTTCTGAGCCCTGTGTTTATTAGACGGGCTCTGGCTTTCTCATTTTGGGCATGTCTCCGTTCTCCTGCAGTCTCCCACTAGGAACACATGGGTTTTTTTTCCCCATACTTGGTAATGTATTTTTTTGTATTGCATTTTTGTAGCCTCTGTCAGCATAAACAAAAATAGGAAATGCACATTCCTACATTCAGCTTTTAATAACTTRGCGTATGATCTGAACTAACTCTGTGTCATTAAAAATAAGTGTTCCTTGAAAAATCACTTCCAGTGGAGAGCTTGATCTGATTTGGATGTTCTGCCTACCTCGTTAGCTTTATTTTAGATAGCAGCAAGTGTAGCTATTTTAATAACTGTTTGAGATCTTAGCCAGACTGAAGTCTGAATGATAGGGGGAAAAAAGTATTTTTATTTTTCCTTAGTATCATGTCTTTAGTTTGTAGAAGAAACTTACCCTGGACAGTTATCTCCTGAAGCATTTTTACACCATTTGTTGATGATAGGATTACAAGGTTTTTGTTCCCAATTTTCATCTTCTAATTCACTTGGATAATTTGAGACAATTATTTGAGTTTTTAGATAATGATTACCTCCTATTTTTAAAATACTCTTTCTTGTTTGTACTGTCTAAATTTGACTTCAGTTGTCATCTCCTTAAGTTCCTTTAATTTATCTCTAAACAACAGGATTTTTCAAGCAACCTATGAAATATTGTTTAGAAAAATATTTCTAGAGATGCTTGAATTGCTACTCTCACTTAACATTGTTGATAAAACCAGGTGGCATGGTAGAGACTAGTGCTGCTTGGTGGCTGAATGATACACTATGTGCCAGTACTTGCACAATATTTAGAAGTATTCAAAATATGTAAGGAAGGAAACTCGTGTTCAAATATGAGTATGTTGAAGATAAAGTATGAAGCCTGTCACTTTCTGTCTCCCAGTTTAAAGCTTTCCTTTCAAATATCTCCTTACTTCAGAGTCATCAAAAGGGTTTAAAGGGTAGTACTTGGAAGATGCCTGCTTTAATACAGTTAAAACATGCATAATTGTTATATAATTTAATAATACTTTAACTATATTATTAAATAAATTACAGTGGTTTAAATAATGAGATAAATTGTCATATAATTTATATTGCCTAGTAATGTAAAATACTAAAATGACTTCATAAAAGTGTTTTGGATTATGACTTCTTTGTACATGTGAAGTAAAATATGAAAGCCTATTTTTATTTTTCTTCTTTAGATGGATGGATTTATTCTAGCTTTTTGAAAAATATGTAAATATAAGTGATGGATCCTTTTTACATAAGTTGTTTCGGTAAATATGTGGGGCTTTGTTAGGTGGAATTGGGGAGGATTCAGATTGCTTAATGTTGRGCACACATGTGAGCATTAGGAGGTGCAAGTCAGTAGTAACCAGTGCTGATTAGCATGTCCTTTAAAATGATGGTCACCAATGTCTTTGTGTCAGAGGATCCCATGAGAAGACTCCCCAGACTGTGTATGCCTTCTGGGTCTGGCTCCGTACCTCCTCCCTGGCCCCTAGCATTCTTGGGGTTGCTGTTACAACTGCCTTACTTTCCTGACCTGTCGAGTGGGGACCAAAACCTCTAGARATTAATTTTGTTGTCTTTTTTTCAGTGAAAACAATGACAGACRAGTGACTTGATGAATTAGAAATACAAGATCATTAAAGGAGGCGGCAGCAATAATGTATCTGTCAACCAGAGYAGTGTTTACTTACAGTTTATTTATTTCTTGCTGAGTGCACCACTGCCCTTAGCTTTGGTCCTTTTAAGRCTCTTTTTAGCTCTATCATACACACATTTGAATGAGAGCTTATACTCCCTGATATAAATTTTGATAGAAAAGTAAAGTTTTAATGTTCAAGATGCTAAAAAATTGATCCATTGACATGTGAACTTTCCAGCATTGCCATTTTTCTMGTGTACTTTTTTCTTACAGCTAGGTCTTCACAGCTAGTTCTGCAAAGGGACAAGGCATGCAAGTGCTTATGTTAGAGAAACTATCTTCTCCGTTTATAGAAAGAAATGTGCAGCGAGATTTTGATTTGTTCAAAATGCTGTGCTCTTCAGAGAGAAGCTAGAACTAAATAGTTGTAAGACAGTGAGGCCAGGTACTTGAACGCTTTTACAAATGGGGATTTAGCTTGAAGTTAGCGAAATTGCACAGTTGGCCAAGAAACTTCTGTGTATTATCCAGATGCTAATTTGAAAAGTGATGTTAGAATAACTCAGTACTAAATCAAGATGCAAGAATGTGTGCAGAATACAAATAAATACTTACACTTGCCAGCCAGCCACCGTGAATAAATGCACAAAGTACTCTTTCTAAGGTGACACCCGTTTATGTATAGTCAACTTGAAATTCTTGTTTCATTAAATAATTGTGCCTGATTGGCTCAACACCAGAGGCTTATCATAAAGTATGCTTTTGACAGCTCCTTTCAACAGACAAATTTCTTTTTTCTTCCATCCTTAGGGAGCCTTTCCATAAGCTCTTGGTTCAAGGTCTTATCAAGAATCAGACATTCAGACGAACAACAACAGGCCAGTGTTTGAAGAGAGAGGAGGTTGATCTCACTGGTAAGAAAGACTGCAAGGSAAAACCAGCACAGATGCATCCAGAAAGTCAGGGTCTGCTTTGGTGTACAAGTCTCAGTGCTGGGAAAATTTGGAAGAGAAAATGAATCCTTGTAATATTTAAACTGGAGAGCAACTTCTGTGAGTTTTGGATTCATATCCACTCTGAGTGCACAGAGACCCTACTAATCCAGCAGCTTTTATTTGCATCCAAGCACAGAAATAGTGCTATGGTGTTATTTTAGCTCCAGTGTCGTCCAAAGGACCAGAAGTCAGTTTTGTTAAGACAGTGCTCAGCAGCTTGCTGAACGGAGCTAGTAGTCCCAGCAAACAGACAACCTACAAAAACACCAGGGCAAAGCTAACACAGATGTTGGTGTATTCAGTAGATATTAGGCATGTGTAACGCAGGTATAGGAAAAAGTGTTGTTTCTCAAGTTCTTTCCAGTGCCTTCACTGCATAAGCTGGAGCAGCAGCCCTTGTTTGAGGAGCWGTAGCAACAAGAGTGGCTTGGTCGTATTTGCCTCCCTTAAGCACTCCTCTCGCGCAACCTTGTTTTCATTGTTCTTCTCCTGCACACAAACCCCATAAGCCAGTTAAAAACAAACCAAAAAACCCCTTACATTTACCACTGTCTGCTATCCTATTTTCTTCCAGAAAAGCTAGGGCTTTTCCGTAGCAGGTGTTTTGCTCCGTTGCACCTTTATCAGTGTAAAGGCCCTTTCCATCTCTAAGTTCATGCAACAGAAGGCAGGTTCTTGTCAGGATAACTTACTGCAGTTGAAACCTATGAATTGAAATCTGGTGTTTCTAAAAGCTAAGTGCAGGTCAAAATTGTACCAAATCAGTACACYTATCTAGGAGGTTCTAAATGTCAGGGTTATAACAATGCTTAAGTCTCAGGGGCTATCAAGATAGCACAGAGGATGAGTGCGAGATACAGCTTCCAAACASTAGAAAGAGACTTTGTCATGATGCAATGGAAGCACTGGGATATTAATTGTGTTAAAATATGAAAGTAGGAAAAATTTGGGAGGGAAAAGGGTTATTACATTTACAATGGGTTTTCCTCTTTAAACTGTTTGGAAACCCAAAAAAAAAAAAGCCACTAGAAATAGTTGTTTCTTCTTATACTTAGGGAACAAAATTAATTGCTGTTACAAATGAGCAAAATTTATTTTAATATTTTGTGTATGTCTTAATATTTAGGAACTGAACCAGTTTACCTAAAAACTGGTGAGAAGCTCCAAGTTGCTTGGGAAAAAATGAGCAAATCTAAGCACAATGGAATAGACCCTGAAGAATTTGTGAAAGAGTATGGCATTGACACCCTACGTCTTTACATTCTGTTTGCTGCTCCTCCAGAACAAGATATTTTGTGGGATGCTAAAAGTAAGTTGGATTGTTTCTGTTGTTCGGTTTGGGTTTTTTTCTTTTCCTAGTGTGTTGTATTTTAAACACAAAATTAATACAGTTCTTGATGCCCAAGTTTTGGAACAATTGAATCAAAGAAGTATAATGAGCAGGTTTTATTGTTTTTCTTTTAAAAGAGAGGGGGTCACAAAGCTGTCACTGAGAGGCAGCTTGCAAGATTATTGCAAGCAGCTTACCTCTTTCAAGCTAAAAGCATGTATGAAAAGTACTTCTCAAGTGGTATTCTCCTCTGAAATAATAGAGTGCAAACCTGGACTTTATTCTCTTTTTTTTTTTATTAGCTATGATTGATTGACTGAAAGTGATTATTTTAAGATTATTTTCTTCATTATARGATGGTTTTTTAATCATATCAGATTACAGATAAAACTTTGCAATTTTTTATTATTTCCATTTATTTACACATGTATGCAATGRCTTTTGTAAGCTGGGCCATGAAATACTTCTCAGAAGAATCTCATTAGAAGATAATCAGAGTTCCTARTAACTAGCATTTGTACACCCGTGACATTTTTATGAGCTTAGTTCTTGAATAAGATAAGATTTACCCTCCTACACACTTATCTACTGCCATCATGCAATTTGTCATACTGACAGATATTAATTTCTTTTACCTACTGTGGTTCATACATTTTAATGTAGTCTTATGCATACATTTACATCTAGTCCTCTTGTTGCATAAGGCTTTAATAAAACTGGTTTAAAAAGGTGTATTTCTTCATCCTTTCCTGTGTTAGCTTYGTGCTACTTAGTTCAGCCTGCACTAAGCATTACTTCAGTTGGTGTCTGTCACCCTTTACATTCATATGTGTTTATTTACATATTATTGCACTGTTGTATGTACTGGAGGAGTGCGCTATATGACTTTTCTCAGTTGGCTTTCTGTCATCATCTGATCATAACAGTACAGAGCTAGGCATATAAGGAGGTAATGTCTCTTAAAAAAACCAACAGCTTGGAATCAGCCTGGAATTCCTGCATCCCTAACAGTGCACAGGTACATAATTCCCTCTGAAGCAGCTAATTCAGTGATACACAATCTTTTTGCTGTATTTTTCCATCTTGAAAATGGAATAACTAAATTAGTATGAGAACTGTGGGTATAAAATCTTAGTTGCAAAGTATACAAGAGCTTAGTGGTTAAACATTCTTTAAGCAAGCAAAGCACATGCAGAT
>JASVER010000053.1:834263-927597 GCA_030449065.1 Oceanodroma leucorhoa
ATTAGTATGAGAACTGTGGGTATAAAATCTTAGTTGCAAAGTATACAAGAGCTTAGTGGTTAAACATTCTTTAAGCAAGCAAAGCACATGCAGATGTAATGCTGGCAAAAATGCAGTTAGTCATTCAAACCAAGCTGTTTACCAGTTGAGAAATACAAAGAAAGATTTCGGAGTCCTGTCCTGTTAAGAGAGTATTGGAAAACATGAACAAAAGGAGATGTTAGCAGCCTAAAGATATTTCCAGGGGAAAAAAATGGAAAGTAGGTGAAAAGTATCTCTGAAATCTTTAAGGTTTGGTMTGAATTTCTTGATCATAACAAAATAGTGAAGGTTTAAATTGAAGAAATCAAGCAGGTGCCCACCAAGCCGCTCTATCACTCCCCTCTCCTCAGCTGGACAGGGAGAGAAAAATATGAYGAAAGGCTTGTGGGTTGAAATAAGGACAGGGAGATCAGTCGGCAATTACCATCTCGGGCAAAACAGACTCTACTTGGGGAAATTAATTAATTTATTACCAATCAAAATCAGAGTAGGGAAACAAGAAATAAAACCAAATCTTAAAACACCTTCCCCTCACCCCTCCCTTCTTCCCAGRCTCAACTTCACTCCTGATTTTCTCAACCTCCTCCCCCCCKCAGCRGCGCAGGGGGACGGGGAATGGGGGTTGCGGTCAGTTCATCACAYGTTGTCTCTGCCGCTCCTTCCTCCTCAGRGGAGGACTCCTCACACTCTTCCCCTGCTCCAGCGTGGCGTCCCTCCCATGGGAGACAGTCCTCCATGAACTTCTCCAACATGAGTCCCTCCCATGGGCTACAGTTCTTCATGAACTGCTCTAGCATGGGTCCCTTCCACGGGGTGCAGTYCTTCAGGAACAGGCTGCTCCAGCGTGGGTCCCCACGGGGTCGCAGGTCCTGCCAGCAAACCTGCTCCAGCGTGGGGTCGTCCACGGGCTGCAGGTGGATATCTGCTCCCCCGTGGACTGCCATGGGCTGCAGGAGAACAGCCTGCCTCACCATGGTCTTCACCAGGGGCTGCAGGGGAATCTCTGCTCCGGTGCCTGGAGCACCTCYTCCCCCTCCTTCTTCACTGACCTGGGTGTCTGCAGGGCTGTTTCTCTCACAKATTCTCACTCCTCTCTTCCAGCTGCTGTTGCCGAGCAGTTTTTTCCCCTTTCTTAACTATGTTATCCCAGAGGCGCTACCACCGTCTCTGATGTGCTTGGCCTTGGCCAGTGGTGGGTCCGTCTTGGAGCCGGCTGGCATTGGCTCTATTGGACGCGGGGGAAGCTTCTAGCAGCTTCTCACAGAAGCCACCCCTGTAGCCCCCCTGCTACCAAAACCTTGCCACGCAAACCCAATACAGAAAATTKTCTTATTCAGAGAATATTAAATACTGTTTCTCAGTTGCCATGATCCTTCTCTTTGCTGGATGTGTTTTGATAGGCTTTTGAGGATTGCCCTCCAGAGTAGATTCCTTGTCTTTTCAGTGGTGGGCATGTAGGCAGGGCTTCATGTCATTCTCTCTCCCTCTCCCTTGGTGTGGACAAGCAATCTTCCAGACTATGCAGGACCAGATGTGGTCAAACTTACCCAGCAGCTTATTACACCATTACTACAGTCTGGATAATGCCAAGCCTACCGTGTCTAGATGATCTACATGCTTCTGGTATGAACAGGAGATGGAAAGTTTGGGGAGAGCATCATACTACCAGTCTAACCTATGAGAGTTCATGAGGATCATGCAGCCGTAGTCAATAAGGTTGTATTTTACTGTTCTAGATGTGCAGGAAGTTTTTCATCTAGTGCAGTCAGACAGATAATCCACCTGTATTGCAGTCACTCACATGCCTTTTACTTCTCCCAGTTTAGTAGTAGACCTGGCGGTCTTTTCAAGCACAGTTGTTGGAGCAGAATTGGAAGCTCTTGCCAGTTGGGACCTCTCTAGGGTATGTTGATACTGTGCAGTGCAGTGTGATGTAGTGCTGTGCAGTCTAGTAGAAACACAACACATCTAGAAGAGAGAGTGAAAGCCGTATCAGTGCCACACATCAAGCCATACCTTCACTAGTGGCTCTGCACCACACCACATGGAGGACCTGGCTGTGAGCAGCAGTAGCTTGGGTGTCTCTGTAGCACGGTCCCTAGGTCACAGAAACACATTCTTAAAGGATCCATGGTGCAGGACTGATGCCTGCAGGGTCTGGGTGAACAGCTTTATAATCTTCCCATCCCAAACTAAGCTGTGTCAAAAGATGGTACCAAGGATCGGAGCCTATACKCATTAGCACAGTAGCATCTCTGTAGCAACAAAAGTATATGTAATTTCTAAAATCAAATTTTWGAAGAAACCTCTACATTTAAAAAAMCATGTGTGCATATGTGTGTGTGTATATGTATGTTTGTATTCTTCCATGAGTTTGAAAAATGAGAGCATGTAGAAGAACTTTTTTCTTGAGTCATTAAAACACGAGATGAACATTCTAATATTGACATAACATTGGGTTATTTTACCGATTTAGCAAATATTCTTGCTGTATAGATGTTTTAAAGTCATTGCAGAAAAATGCTTTTGTTTTATCTTACTGATTTCTTTCCATTAAGGCAACCTGACATTATTTGTAAAGGCATTTTTAATTGCATTGACATTTTTCATTTAAAATACATTTTTTTTTTTTTTAAATGTTTAACTCTAGCATTCAGTTTCCTTTCTGCTTTTCTTTAAAGTTTTGGATTCATTCATTGTAACTGAAATTTGTTTCTGCACTCTTTTATTAATCTCAGCTGATGCTATGCCAGGTGTTCAGAGATGGCAGACGCGCCTCTGGACACTTGTAACCAAACTTATTGAAGCAAGGACTTCGGGAACCATGCCCAATCCTGGACTTCTGAATAAGAAAGAGAAGACTGAAGCCAGAAAGATCTGGGATCAGAAGAACCTGGTGATATCTGAGGTTAAAAGAAACACATAGTTTGTAAATGACTAAATAAGTTGCTGCTCATGCTAAAACCGTATGCTTGCCTTAGAGAGTCAAGAGTTTTTCCTCAGATGATTAGCTCATAAAATAATTTTTCAGTGAATTGTTCTCTGCATAAGTAATTTTATTTACCTGCAAATCTTATGGGACAGAACTCTTGCAAAATAGTAAGATTTGGATTGGCAAAATTTCTCTGCTGTGTGCCTCCTTTAAAGGATGAAGTGTTATGGCATTAAAATGTTACCAGTCTGGGTTTGGAGTAACTTCATTTCCAGTAGCAAAGCTATAGGTGAGTTACGCAGGTTATCCCTAACAAGAGCTTTTGATCTGTTTGCTTCACACCTCATTATCATGCCTGCTGTTTCATATAAAATGAAAGAAAGTTGTTGGAGAAAATACATTAGCGTATCCTAAAAAAAATAATTATTGAAATGATTGTTCATCTCTTCTGATGTGTTGTCTTGTGCTGTGATTAGTGTCAGTTCAATTATCCAAAACTCAGAAGGAGACAAATACCTGCAAAATGAACTTAAAATATTTTTATACATATAAAAACTTTTCCTGATTTAAATCCTGTGGCGAGGGACATTCCAGGTGTTTTAACAAA
The DNA here is from genome assembly GCA_030449065.1 of Oceanodroma leucorhoa. Lineage (NCBI taxonomy): Eukaryota > Metazoa > Chordata > Aves > Procellariiformes > Oceanodroma > Oceanodroma leucorhoa. Next base: position 837,845 of record JASVER010000053.1, read on the forward strand.
CATTAGAATTATAATCTTGTTATGGATAGTCAAGCTATATCCAGCATAACTGGATTTACAAGTATGAAGACCTCTTCAAGGGTGAAAGAGAAGATATTTTATTAAAGAAAATAGAGGGTGATTACTAATACACAGTTCTAACTGGCATTGATTGAAGCTTTTAAAATCCTGAAACAGAGGGGCACTAGTCAACTGAGTTTTTATATGACTATTATTTTCCCATCCACACATGTGGTTGCATTTATGATGTGTTTGCACGCTGAAATGATTTTCATGTAAGAGGTAAGATGGGCATACTTCACAAATTAAAATTGATTAGCAAGAATTATTTTTCATTTTAAAACCCAATATTCCATGTTTGAGAATTTTCAGTAATTAGTGACAAACCTTTTCTTTTAATACAAGGTAACAGAGTACTTCACAAAGGATCATTTGTTCAATGCAGCTATTTCTCGATTGATGAGCCTCACTAACGTACTCTATGTAAGTACACRATATGAATGAAGGTATTTTTCTCTCAGATTCTGTTCCTGTAAGTCTTTATACAAAGCAAGAGCTGCCTGAACTATAGGTCCAGCTTTCCATAAGTCATTCACTGTCATTAATATTGCTACTCACTTGAGAGCCTCAGTTGAATTATTCGGTTGTAAAGCAGTACATTCTAGTATCACTGTAACACTGAAACATATTGTTTTGCAGGATGAGCATGATGGTATTAGAGCCACTAGGTTCTGATGTTTACATCTGCATCCTGTAATTTCAAAAGGATACATTTTGTTTAGCTCTGTTCTTTGTTCTCTTGTTTTTAAACAAGTTGCATAGGTAGCTAGGTATAGTAGTACATTATAGAATTACCAAACATTCTGATTTAAAGAAAAGGGTTATTCTTTACAAGAAAAATCACACATAATCTTACATTCCTCAGAGGCAGCTTTCACCACTGACCTGTTTGCTAGTAATAGAGTTTGCAAATTCCCCTTTTTAAAACAAACGTAAAAATAACTTAAGTCTTTAGCATTTTTTGTGTAGATTATGTTGTTTATCAGCCAGTGGCGATAGAGCAAATATAATAAACTATTATAGTTATTTTTGTTAACACTTTTAGTTCTGGTTGAGCAAGCCTTCAGGCATATAATGGTAACCTGATCTAGACCAGAAAACAAATAAAAATTTGGATTTTTTCAATAGTTCTGATTTTATCTAAGATTGCACTCCTAAAAGTGGCAGCACTCAATTTTTTTGAGGGGCACTGTGGTCCACATGGGTCTGTGTTCAGACTCCTGTACCAGAGCAGATCCCCAAGGGTCTGCATCAGCCTCTTCAGGATTAGCTTCCAAGTGTTAGAGGCACTCTGTGACCAAGAGTTGGGTTTTAATTCTCCGAAACTTTTAATAAGTTTCTAACTTACTGTGAAATTATGCTGTCCTGAGCATAGACATTGATTTTAGGTTTTATTGCTGCATTTTCTTCTTAAACTACTTTCCCTTCCACCCTAGAATATTTATATTAACAATTTATTTTCTTTTCCTTCTGTCTTTCGCTTAGCAAGCTTCTCGGCCTCTTATTCTCCACAGCGCAGAATTTGAAGATGCTTTGGCTACACTCTGCATCATGGTTGCGCCTATGGCTCCGCACATTGCATCAGAGATGTGGAAAGGTATTTCTAGAAATACACTTTTTATTGATGTTGCAGGAGAAAAGGCAAAAAGTTAACAGAATACATGTGTCACTTATGCCTCAATTCCTTATTTATCTTGTCACCTTCTGTCATAATACCTAAACAAACTTGAAACTTTTGGTGTTCCCAGATCTGTCTCCTTTTAGTTTCTTTCCCTTTGCATACAAAGGTGGGTTTCTTAAGACTAGGCAGGGAAAGGGAGAAGGAAGAAAAATTCAAGACGGGACTTGCATGAGGAATTTGTATGTTAGCTGCTAGCTGCTCCTGTATGTGGATGGCAGTATTAAAAGCTGAACCTGAGGATAGAAGCAGCTCTTTTTCAAACAACTGTTCAGAGTCTTTGGACTACAAATATTTTCTTTCAGGAATTCAGGCAGAGAGGACCATGTCAGAGGGCTGTATACTAAAAAGATTAAAGGAGTGTTCAATAGAAATCCTACTCTTGTAAAATTCTCCAGAAGTTGAGGGATGTTATGCTGCAAATTAACCTCTCGCGGAGAATGGGAATGGTAGATGGGAAATCTTTTTTAAGATCTATCACAGYTGTAAACCTTGAAGCCTGAATCCCAAGTGGGCTAAGTTGCGTGGTGAAATAAGGGATGTGCAYGCCAGAGTTCAGCAGTTGCTTTTAAGGTTTATTGGGAGAAGTCCCAAGACGTGTGTGGGAAGATAGGAATATATTCTCCATTAAGACTGGCCACAGATTGCTGTGTGGTTTTGGACCTAATGTTAGCTTTTGGATGCTGTTTTAACAGTTTTATTTTCAACAGTCATCCTAAAACTTTGTGCATTAAAGTGTTTACAGAGCAGAGCTACTAAATTGCTTCTATTTCAGAGCTGTGCATGACCCTGTAATAATGTTACCTGCCAAAGAAAGGCTGCTCTTGTCCAGAGCAATAACCAAGGCAGAGACTCTAGAAACAGCAAGATATATTGGGGAGAGTGGGTTTTTTTCTGTGTTTTCATTTCCAATGTTTTTAAGATGTCTTAATAAAACCTTAATTGTTTAGAATAAAAAGTGGCATCAGACATCATCCATTTGGAGAAAGCTACTTCTGGTCAATATTCTCTTACAATATGAAGTACCATCTAATTAAAATTATACTTAAATGGAAGTGATGGTCACGATTTTGTTTTCCRCATTGGTTGAGATGGAGGCAGAAGAGGTCCAGGCTAATTATTTACACATAGAGTGCCTTGTGAACTTGAAATTCAAATAAATGTTAGGGAATACAGAAATATCAACTATGTTTGATAAAATGACAAAGAACACTAGGATGTCTTAATTAACATAACTTGTCAAACGCAAAGCTTAATCCTGTAATGTTTTGAATGTTAGATAAGGAAGTCTTTTCTTACTACTGAAATCACTGGAGAATGAGAACCATAAACATTTTCTGAATTTCTCTCTGATGTAAGAATGAAAAGGAAGCATAATAAAAATTGGGAGTGTATTGTCCTCAGCTCCTGTCTGCATTTAAAGATAAAATTTTGCTTGCATGGTCCAAAGACTGTGCATTGTAAGTCAGTGTGACTAGCACACAAAAACATTTTGTGGTGGGTATTACCTGAAGCATTTTATGACTAAACATGAAAATCACAATCTCTTTTAGCATGGTCATCATTGCATTACATCAAAGTTATGAAACAATTTTGTCAGGAGAACGTATGTACATTTAACTACTGCGTTGTGGTAAGAAGACTATATTATTTTGAAATAGCCAACATCTAGCAATTCTGTCCTGGGATTGGGATTTCTGGTGAAAAATGTCYAACTATATTCTACAAACAGATTCCCCAAGTTCATGTTCTGAATTGCACTCTGGTTCCAYCAAGTCTTGTTGCTCTTCTGGTGTAACGAATTAAACTTTATTATGTGTAGGAGATTATGCTTTCTTATTTTAAATAATTTCAGTATAAAAAWTAAGCTTTCTAAATATTTAGTTTTCTTCGTGCTTTAGTTCTCCATACACACTCAGAGTAAGTCTTTCTTTTTGTACCTTGGCTTTGCATCTAAATGTAGGGATGGTGCTGCTTCCTCTCTCATACACTAGTCAGGAAAAGGACTTTGTATATTATTAGCTCTATAAATAGCACTATAGCAGCRGACCCCCACACTTTGATGGAAGCCTCTGTCTGCTATTGAAATGCCARTAATAAACAACACATAAGCAAAGTATTTATAATTAAATACTGACATTTCATTCTAAAATAACTTGTATGCAGCCTTTACATTTTGTTTCRTTTAGTGATTAAAACAAGGAGCATTTTTCTTTCTGCAGGGGAAAATGAAACTGGAAAATTTGGAAGCCCTCTAGTTAATATCAAACAGATAATTTTACAGTTCTGTAGGAAGGTGGATAGGAACAGTGACTTGTTAACTCTGAACGACATTACACTTCCTTGTGTATTTAAGCTTTTTTTGAAGAAAAAGGATTTGCTTTCTTATTAGTGTTTCTCATTAGAAAGTTTAATACATAGTCAGATATGCCTAACATTAATTTTACTACAGCCTTAGAAGAGAGAGAAGACAAGAGCATCCTCATTAATTTTGACTGTTTGCATTGTGCTTCACAGGATGAATAATACTGTTACTGTTGCATTGTAATCTCTCCTTTTATGCTTTGCTGATCACTGATTATGATCAAGAAACATTTAAGAAGAAATTGTAATAGAATTTAAAACTAAATGTGAAATAATGACAACCTACAATAAGACCCTGACTTAATGTATTGTATTATATTAAGTTAGTTCTGCCAAAGATTTGAAGACAATTAAGCCACAGAACTACAGAAATTTCTAGCTAATCACCTGGAATGAGGCTTTGTGGAGGTAATAAAACAACTTTGGACAACTGGAAGCTCTTCTGCAGGTGCAAACAGTATTTTTTCAGTTTAAATGACAGGTGTGCTGGAAATCGAAAAAATCAACCAACCTTTTTTCTTTTTCTAGTTTTGGAATAAAAAGCTAGGCAAGAGAGGCTAGCATATGTAAGTATTAAAATCTTGAAGGATCTGCTGTCCAAAAATATCTGATACTGTTTGTTCTATTCAGTAATTACATAAAATATTCTCTTTTGCTCGAAAAAATAACATTTAACTGCAAAACATGATATGATAAATTTTAAGTATCTAACAAATTTTCTTAAGTATTTGCATTCTGAATGCATTTATATTTAAATAGCAAAAAAATGCTTTTTTGTATTTTGTTTTCCATTTCAATCTAAAAGCTATTTGACACAGATGACAATTAAATGTAAAAAAAAAAAATTGCAAATCAGTGTTTTTTAATACAGTAGCTTGTAAAAATTAAAACTTGGCTAAGTGTATATATATGTATGTAGGTATCCTCTTGATTAGCAGAAAGTTCTTTACAGCTRGATTTAACTGCAAATCAGTTCATCTTAATGATTGCCAACTAATGAAACTATTAGGAAAATTACGAAGATAATTTTAGAGTGTTAATTAAAGATGCTTTGCTTGACATTTTAAGTAATGACARTGGTATAAGTAATTTTGATTGTAATAATGCTATTCTGCTTTGTAGGAGTTGCATCAGAGTTCGTTTGAAATTCTAGCTTTTTAGTCCGCTGTGTTCTCTTTGTTAGTTTGTTGATAAACTTTGCAAATTCAGAACTTCAGTTTGATATCCCAAGGATGCTTCTGATGTAATGTTCAACTTTTAAGTACAATTAAAGTAAAATTAGGTAGATTCAAGATACAGCAATTTTTGTTCTTCTGCGGCTGAAGAATTATTCTCCCATGGGGTTTAGTTTATATGTGACCATCTTGTTTTCATGCATCAGGTAGGAATGAAGAATTTGGTCCCTTTGTCAGCTGGATGAAGAGCATACTTCAGTATTGGCAGTAAATATTTCCAGTTTGAGTGARGGGAAAAGCTGTTTGAATGCTGTTTGATAAGTGCCTCACCTTYCAGCAGCTGAACAATAGTAATCCAGTGCATTGATATTTTGTGTGTGAAGTAGTTCTTTCTCCTGCTTAGAGGAGGAACAGTTTTYAGTATTTTCGAGTGTCAACCTAATGGTCTTAATTGTGCAGTGAATACACTGGTTTATCGCTTAATAACATAAAAAGCGACTGTAGCCCCTCACTGTGGGAAGAGTTCATCCGGCTGATATCTTGGCAGTTTATGAACACTAACAGGATGAGGAAATCTGTTTCCTTCCTGAAACCTTGTATCTGAGGAATATACAGACACCATTTGAGACGTATTTTTTTTTTAGTTTGTTTGTAGTAGTACAGTATTTTGCTGTCCAGACAAGGATATGAAACTGCATATTGTGAGTTGTTAAATTTTTATTAGAGAGGGCACATGAAAGATATACACTGATAATAAACACATCTTAAGATGTATTGAAATGAAACATTATTGGAATTTGTAATGTATAATTATCTTAGCAACATTTTAACTGTCATTGCAATAGCTCTATTGCAAGAATTTCTTCTTCTGAATTCAGTCCTTGCTCAAGAAGGCTTCTGTAAAGAATAGAGCTGAGTAGAAACTAATTGACGTTGCAGATTTTAATTGAAAATCTGAATGCAGAAATCCCCCTTCACAAACCCAAGAAGAAACACAATTTGGAATAAAAAAAATATTTTTTTCATCCAAAAGTAATAACCCAAAGTGAAGGATAGTAAGTCCGTACAAATGGAGGAAGGCAGATCATTTTCAGAAGGTTAAAAGGATTCACGTGGAGTTTGCTGAATTGGAAACACATTCTAGAGTTAGCTTTTAGTAACCCAGRCTTTTCACAACCCTCCTTGGTGCTCCACATCTGTCGCTAGGGAATGTATAAAATGAATCCCCTAGCACTGTACKGAGTAAATGTAAATTTTCCTGACTTTACCCGGTTCTGTACTGCTATACCAGCAGTACAATACAGTTTTTCTCAGAGCTGTCTGGAAACAGCTGTTACTATATCGCTATCATTTCTTTGAGATTGCAGACCATTTCACATATGACTGACAGACATATTCCTCYTGGGCTGCAGAAAGGTATTTCGGACACACAACTTGCCTGAATCTGTCAAATAGGAAGCTCCTGCTCTGAGCTTTTTGAAAACTTTACCTGCTTGTCTGCTGGCGTGGTGGATTTTTACTTAACACAGATTTCTGTTGTTTTGAGTTAGCTAAATCCAAAAGTTATCAGCATTTGGATAATGGRCCCTCATAGTCACCGCACACTGCCCCCTCCGATCTTCCTGTATCTCCTGTTAGAAAATCCCTAGTCCTAAACTCTGATACTGTTGTTGCCTCAGATGCCTTCATTAACTTCCTTTTATCGCCCATTAAGACTTCCGACCTCCTTGCCTTTTCTGCTTTGTTAACCTCTCTGTGCCAGCCCTTGTCCCATGCCAGCTCTTACTCAGTTTACTCCATAATCACATCTTTTTCTCCTGCCTACATAATTTTGTGTCAAACTAGCTGCACTATTGCTGGAATTTTACAGATAATTTTATCTAGTGCTTTTTTCCTGTAAGACTAGAATTACCTTGCTGTCCTAACTTACCTTGCTGATACATGATTGCTTCCACATCTTCCTTCTTAAATCTCTTTAAAATGAGAATCTGCTCTTCCCCCCCAAATAGCACCTTAGGGGAAGTATTATGCTTGTGAAATGCTCATGTAATGCTAATAAAACATTGCCATGAGCTGAAACGTTGTTAGACTTGTCCTGTCCCCTCCTTCTCTCAACTCACTCATTTACAGTAATATAATATGCGTTTAACTTGGTGTTTTAACTTGGGCTCCAATGCTGTGAGATACTCGTTAGGGAAACCTTGTTTTAGTATTAGCTTGCTAGTCAGTAAATGTCCGCTGAAGCAGATCCAATTGCAGGATCAGGGCTTCAGATTGAGCACAAGTGTTGTCCTTGATTTGTCCTGTATGGATGTAGAGATGTGTCCGTGTAAGTAAATGGCTTACAGTAAGTAAAAATGTACTCAGGTGGCTTTCTGTCCTACGTCTGCAAGAGAATCTATAGCCATAAAAGCAAAATACGTCAAAAAATGTAAAGCAAAATGCACGGTGCTTCATAATGTGCACTGCACTAGGCGCTTTCCAGTACAAAAGGACAGTAAAACAGGTTTTTAGTGTTTTCACAGTAAAAGTCTGTGAAATGGTTGGTTCTTAACTTCTCAAACAGCGCTTTTGCGTAATGTCTCAGAATCAAGTTGGGGGGCTGAAGGAGGGTTCTGCCTCGGTCCTGACAAGCGGACCATCGCCATTCTGGATCATAGTGATGAAGTTCCTCGTTTTGTGTGTTTTGCATTTTGAAAATGCAAACCAAATTATTGCATTTTCTGTGTTCTACAGCTCACAACATGTGAATTAAGGCAGGAAGCCAAACAGGCAACATAACTAAAACCTTCATTCTGGTTTCCTGTCAAACTCTGTTGTCTGAAACTAGTTCTGTTGACTTTTGCACTTTTTTTTAATACGGATGAGCTCATAGCTCATTTTGTACCAAGAAAACGAACCAAAAGATAGACATTGTGCTTAGTCACAYTTTATCTGCTTCAGGATACATTTTAATTTTTTTTTATTAGTAGGTTTATTAGGACTGACAGCCTCCACGGGGATTAAAAGTCACCCTGGTTTTGCTTTCGTAGATAGAAGCTCTTGACTTCTATCAGAAAGTGGTTTTTAAATAGTTTGAAGAATCCACTTCAACAGGAAAATAAGGAGTGGCCAGTATGCATGCTTCTGCCACAAGGCATGTGATCAGTTGGAAAGAAATGAGCTCATCTGGATGTTCAAAAGCCAAAAAGAGAAGAATCTAGCCGCTGTTGTCTTTAAAGGCAATGTGATAATGAATCACCAATGCAAAGATTTTTTTCTGCTTGAGTTCCTATCTTTTGCTTTTCAGTTTCTGAGCTACTGTCGCAAGAGGAAAAAAAAATACACAAATCCAGATCCATTAAAGTGTTTTAATCAATTATTTACCTAATAAGATTGTGGCTTAGTTGTTATTCTTAGGAAATGTGCACGTACTTGCTTGCCGTTAGGAATAGCTCCCACCGGTCCACCCCACTGCCCCTTTCTGAATCATTCAGCAAATAGCAAGGCTCTGTGTCATTTTACCAAAGGGCTTTGTCTGAAAAAGTGCTGACAAAAATCTGGCGGATTTTCCTGGAGGAAGTTGCATTCCCTTTATGTCTCTCTCTGCTGTTATTCACTGTATTAGTCTAAGCAATCCAGCTGGGTAAATTGATGTATGTATTTTGCATGGGCTGGTTTTGCTCCTATGTCTGCCATTGTGCTGTGTTTTGAACAGCTTTAGGTACCTCAGTTTCAACAGTGAATCTTGTGTTGATGGGTTTTCTTTATGCTCTTGCTGGAGTTTCCCTAAACCAGATGAGATTTGAAATACATTTTGCAGTTCTGAATGAAGCATGTGCTTAAAAAAAGTTTTARTCTGTATTCTTATTCATACACAGAGAATGTTTTTAATTTAAAAATCCCCTGGCTTTGTGAGAATCACAAGAGCAATCATCATCAATATAGATCATATTTGACAGCCTCTTGTTAAGTGAGATCTTTTTATTTTGTCCTACAGCTGGAGTAAACAGCAACATAAAACCRACTCAGAAGCTTTTATTCAGTTAAATGCAGCTTCAGAATGAATTGCATCCTATTCTCCTGTTACTTAAACAAATCAGGAATGAATTGTCTTGGGGAGAGCAAAGCCTATTTATTAAAAGAAGATCGCTTATAGCCATTTTAGGAGTTTTTAAAAATAAAACCAAAGGATAAAGTATTTCAGAATGTACGTATCATAAGACAGAGAGCAAGCTGTGCAAGGTATTCTTATGTACCACCTTTAATTTGTGAAAAAACAGATACTTGACAAAATATGAGAAAATCTTGCATCTAGTTTGACTTGCAAATTTAGAAACTACACAGCRTATTACAGATGGTAAAATAATAAGCCAAAATTGGGTATCATTTTGATTGAGTTGTTAGTAAAWTTTTAATCAAACCGGTGGTGTTATTGAAAAAAATTGCAGTGTTATGATTGACTTCTAGAAGTAGAGGTCAGCTTGTGTTGCAGTATTACAATGTAAAATAATAAACAGTGGTCTTCTGTGCTTTTGGCAAAGTTTTGGAGTGCTAATCCAAATCTAAAATGTGCCTACAACATTCATGTTAGCATCCCTACACATGGTATAAAGCAAGCGCTTCAAAGATGTGTATCTTTCTGTTTATAATGTGCTGTAGGCTAATCTAAACAATGTTATTTCCTCCTAAGGGACTTACTTTTCAAGTCAACTTTATTCTGATATTATTTATCAAACAAATTCCACAGATTGAGTGTTCCGGTTACAGTACAACTGAATGTTTGACTGGTTTCATTTTCCAGGTTTGGCACATATGCAGAATAAACTTTGTACTCATCATCACTGGGATGTTGATGTGCTGCATCAGTCCTGGCCCAAAGTAGAYCCAGAGTACCTTCAGCCGTCAGATGTTGTGGAGATGTCTGTTCTAGTAAGAGCTTTTTCATTTATTTTTCAGTGGTGGTCAATTAATGCATTACGAGCTCAGAAGATGACAAAATTTCTGCTCTTGTGGAAGTCAGTTCCCTTCTTAGGTGGCTCAATGAAAGGTCAGAATAGAAGCTGCAATTACCATTGTGCTGAGTAATTAAAATGGTTTCCTAAATGAAAAAAATGTAGCAAGTCTGGAAGGGAGACGATCTAAATATAAATSTTTTTGAGTGCCTGTATGTTAGTACTTGTGGAGATTTGACCAATGAACAGCTGTGGGCAAGGATGGTACAGTCAAAACTGTGATCAAAATACAGGTCCCTCCAGATTTTTTTGCCTGACAGTGCATTTATGATCTTGGCCCTGTACAAAAATGTATAATTAGGTGACATTTCTTGTGGTACCTGTAGTGCTATGGTTGCCTAATACAACTTACCATAAGCTGGGTTAAGTTGCTGTGATTTTTGCCAAACGATGTTTCCTGTCTGCCTCGGGCTGAACTTCTGGCACATTTCAGTGGAGTGTATTGGCAGGAATGAGGTTGAGGGAAAACAGGTATCTTTCCTAATGTTAGAACTGCATTCCGGTTTCTCTTTGAGCTCTAACACCTTTGTGGTCCAGGGAAAGAGCTGGCAGTTCAGTAGAAGAGTGGACATAAAACTACATTTAGTTAACCTGTAGCTTTCCATAATGCGTATGTGCACACGCACACTGTAGTTTACTGTCTTTTTTCCTACACCTCTAATTAACTAGTCTGTATTCAGCATCGTTAAGCTTTATYGTTACATGGAGCACAGTAGCAGCAAGTGCCACTGCAGGCCATAGAGAGACTGCGGGGCTTGGAGCCAGGGGGTGGGAACCATGAGTAGTGTCTCAGCTCTTCCATCAGTGGGCTCCTGGTCAACTTGCATTCAAGTGCTTCATGCTCAGACATTATGGTAGTCTGTAATTACATAGTTGCATACTATTAGATCTGCAGGACTCCTACCTTTTTCGCTGCTCACCAAAGAATAACCTTTAATGTACCATGCAGACATTCTAAACTTAAATGTTTTAACTTAATTAAATGTTTCAACATAAACACTTTCTGTGTTTCTGGACATTGAATGAGATGGAGCCTCTAGAAGAAATGGCATTTGGTCATGTAAAAGTGCATGCTCTGTGTGTGTGTGTGCGTGTGCACGTGTGTGTGTAAAGGAAACAGAAGCCATGCATTTTATCTGCATTTTATCTATTTTATTATGTTAGCTCCTTTGGGTAGGAGGAGTAAGTTCAGTTATTTTTGTTTAGCTGGGTTTTTTGAGGAGCGAAGAGACTGGTTGCGTTTAGGGGAAGTTGTGTTGCCGTAGATTTCCTTAATGAAAGTATTTTTGCAAATAATTTCATATCTTGCCAGATCTCTCAGTCACAGTCCACTTGATCAGAATGAGAAATGCTGCTAAAAAACTAATTTTTCWAACGTTCAACATACATGCTTAGTAGAGGCCACAGAGCATGTCTTTTTGGAGCAAATTTTCAATTGGCATCTTTTCCCAAACCAAGGAGAAGGACTGAAGTGCCAGCTGGGGTTAATAACAGACAGCCTAATATTCACTGTGGGTTTATTGCTTTTCTTTCTTTCTGTTTTTCTTAAGTGATAAGTATTTATTTGTACCAGTAAAAAGGTCATATATCCACAAAAATCTTCACTTGGATATAATCACTTTGCTCAAGCTTAAAATAAACCTTCACCCTCGAGCACAGCTAGCAAACATCTCAAATTCCAGTGTTCRCTTTATAAGGAAGTTATGAATGAGAAATTGTGTAATTATAGAAACTTCTTTGCAATTGTGGTTAAAGCAAACATGTTATTAAATATGTCTTAAAATAAAAATTTCAGCAATACAGGGAAAACACTGAACTCAATGTTTTTAAGCCTGTACAACTGAACATAAAAACGCTTAAACATTTCACTGATATTTTTCTGCTGACGTTAAAACAGAAGAATAAAAATTAATTTTGCTTTAAATAGCCATTATGAAAATTATTTTTGTTTCTTCTCCTGGTTGACTTTGTCAAAGCCATAGCCTTGTGTAGAAGTCTTGTAATAAAAGCAAAAGCAACCCCTCTGTTCTCAGTCATATATTTGTGGAAGAATACGATGTATGTAAACACCTTCCTTAGTTCTAAGAAAGCAAGTGACTGGAAGACCAGAGAGACAAGTTCATTTTTTGGACTGGGAATAATTCTTAAAAATAGTGCCTGGGGAGTGTGCCTGGCTTTCTACTGTAAGAGTAAGGCAAAAGGGAAATATGGAGGAGCAGAGAGAAATCATCATAAATGTGAATATTTTAAAGTCTTGTGGACACTGTAGGTTTTTGTATGGCTGTAAAAATAAATTGCCCTCATTAAACCAAGAAACACTCGACACAGGGAGGAATTGGTTAGTTGCAAAGAGGCAGTGTCTCTTCACAGGGCTGCACAGTCGCACTGAGTCTCTGGGCCACAACCCTATTCTTCTCAAGACATCAAACTGCCTCAGGCTGCCAGGGATTTGCCTGCTGAGACATTATGGTTTTATTTCTCTTGACACAAAATTCTTCATTATTTCCTGTCTGTGCTGGAGTTATGTCTTTCMATATTTAACCCAAAGCAGCAAAAGCAACCAACGCACTGCATCCTTGCCTGATACAATACAGATTGCCTACAAGAMAGACATTTAAATTCACTGGATAAGCATGGTATCTCTTATTCTAAATGTTATTGCTAAGTTGAGTATTTTTAATCAATCYGTATATTGTTACTGCTGTGAAAAATATGACCTGAATGTAGTGTGCATTTCATCCTATGAACASACTTCTGACTAGCATTCCTCACATTTTCTAGGTGGTGCAGAACTGTTGGCAGCTGTAGTCTTACAACTGATGTTTATATAAAATAAAAAAAAAAGTTGGTGTCATTTTTCTTGCTTTGGCATATGAGGAAGGCCTAAAAGTGCACAGATACTTATTTTCCTTTTTACTTCTCAGAAGGATTATGCATCAATGGTAAAAAAATATTTTAGTTGAACTAAAAATTCCTCTCTGCAGCCTCCAGGTGCTTATTTTTCAGTCTTTCATTTCATCCTTCATAACCTCTCTAGTTCTCTCTAGTTCCCTCTAGGCACAAAATAGTCTAAAATGTCAAATGTTTGGAAAAAAAAAAAGAAGAAAAAGCAACAGCTTCCTTCCTCAAGGGAAGAAAGGACCCAAGCCTTGTTTATTTCTCCTCTTGCAGTTTGCCATGGTTTTTCAGAGAAACAAGGCTGCCAGCACCCAGGTTTCTTGTGCCGGCACTTTTACCTGGAGCTGCCGAGGGTTATGCTGGTCTAGTGACATCCAGAGAGAGAGATGGAGGCACAGCAGAAGATACTTGTCCTGCTGAGAATCTAACCCCGTGACTAAAAGAATATGTGAACAGGATGCTTGTTGTGCACAGTGTGTGGTTAAATCTGCAGATGCTTATTTTAAGAATGGCGTTAATACGTTTGACTTTGCATCACGATACCTACGATACGCTGAAAGCCATGCTGCAAACATACGCTGAAATCATAACCAATCTGCCGTTTGATAGGATTTTTGGACTCAGCTGGCAGCACGGTGTGGGAAGATCAGGAGAGATGGGGTGGGAAGGTACACAGGGTCAGGTCGCCTAGGCTCCTCGACCTTTCTAGGAAAACACAGCCGCTAGCCGTCATTTATTTACTAAGTTGATTTAGACCGCTTGGCTTTTCTGTTGAGAACAGCACCGAATAGGCTAGCTGTGGCAAGTTTCCTCCTGCCAACATCCATCCACTGGGACATATTAATTTGCATCATGGGGGACAGTGAATGACATTTTAACTAAGCAGGCATAGTTTTGAACTGCAGGCTGTGTTGTCCTAGCAGCAAGCTCACAAGCTTGCTTTATATTCTCACTAAAACTGTATCCGTTTGGATTTTACCGTTTTTCTTTTTCCTGTGGAAGGTATTTCTTCTCTGAAGTGCCCTGTCAAAAAGAACTACTTGTGTTTATTTTTCACAAAAGCTTTGAAAATGAACTCTTCTGTGTTTTTCAAGGTATTTACTTTGCACGAGGTGCTAAAGGCAAAGTTTAAGACAGCCAGCCTTTTATGATACCACCTTATGGATGCATGTAGGAACAGTTAAAAGCCTAGCTACATTATCACTGCAAATGGATGTCTAGTCAAAAACCAGAAACGCCTCATCCCAGCTGCATTTGAAACTTCATCTTGTTCCTTAAAAATCTGTCCCAACTTCCTCTCTCTGAGAATTGCAGAGATTATTTTCGTTTCAATAAAATACAAACTAGGTAAGTGAAGTAGGTCTCTCTCATTCATGGTATGTTGCATACATGTATCCTGGATAAAATCCAGCTGAAAACCAAGCTGTGTGCATTTTTATGTCCAAGCTGTATGAAGCAACATACGTTCCTTTTAGATGATTGAAAAGTCGTTACAATGATGTCTAAAGGTCAACGATCTGCAGTACCTGCAGTAGATTTTTATGCAAGTAATTTGATTGAACTGGATTAAAAAATTCAAATTATTTCATTTGCTAAAATGTGGGATTGATAGTCTTTTCAGTAATCCACTGAAAGTACTCCATATAAATCTGAAAGCTTTTGTAATAATGAATTTTATGCCAATTCCAGGAAAGTACTCAGTAAGGCTTTGTCTGTTATCTACTCTTACTTGATGACAGAAAAGATTTATAAGACCRTTTTATAAATTAAGGTGATTCCCACTGAAGGCTTTACTCAGTTTTACTTACATGATTCTGCTCTGCTGATGCAAAACCAGTATGGAAGCTGCTCTGAAAACCAGCCACGCACAGGGAAGCATTACCTTATGAGTGGTTGTCGTCTTTGTGGTCGGTGTTGGCTCAATGAGTCATGCGTTTAGTACGAATGCAACATCTCATGAGTTAAAGCCTATTTTTCCAAAAATGAGTGATGATGAATCTTTTGGATATCTTTTCAGCCACAGATATTTTTATTTTAATAAATCTTGCATTTGAATCTCTGTAAGGAATTGCTTAGCTGTAAAGAATCTGAATTGCAGCCTAGAAGTATGTGCAAACCAAGACTCCCACCTGACAAACCATTATGTTCACTCTCATTATTCAACTTGTGTAACTATCACGTTTTTAAACTTAAAAGATCACCACATTGCATAGTCACATGCTGCTTGCTGTCTTCAAAACTAAGACTTCCTATGGCCACTTCTTCAATTTTCCTTGAGTATCGTGCGTCAGAGTTTCATTCACTTCTTTTATGGCAGAGGGGCAGGAGGTATGGAGAATTTAAGCTTCTACTTAGAAAGTTTGGTGTTGGAGAAAAGAGAGTTTGATCCACGTTTTTTTCCCACGCATCATGAGATGGACTGGATTCAGGAAATGAAATTGTGTAAATCAGTCTAGTAACTTCTCTTTTTCTTGTTTTCATCTCTCTCTCTTTCAGATCAATAACAAAGCTTGTGGCAAAGTTTTTGTGCCTCAGCAAGCAGCCCGCAATTTTGAAGAAGTCCATGAACTAGTTCTTCAAAGTGAACTTGGAGTCAAGCATCTTCAGGGACGAACCATTAAAAAGGCCTTTCTGTCTCCCAGAACTGCCCTTATCAACTTCTTAGTGCAGGAATAGGAAAGGCTCTGGGGCTGTAAAAGGGAACTGGAATCTTTCGAGATGAAACCACTTCGAAAATACCAGTTATTGTTATTTAAATCTCATGTAACGGTGGGGAAGAAATTTTATTAAAATCAGGTTGCCTCTAAATCTTCATTTCAGTGTGGAGAAATATGCAGAATTAAAGTTTCTTATCAGGTCATGGTGAGATGCTGTTTGTCCGTATTCTCTGGGAGAATGAGAAGGAAGCGCAGAAGAACTAAATGATTGTAACAGAATGTAAATTATATAAAGCGCAGGGGTTTTAGTGTCAGCCTCGGGAATATATCCTATTGGAAAGTTGGCTTGGCTAAATGCAGAGGCATAAATATGATTCCTACCCTGAGCATGTGCTACACCAAATGTTAGGTGTGCTACAGTCAGTCTTTGCTGCATATATCTCATGTTTGGGTACCGTACCAYTAACTAACATTTTAAGTTGTAAGAAAATGTTACTACAGAGCATTAATTTAAAAAAGAATTTATTTAGCACTGGCCAATGGCCTTGGGCACAGCAGGTAGCCAGAGTTGGGGTGGTTTGATACATTCCACATACGTTTCAGAGCCACGCCAAGAGAACGGTCAGATTATTTAGCCAAGCCCTGCCTTAGCCAGGATCCTCCTTCCTCGCTGACACATTTCTGTTGGCTCATACATGAGAGATTCAACTTCAGCAAAGTGCTGGCCCTGTTTCTGCACAGAGCAGAATGGAAGTTCCTTCCTATGCATGAGCCATGTCAGAGACTTCTGGGGGGAGTCAAGACAGGGATGAGTCGGCTGCCAGAAATGCAGCAGTGGTGAGGGGCAGACAGCATGCTTTTTGCCTCTACTGCTAGTTCTTGTAGTGCCTAGATCGTAAAGTTTGAATCAAAATTCTTTCTTTTTTTTCTGAGGGCTTCATTAAGTGGAAATAGCCATMATTTCTAAAAATCAATCAGACTTTCATAAAACGCAAAGCCATTCTCATGCCTCATTTCAACCATTTTATTTGTACACTCCACTGCTGTTATATCCACATGGAAATGTTTATTGTGTTTAGCAAATGCTTGAAAAAGGGTTTCCAAAGAGACAATTACAGGGTTCATTGTGTAAGAATGTCTTTTCTTTAACAGCCATTAAACTAAGTAGTCCAATAAGCCAGCCATTTATGAGCCATTCTGACAGTTAAGAAGTCGGCAGTAAGAACCAGCTAGGCAAGTACAGGGGTCTGTATTAACCCTCCAGCCCAGCAGTCATCCGGACTGTGTATTAGATTACAAGGAAACCAACAAAAATCTCCCACATCACAGTAAATAAGTCCAATAGATCCTAAGCAACTAGGATCAAGAGAGATCACATTGCAGTGTGAGTACTAGCTAAGCAATACCAATATTCATTTTGGTTTTGTGCATTTTTGSTACCAGAGATCTAGCTGCGTAACAGATGCCAAGCTCAGCGAGCAGATTTGGCTCTACACATCCCTTCTTCTGCAACAAAACTCTTCTGACTTCTGCTTCCTCTTGGACCACACTTGCGCAGATTTTCTCTCCAGCAGTCCTTTGACACAAGAATGACTAAGAAATGGAATATTTATAATGAAGATACGGTCTTTGCAGTTTTAAGACTCCAAAAATCTCAGCCACAAAGGAATGCATTCAGACATTCAAACACAGGCCTTTAGTTGGAGTTAAAATAATTTGAATTCCAGTGTCTGCCTGACATATATGTTGTTATAAATTCATAAAACTCCTGTTCAGAAGCCCCTAAAAGGACTGTGAAAGAGATCCTTCAGAGTAAAATCTGTAGCACGGCACAGCCCTGCTTTTTTTTCCTGTATAAAAGTTTAACACACCCTGTGGAACCCTTTTAACAGAGTTTTTCTTTGGGGCGGAAGGTGACATGTTTGGTGTAAATAAAAACTTTTAAACTTTACAAGGATGAAGAAAGATGTTGTAAGCCCAGCAGCCCTACGGTGCCTTTAAACAAAAGCTGCAGTCACTCCAGGGCTGAGCAGCAGCCCGCGGGGTTTATTGCTGTTAGCAGTGGTGGGTATTTGCTCTTGCCAGAGGAAGTGGATTGTAGATGTCACTTGGCGATTCAGGCAAAAATCAAAATAAGGAATGGATGTCTACACGCTAAAAAAGGAAAGGTAGTGAACAGCAGTTGCACAAAAAGCCTGCGGTTAGAAGTCATGCCAACGTGTTTACAGTAAGTTGAAATTCAGTGTGGTCTAGAGGGTACAAAAAAGGCGGTGAAAAAGTGAGTGAGAGAGATGATGCAGTAAGTCTGACAGAGCTAATCCCCTGGTAAGTGTATGTTTGAAAGATGGCAGAGGTGCCAGCTGCGGAGTTGTGCAGTTGCCCTGACAGCTGCTGACATTTCTYATAAGGTTGACCTGCTCTGAAGCACGATTGCCATTTGTCTTACGATGAGTGTGACTCACAGGTTTGGTCTGTGCCTAGGCGGGAACGGACACTGATACACAGGCTGTAGCCTGTTACCAAGCCTTTTTAAAATAACTTAYCGCAGATGCCTCTCATTTATTTAACAGTTGTTACTTGTGTCCCGGTACAGATGCATCTTTATGCTGAAGGTGGTATAAAGCGTTGTCAGAGATTGTGTGGCCTTGAAGAGTTCAGTGGCTCAATAGTATGGGAGTTTTAAATCTGGGCAGAGATAGYTGAGGAGTGGGAAGGGAAGGCGCTGATGGGCAATCAATCAAATTGCACTGCGTTTGTCACGCACATTAAAATGGATATAGTGCCACTGTCCTTATTCCACTAAGTGAGGAGCCAAAGAAGATGTGGGAGATCTGCTAAGCCCAGTGCGATAGACCCAGGACAATCTACTCCAAGAAACAGATCCATGGCACGGAAGGGGCATTCCCCGCATCCTGCCGCTCACCGTGATAGAAGACTGGTCATGGCACTGATCCACTCTGTATCAAGTTTTTATTCTAAATAATATAAAATTTTAAAAAGAATTATTGGTACACTTTCTACCCCAAAATCGTTCATGTAACTGAATTTCCGAAATGTCCAGCCTTCAAACACTGATCCTGGAAAAATAAAAGTTGGCAAAGTCCTGAAAGGTCACTAAGTACTTTTCTGATGCTGTTGATTTCAGATGAAGGATCTCAGAGCTGGGGAGATGGAGGCAGTGTAATGTGCTGGAAGAAACCACAGTGTAGAGAAATGTGTTATTAGGTGTGGGTGTTCGTCACCATCTCCAGTGACTGAGATGACATGGACACACCAACGCTGCTTTGCAGCAAGGCAGTAGGGCTTTTTACATCACATGGAGGAACAATGTTACAGCTTAGGTCACTAGCTAAGGCAGTTCTCTAGCCCAGTTGTCCCACCTATGCTTCAAACAAAAACCTGTACAAGGGCGTTGCTGAACAAGCATGTATTTTTCCATGCCCTTCACCAGAATCCAAAAATGGAGATTTGGTGCAAAATAAAAGCTGTGCGCTCTCTCTGCGATTTACCGGATTAAAGCAATGCCTCAGAACTGACATCTGGTTAATGATGGCTTTTTCTGATCTGACTTTGTAAAAGCCTGCTTGTTTCTTGTGGAGGGAGAAATTCCACAGGTCATACAGGTCATACAGCCTCTCTTCTTTGTCTCTCCTTCAGTGTAAAGCCTCACAGAAAGCTATTCCTCTTCTCTAAACTTTTTACAACCAACATGAACTAGAAAGAATGTTAATTAGCACTTTGCTAGTTGTTCCTTCCTAGGGAAGTTTGCAGTATATAAGATTTTTCTAAAGGCTTGGCTATAAATGAGGACAGGGGGAGGAATCACGGGGTTTTTTCCTAGTTTTGCAATACTTATTGCAGTTTACAGAGAGGGGACTGGCTTTATTTATGTATATTTACCGACTTGAAACAGTGCACACACTGGTTTTGCTGGATGCTTTTTCTGCTGCTTTATTTCTTCAGTTCCCTCCTGTTAGGATCTGAGCTAATTTTGTATCAAAGGACCGTGCTGTAAGAGAAGTCTTGCATGTGAAGCCAGAAGCGAGTGGTGAATATACTTATTAGCCCACTGATTTCTATCAGTCCAGGTAATGTCCACTTTTGACTTCAAAAAATGTTGCTGGAACTACAGCTGTGGGGTTTTTTTTTAATGAAAATGGGGTTTATGTCTCAAAGAAGAAGCATGAAGCTGATCACAGTAGATCAGAGGCAGTTTTTAGCATGTCCCAGCCATAGCAAGAGAAGAGCTGAGCTGGAGCATTATCTCTGTGCAGGAGGGAACAGGATCAGAGCTCTCATCTGCAGCCCACATGATAAAAGAGATCTTGCCTGACACGCAGAGGAAAGGTGGGATTTTTTTTCCCTTTCCTGATTAAAGTGACTTTCCGGTACCACAAAGCATTCTGCAATTCACTAACCCCGTCTGTCCCAGGAGGCCCCGGGTCACACACGACCTTTGTGTCTCGCGGCACTTCTCTCACTCAAGTAAGCCTTGGGTTGGTCAAGTTCCCATCTGCTTTTAGCCCTGGAGAGCTGCAAGCCAGCAGCATCTTCCATATAAAATTAGCTCTATTTTTTATGTGTAGGCAGAGAGTTTGAACAGGTTTTCCTAGGTTTGTAAGTTGCTGGGGTCTCTGAACGGGAGTATTTTTGCCTGGGTGTAGCAACGTGGCAGAGAGGAGTCCTGATGGCTCTTGTTCTCTCTGCCAGCCTTTATGTTGGCAGCGAGAGACCAGAAACTCAGTCAAGGTCAAGCAGATGCTTGTACTTGTTGTTAGGTGAAGATGGCCCAAACCCCTGAGAGATTCTGATCACAGGAATCTCATCAAAAATACCCCACGATATTGAATATCCAGGACATTTCCTTGGACGATATTGAACATCCAGGACACTTCCTTGGACGCTCATCTGCCTGTGCGAATTTGCTCTCCGTTTTAGGCTGCCCAATTGCTCACTCAGCAAAGGAACATGTAAATGGGAAAGGCTTAAGTGCAATGAGCTAAATATCCGTATTTTTTCAGCTTGCACCTGTGATGCTCAGCCTGGGACATTTGGGGCATAAGAAGTTCTGCTATTTGAAGAGCCTGATCTTCTTCAGTATAACTCTAAGCAGAACGTATACATTTACATGAACAGAAATACGTGCCTTTGTGCTTGCTGTCTTAGATACAAGCACGCTCTCTGGGCTGGTTGCAAGGGGAGGGCCCACAGTCACATCTAAGGCTCCAAACTTCCTTATCTACCAGTAGTTTTTTACACGTGCCAAAACAGCATAAAAGGTCCAAGGTTCTCCCAGTACACCCACCTCCCGCTGCCAGAAGAGACACACGGGCTGCCGAGCAAGGGGAGTTGCTCTCCAATAACTGTGCTTGGTGCCAACAATATGTGAGGCGAAATACATAGAGTCGTAACAGCTGTAGGTGATCGAATGCACTGATCAGGAATAAACAACACAGGACACATAACCGGGGCAGAAAAGAGAGCGATTTAATAAAGGAACATGACATGTTGCTGGCATTGGCAGCCCGGGTTTGTTTCTGACGAAGATTAAGCGAATTGGTATAACAGGAAATTGTTTTCTACTACAAAGGGAAATCAATTGTCTTTAAATACACAGCAGTATAATTAACAATTCTTACTAACTGCTGCAAAATAGAAATATGAGTGTGCATTGTCAGGCTGRCTAAGCCAAGAAAGTATTGTGAAAAAAAATGTAGAAGCTTTTAGAAATGAATATTTTTCTTAAGTACGTCTCCATCCCTGGAGATCCACGTGGCTGGATGAAATAGCAAGGGTGCAATAAAAATACGTACTTCCCAATTTTCCCATGTGAAAGAGCATTTAGAAACATCTGTTAGTCAGAGAGCTTCTCCTAGGACATGCACGGAAGACCGGGGTGGGTGCACTGACTGCATCTGGCAAGTCCACYCAAAGTCCACCAAGCCACGTGAGGCCAATGATTGATGGCAGGATGTCGTCTGACCTGCGGAGTGCTTCCAGCCGAGGATTACTAAAGGCCACGTATGTTGGTTAAACAGGTCACATTGCTGTTTGTGTTAATGCGCTGATAAAGAGGCAGGGAAACGGCGCTGGAAAATTCTCCAGGCAAGTTCTTGTCCTGATAAAAGGCTCTTTTTAGTAGAAAACGGAGAAAACAAACTATTCCGTATTCTTTCAAGCAGGGGTAGGAAAACCACCAAAAGCCATCTGCATCATTTTGGTGCAACCCTGATGCCACTGAAAGCAAGTGTTTGGCCCAGTGGACTGATGGCGAAGGGAGACCGGGGTCTCCACCACCGCTGATGGCACCCGGAGAAACTGAAGAGAGGAAGGCGAAGGGCGCTCCCCACCCCGGAGCGGCAGCCGAGCGCTTGGCACCCGGCTCTGGCCTTCCCTGGGGAGACCAAACCACTGCAGCTTGGGGATTCRCAGCCTTTTCTCTCCCTGCTGCCGCCTGGGCTCCTCTTTGGGATCTTGGTGACTCCCTATGGCTTCTCTCGCCTCCCCACAGTGTGCCCTGCCATGTAACSCTTCCCTGCCTCAGTTTACCCACCTGTGAGCAGGGCCCGCAGCATCCCTGCTGAACTGATGCTGCAGGGTGTAGTCATTTAAGGAACGTGACCCCGAAAGCCTTTCTGTGAAGCATCCGTACCATGCCAGAAGGGCAATTTGGAAAGCTGTCCCAGTGCTACCCTGACCCTTCTGTGCCATTAGTGTTAATTAAATGACTCTTAGTGTAATTTACRGCAGAGATCATGCCCCGTAGCAAGCAGTCGTACTGCAACAGAAACAAAACACCCAAGTCTGGACCCATTTCTGCCCTGACCCCGGGGGCAGGGGACGCACGCCCCCAGGCTGCACGGTGGGCAGCCGGGCTGTAGGGGGGGGCAGCCCCCAGCCTCCCCCTGCAGCTTGGGGGTTAAACCTGTAGTGTAGGCAGCGGAGGCGGCAGCGGGCCGGGCAGGCCTCCCGGAGGAATGCAGAGGCGCCTGGAGCAGCGGTGGGGAGGAACAACGTCTCCCAACCCTGCCCTGCCGCCTTCCTGCAAACTTTTCGGAAGGCAGAGGCTGAGGTTTGGCATCTCCACCTCCACAGTGCCCCTTTCAGCAGCCTCCCCCCACTTGAGCCCGGCTTTCCCACCCGCAGCCGCCTCCAGGGCTCACCCCCCACTGTCAGCTCCCTCCGCCACCCTCTTATTTACCCTACAGCCCTGTGCATCATCCCCCTGGTATAAAGCACCCGGCTGGTGTAGATAAATTGCATGTTTATTGAAAACYTCCTTAGAAAGCCGGAGGGAGTGTTCATCATTTCCCGGTGCGATTCAGTCGGTGCAGAGTTCGGGGATGCTGCGGCACTACTTTGCGAGAGCTGAGAGATGCGTCTGCTCCTGCAAGAACCAAGCCAGGCTCCATCCTGGAAAGACTCCTGCCTTACGAATTGTTCACTCTGTTTATATGCTAGCACTGAAGCCTTTATTGCTTTCCTGCTAAAAGGCACCAGAGCAGTATCTCAGGCATTTCAGGGTGGCATGCGTAGTCCAGGCTCCTGTGGGAAATGACCTGCCTGGGACAGCCACGGCCCTGGGGAGGCACAGGCACCAGGGATTAGACCTGGAAATGTCCCCAAAGAAACTGGTGTGCTGCCAGCCGCTGGTTCCTCATGCTGGTTTGCTTGCAAATAGCGAGTATACGATAGTTGCTTTCGAAGAGAGATCTAGCTATGAATTGTCACCCAGACACCTCCTAGTCATCTTTTTCCATAAACTATAAAGCCCCAGGCTGTTGTCGTGCCTCAAAACCTGAGGGCGTTTTCTCCCAGACAGAAAAATGATCTGGGAGGTGGGGGGGGGCCTTCCTTCACATTTTCTCCAGCTCTCTGCAATGTGAGCCCCGAGCCAAACGTGGCAGCAAGAAGTAAAGACAGATGATCCCCTCCCCGCTCCCGTTCACGACTTCCCTGTTTACCCGGGCAGGCAGCGCTTTGCCCCAGCCTGCCGGCAGCCGTGGCACCTCGCCGGCCCTGGAGGGCTGTGCCGCCCCGGCACGAGGCCGCGGCGATGTGCCCGGCRTCCCACCGAATCGGGGAGCACCACTCGGGGCTGCTTCTCCCCAGATTGCCGCCTCCCTCCGCCCCATGGGCAGCTGCGATTGCCACGTGGAGCAGGGCTGGGTTACAAGCTGTCAGCATTATTTTGCATGAGTAAATGCAGCRTGTAAGCCTTGCCCACAGGAACAAAACCAGATTAAATGAGCAATGTTTTTTTTTCTTCAAGGGATAGGGTTTAGAATAAGTTAATTCAGATAGGCACGCAGATTTTGGTCCTGTGCTACGACAGCAGTCGTGGACCCCTTCACCCCTTAATAGGCATGGGCTATAAAACTCACAGGAACTATAAAACTGTGGGACCATATCTAATCGCAGCAGAAGGGTCTGCAAGTCAGTGTAGTATTACATCTCCAGTCTAGTAGAAAGTTCAAGTTAATCATCTGCTCRCTTGGAAATACCCCTAACCCAAGTCTCCCAGAAAGAATAAATCCGAGCACGAAACTTCAAAGGTATTTTGCTGCCTCACGTTCGCTGAAAGCGTTGCGAATTCAACACCAAAATGCCTTTGAATCGCTTGGCTGCGATTCCCCTTCGAAGGCGCTTGCCATCAAAGTGTCTGCTCAAGCGTGCAGAGCCTGGAAGGAGGCCAAGCCCAGCGCAACGGTTCCCTATCCAAAGGGATTCGGCAGCCTTTTCCATGTTGTCCRCATGAGCATTGTTCTGCAGACAGCTGATTTGATCCTTTGGCATAGGAAGGAAATGTACTTTACATAGCTGGTGAAGGTCAGCAGCATCCAGAGCGGCCATTCGGCAAGAAGGCTGCTTCCCCCCACCGAGGTGGTGAGCTACTGCGGGTCCGACTGTAAAGCAACTTATAGATGTTGGATTACAGATAAAAAGTAATGGCAGAAAATGTATGCATGACCCTTAAAAAAGAAAGTCAGAAAAAAATATGATCTGAGGGAAGTTACAGATTCTTCCTTGGTTGGTTTGTTGAAAGCTGAAAATAGAGACGTCTATTCCCAAATACTTCTGTTCCACCAAAAGGTTTGTTTCCTAGAGGTCTGAAGAGCCTCATCTCCATATGGTTGCAGAAAAAAACAATAGGCACCGGCTCAGTCTCTGATACACTGGATAGGAGCGTACCTTCCCTTGATTAACTTTACATCCTTTGGTGAGGAGGAAAGAAGAAGGTGCAAGAGCAATGTGTAATTTCCTTTTCGATTGCTCTTTGTCCACTAACGTCACAGATTGCTCCCACAAGTGAAGCAGTGGTGGGACTCACGCTCCCATCCTTACCTACCTGCTGCTCTATTTCCCTTCTGTCACTCTCTCGGGCCATATAAATATGAATTCAAGCAATCCGTTGCTCATCAACTCTCAACGTTGTCAAAACCAGCCTTGCACTTAGCCCCTTCCAAGGATGCTCTTTAGAYGTTGAAACTCAGTTTTGGCTTTCGCCGCCCCGGCAGAGCTTAACCTCAGCCTCAACAATTTCAGTCAAGTCCCTCAAAAGGGGTAGTTATTTTTGCTCTCGGTCACTGGTGGCCTGAGCCTACACCCGCCTGGCACGACGCAGCTGCTGGGGGCCACCGCGTCCTCTCCYGGCCACGAAACGGGAGGCAAGCCCTCTCCAGTCCTGCCAAAAGGGCCCCGGCACAGGCAGGGGCTTRCTGCGCTCTGCACCACGGACGTCCAGATGCAAGTTAAACCCTCCTGAACTGCCGGGGCTTGTGCAAAGCAGGGTTTAGCCCCCAGGCACCCAGCTTCTCCCAAAGTGAAACAGGGCTTGTGGGGCTCAGCCTGTGGAAGCTGCARCCCCCCTCCTTCCCTCACCCCCATGGCAGAGGAAGGCTGGGAAAGGTTTGATAGATGGGATTGCTTGATAGATGGGGCTGTTTTCCCAATACTGCGTGAAAGCTCCAGCACCGTTGATCCCTTAAACACTCATCAGGCCACGGTTAGTGGCAGCACGCGCTGGGGTCCCCCTTCCCTGGCTCCCGGGGACTGGAGCAGCTCGGCCACTGCACTTTGCTCTGCGCTGGGATCCCCACCCGCCTGCCTTCCCCAGAAACCATAAAACCCCTTATCTAACCCTGCGCTATACATGTCTGGGCTAACTTTTGCGAGTCCAAAGTTTATCCAGAGCATCCGCTCAAGCTCAAGCCTAAGGCTGTCACTGCCGGGACGAGCCTCTCGCTCCTGCTCGCAGCCTGCCGGGTTGCTTTGAGAGAAGACACACACCTTTTCCGGGGGCTCACAGCGCCGCGATTTTTAAGCACATCGGGCTGAAACTCACTGGAAGATTTGGGCTGTTTTAGCCCTGGCCTCAGTTGCTCAGGAGTGCTTCTGTACAGGTCAAAAAGGGGAGGGGATTTTTTTGGTTTCTGACAGGTTTTGGTCACAGCCCAATTCGCGATTATTAAAGGCAGCAAATTTCCACGTGCCTTAACATCTGGCTCTGTCTCCTGGAGCCTGGGGGAGAATAACACAACAAGTCCCGGGAATGCAGGACACGTGCCCGGGCCCGTAGATCAACTGCACCAGTTGATTTACTCGGAGGCACCACGGCTCCCTACAAACCGGCCTCTCCCCCAAGCCCCGCAGAGATCCTGTTGCAGCCCCCCGACCTCCGAGCACCCCCAGCTGGCTTTTGTCATGAAAATTTTGCAGCAAGGAGAGAGGCTGGGATGCAAAGTATAGAATGACTTTATTTTTGTGTCCTGTTCACATTCGGGCACCCCGAATGCGGTTTTACACACAGTTCTTATACCTTTCAAGCGTTCAGGTACAACGTGATTTGACCAATCGCTGCTTAACACACACGTGCAACTGTTTTGCAAAGCAATTATAATTTTATGACGTCATCATCCGTTTCTTTCTTGATCTAAATGTCCCTGGAGTTGGTCTTGCTGCAGTTACTTGTCTATGATGCCAGGTAATGGGGGGGGGATGTTTCACGGACGTGTTGGAGGGGCCGGGATGCTGGTGTTATCTTGGGTGTCCAGGGGTATCCTTTCATCTTCAGGGTGGGGGCTCTCCTTCTCCTTGCAACGAGCTGGGGTCTTCAGTCATGCTCACTTACGCGTGACTATGCAGCACACAATGTAAAACATATCTATATTAAGAAGAGTCATACAATTTCCTACTATAAAGACTAAYTGGTGCAATAGTTACAGAATAAGATTTTTCCGAACAGTTTTTCATGGGGGGCGGGGGGGGGGGTTGTTTTGTCACGACGGGCGACTTTTCGCAAGGGTTTCTCCCCGAGGGTTTCAGGGCCATTCTTCGGGAGGAACGTGGCGAGAAACGGAGCRTGATCCGGAGGAGACGAGGAAAAACACCCTCCTTGCATCAGCCGGGCGACTTTAATCACCGCGCGCAAAGCCGCCTTATCTGACACCCCCGGCGCGGGATGCGGCGCGCTACTTGCGCGCGTTACGGCTTTCGTAACGTGACGTCTCATGACGGCCCGCAGACGCAACCACCATTGGCTGGTGACGAGCGGCCGCTACGCGCAGCGCGGGGGCGGGGCTGGGGGCGGGGCCAGGGGGCCCCGCCCCCGCCCCCCGCCCCCGCCCCCGCCGGGGACGGGCGCGGCGGGAGTGAGACGGCGCGGCGGGACGGAGCGGCCGCCGCCGCCGGCAGTGCCCCGAGCCCGGCGGGAAGGAGGAGGAGGAGGAGGAAGGCGGGGGTCAGCCCGCTAAGCCGGGCGGGATGGATAAGTACGACGACCTGGGTCTGGAAGCCAGCAAGTTCATCGAAGACCTCAACATGTACGAGGCCTCCAAGGACGGTCTCTTTCGGGTGGACAAAGCTGCCGGCAACAACCCCGAGTTCGAGGAGACCAGGCGGGTCTTCGCCACCAAAATGGCCAAGATCCACCTCCAGCAGCAGCAGCAGCAGCAGGAGGAGATGCTGATGGCCGCCCTGAATGGAGGAGCTGCCTTCAACACCCCCCGGCCCAGCCCGCCGCCGGCACGGGGTGCCAAGCCACCCCCGGGCTCTGCCACCGAGGGGCCGCGTGCGAGGCCGTATGACGGAGGGGAGCGCGGCTTCGGCGAGAGCGGGATGCGTGCCGAGGCCCCGGCGAGCCAGGCTGGGCGCCGGGGCTGGGAAGCGGAGCCCGACAGGATCCCCAGAGCGGGGGGCTCGCGGCCTGGCATGGGGCGCGGGGAGCAGCAGGCCGGGAGCTCCGGTGACCCCCAGCCCTGCCGTGGAGGGCAGGAGAACGGCAGCGAGGGCAGGCGGGGTGGCGGGGGCCGCGACCCGACGCCAGCCGGGCAGAGGTCCTCCTCCTCACACGCCTGGACCCCCCCGGCACCCTCGGCGGGGATGGAGGAGGGGGCGCCGGGGGCCCTGCCGCAGCAGAGGTCTTCCTCCTTCTCATCCCCTTCGGTGCAGCCCGCCCGGGGGTTTTCGGGCCTTACTGACGCCTGTGGTCCCAGAGCCGGAGGGAACGGCAGCCAGCTGTGGTACCAGGGMGTCCCGCTGTCCTTCCCCTCCAGCTCCGCGCCCGCTGCCCCGAGCGTGGACTACCAGCACGCTGCCGCCTACCCCAGCCCCGCCGGCCACTTTGTGGCCCACGGTCAAAACCACCGGCCCAATGGCAGTGGCACGAGCCCCGAGCCAGGCTCCTCACGCCTGGCCTCGCGCGGGCCGATGGCTGCGGATGCTCCACAGCCGCCTTTCCCGGATGGCACGAGTGGCCCGCGGTCGGACGCCGGGCACCCGGAGGGCTCCAGCACGGCAAAGGTGAAGCTGCCCTGCCAGACCCTCCTTCCGCAGCCRGAGCAAGGGCCATCGGCGGCCGAGCTGAAGCTGGAGGCACTGACCCAGCGGCTGGAGCAGGAGATGGATGCTCGGCCGAAGGCGGATTACTTTGGTAAGGAGGCAGTCCACCAGCCGGCGTGAAAAGGGTTTGTTGCAAAGTGTCACTGCAGGGTTTGCACCCGCAGGGTTGCGTGTCTCCGTACGCCTGCCTGGTTATGCTTTTTCAGTTGCTCGGGGGGYTTTTTTGTTATTTAACTTTCAGTTATCGCAGGGAGTGGAGGCTCTTCCTCCTGCGACATTTTTTTCTTTAATCCTACCTCTTAAATTTTAAAGCAAAGGTAGTTTAGCAGCTTTGGGGAGAAGCTGGAGCCACATCTTTTGAAGTGCCCTTCACTGCCGGCAGGGAGGCTCATAACTTTTCTTGACAGTATTCCTGGTTCTCCGTTTCTTAAAAGTACGCTGCCCGACCACGTGTGAGCGGGAAGGCAGCCGTCCAGCCTGCGGAGGAGTCACGCCTGCGTACTCTGCGGGCACGGAGAGGGGCTCTTGAAGAGGAGTAGCTTGGGGATGGGAAGGGTGGTGCTTTCCCAAACTTGCCAGGATTTCCCCCTGCCCCCGGGTGCTGGTCCCCATCAGCTCTGAAAGGATCGGTGCATCCTGAAGACGGCAGAAAAACAGGCAGTAGACACATTCCTCCGTAAATCTCAAGTCTGCRAGTAGTCCAGACCACCACCAGAGGTTATCGCTGGCGCTTGGCAGTGGAAAGGGACTGCTTACCTGCGGGGATCTCCCAATGGGAGTATTAAATGTCCTGCTGGATTAAACCGATTTACAACCCCAGGATGGCAGAAGCCCAGGGGCAAATCRAGCGCTTCCTTTCCCTGCCGTGCTACTTAGCAATTTAATAGCAGATGAGATAGTTCAGCTTTTGGGAGAAGGAAACCTGAAGTTGCTGGGAAGGCTGAGAACTCTGCGGTTAATTTAACAAATGATGGGAGCAGGTCTAGTATATGGATTTTCCCCACAATTTTAGACCCACCGTCACAGAAGTAGAAGCAGGGACAGATTAAACTCTTCAGCCTGGTGCAGAGGAAGGGTTTGCATCTCAGGCTGCGCAGGTGCCGTTGCACGGGGTCCTGCCCGGTGGGGTCGGTGGGCGGCTCAGCGGTGGTCTGCGCACACAGCAGCAGCCATGGGCTTCACGCCAAGCTTTGGGGACGTAGATGGAGGGACCACCGYGTGCTAAGTTGCAAATTGCATAACAAAATGTGTTTCTTGGCATCAGGCGRTGGTGCTTGCCCGCAGAGGGCTGTGCTGGGATTATTTTTCTCRGTATCTGAAACTGGATTCAGCCTTGTGGCCAGGCAGACGAGTTTTTATTCTGTCGCACAAAAGTGATGTGTCAAGTTGCTGTAATTGGAGCGTTTTGGCCTGGAAACATGTTTTGGTGCTTTCCGTCCCGTGTGGGCAGCGCGTGGTTTGAATGAGCCTCGTTGGGGGGGGCTGAACGCTGTGTCACGGAGCTGATAACGAAGATGGGGTTGGGACACAGTCCTGCGGGAGGCGGTGCTCAAAAATGGGAATATTTTGCTGGAGGCGGCCTTCAGCTCCACTGGAGAGGTGTCAGGGGTCTCTTCAACAGACCCTGCTGCATGCATCTTCTCCTCAAGGTGCAAGTAAACCGGCTGGATCATATCTTGTCCAAAATGTGCATGGGTCTGGGGTGAGAAAGCAGAGGGACCTAGTTGGTGGTTAGATTATTTTTACATTTTTGTCACAAAATAGGGGGTAGCGCCAGGGGCAGGCTTTTGTCCTGCGGGAAATTCGTAGTGAAGCAGGAGTAGTTCTGGCAGCACGGAGAGTCCTGCTGGTCAGGCGGCTGAGTTACCCGTGAGCCTTGGTGAGGGAGGAGAGATGGAGGCTGCCTGATCCCCTGGTGAGGTCTTTTGATGTCCTCCTGGCAGGAGGTTTTACACCAGGGTGTAGTGTCTGAAAAATTGGGGAAGGAGGAGRATGACGGAGGAGAAGGAGAGGGGAAAACGAAAGGATGCAGTCACGGCAGAGGAAGAAGCAACGTTTTGTGGAGCCTCAGTTCTGTGGAGGAAGGTTCAGCAAATCTGGCCTGTGGAGGACCAAGGAGCAGGAAGGGRCAAGTACTGAGGTATTTTAATTCTGGGCCCCTTCCCTCTTTCTTTCTCACTTCTATTTTCATTTTTCCAGTTACCTTACATCCTTTGGAGGAGTAAAGGACCCAGCTGGTCTTCTGAATCTATCTATCTTTGCTATTCCCTACCCTCAAGCTAGCAAACTTTAGGATGGAAAGTAAATACTTTTATGCAATAGTGATAAAAAGGATCAACAGTTTGTTTTGTGGCAGACTTTCCCCCAGTGAAGGGAAGTCTGATGCAGCAGCTTTGCAGTACATTGGAGGCAGGAAATGAAACCAGCACTGAGGTGCAGATGACCAAAGTGTTTTATCTAAAATGCTTTCAGCTCTCCTAATTTTGGGTGCCGCTTTTGTTACAAGGAGATTTTTTAAGACGGGTCTGCCTGTCTTGGTAACATACAGTCCTTCGGTCTGTCTCTGTCTGGCCCAGATATTTATCATGAACAATCAATTCTGATCACAGTAAAGTTGCTGCTTTTTCCTTCACTATGTGAAGAGAAACATTTGTAAATGAAAGCCTAGGAAAGGATAAGCTAGGGACTAGGCATAACATAGGTGGGATGCTCTGCTGAGGAGTAACAGACATTCTGGTTATCTGTCAGCACCAGCTTGCTGTACAAAATCCATTTGTCTGCTCAGAGTATGTATAGTAAGTGAAAGGAAAGAAGCAAACAGAGCCAAGAATTTTCTTTTTTTAAATAGTGGCCTATGTGTGAGCAGCGTGGGCTGCACATGTCTCTGGAGGAATTTGGGTTCTCCAAGAGTGCTTTTGAAGTGCTGACTTGATTTATGTGGGCTTTCGAGGAGGACATAGGGAATCTCAGGTATCATCGAGGTCTTATGCTTGGGGAGGGAAATCCTGAAATTGCTCCCTGGAGATGCTGGTTCCCATGCAGCAGGGAAGGGGCCCCAGGTCCCAGGAGGTGCCGCTGAAAGCCACCTTAGGTTGTATTCAGGTTTTTTGCCTACTATTTCCAGGGAACATCCAGGAGTGAGGTGCCTGAATCCCACTGACTTTCCGTGGTGTTCCTTTGGATGCACCAGCCTTCATCCCCACTTGGTGAACAGGAAGATTAGTTAAATAGGAGTGACTGGGGGAGTTGCAACTCCTCCGCTAGCACCCCCCAGCACAATGCAGATGTTTTGGGTTAGGTGAGGTGGCACCATTCCGAGGACTKGCGTGGGATGAGTTTTCAGGCGAGAGCCGGGCAGGTGCACAACCAAACCGAGCGTCTGCCCGCACTGCCTGGAAGGGACTTGGTAGGGGAGAGGCCTGGCTGAGAGGCGTTGGGGTCTGCAGGGAGGTTTGGCCATTCTTTCTAGCAGAACCTGTGGTACCAGGCAGTCCCTTGGTCTGCAGGCACAGATGGATGCTTTTAGATGTRTAACGTGTAGCATCACATTTTTACCAGTGCTTATTTCATATAGCTAGATGGAGATCTCCATCTGATGGAGACTATCTACACCCTTACCAAGAGCTTTTTTTAAAACAATTTTTATAAATGGTTTTCTTGTTACAAATATTTGTTAGGTRTTGAGTTCTGGCTTCCTTATTATTCAGAGCAGAGCGGATAAGCTGCAGGTATTTTAGGAGGGCCCCAGGCATCTTGTTTTGCAGTGAAATACTGGGATGCTTCCCAGCAGTYGGGCAGAGAAGATCTCGTGGTGAAGTCTGCAGATTTGTTTTCCCCTTGGCAGAAGCAGAGCAGTAGCTGAGTCGCTGAAAACCCTGTGGAGACCTGGAACCCCAGCACCTTTGAATGGGTGTGATCAGCTCGAAGGCCAGCAGCTCTCTTTCAAAGTCTTGTGCATAGTGAAGTTAKTGTTTTACAACTGCCGAAACCACAATTCGTTTAACTTTAACGCTGTAGACACCTGCAGACTTTACTRAACCCTGCTGATGATGGTGCACCAGGATGCTTCGGTGGCAACGAGGGTAATTTCAGGGCTGCTGAGTGGAGAATTTCTGGTTAAAATGAAAGTTCTTCTGAGGTTTGTTTTGTACACGGGTGATGATAACGGCGTTGTTTCCACTGGGAGTGAGTGGGGGCATCCCTCGCTGCCTGCTCCTGGGAGAACACCACGGCTGGAAGGAGATGCCTGCCTGCAGCGGAGAGGAGGGGGAGGCAGGGGGAGGCGGTCCTGGTGGAACAAGGAAAGCTGGAAGGATCACGGCATGGGGACTAGTGRGTGTGTGCAGATTGCGAAGCTTATCTCACTGCAAGGAACCAAGCAAGTATTTGCCTGGGATATGGCTCTTCAAGATTACAGCAGTATGCGCTTCTCCTCCCTTCCTCTTGGGAGCTCAGCTGTGTTTGCAAGCTAAGGAAAAATCTGTACCAAAAGGAGAGAAAAAGGAAGCAATTGAGGCAGAGGATCAATAGGTCTTTTAGCCAGGATACTGTGGCAGCAGAGACTGAAAGGAATAAGGAGCCTCATTCATTTGRCACTGGAGTTAATGTAATCTCTGACATCGCTATAAGGTACTTAACATGTCACTGACGTGAGTGTGATGGCATTTTGTACTTYGCTGGTAGTGTGTACACGACTGTCTACAGCAAAGTCGGGGGTCAAGAACATGGCATGCAAAAACARTACAGAAAAATTGCATTTACTGACTCTGTGGTTCTTTGGGCARGGAGGACCTGCCCATCTTTGCTACCACTGAGTGACAACGTGGRGCTGATACGAGTGGTGATACCCAGTGGTGAAAGGGACCAGATTGCCTTTTCCAGGCACTCGATCTCACACGGGCCTCCAGATCTCATTGAAATCAACTCTCTGGCAAGTGTGATTGCACAGTAGTGGATAACAGCATAGTGAGGCACGCAGTATGTCTAATTTAGAGTTTGATGTAGGATTGAACATGAGCCGGCAGTGTGCCCAGGTGGCCAAGAAGGCCAACRGCRWCCTGGCCTGTRTCAGGAATAGTGTGGCCAGCASGAGTAGGGAGGTGATCGTGCCCCTGTACTCGGCACTGGTGAGGCCGCACCTCRAATACTGTGTTCAGTTTTGGGCCCCTCACTACAAGAAGGACATTGAGGTGCTGGAGCGTGTCCAGAGAAGGGCGACGAGGCTGGTGAAGGGTCTGGAGMACAGGTCTTATGAGGAGYRGCTGAGGGAGCTGGGGTTGTTTAGCCTGGAGAAGAGGAGGCTGAGAGGAGACCTTATCACTCTCTACAACTACCTGAAAGGAGGCTGTAGAGAGGCAGGTGTTGGTCTCTTCTCCCAAGTAACTAGTGATAGGACAAGAGGAAATGGCCTCAAGTTGCRCCAAGGGAGGTTTAGATTGGAYATTAGGAAAAATTTCTTCACCGAAAGGGTAGTCAGGCACTGGAACAGGCTGCCCAGGGAAGTGGTAGAATCACCATCACTGGAGGCGTTCAAAAAACGTGTAGATGTGGCGCTTCGGGACACGGTTTAGTGGGCATGGGTGCTGGGTTGACAGTTGGACTCGATGATCTTAGARGTCTTTTCCAACCTCAATGATTCTATGATTCTATGATTGACTTGGTTAAGGTGAGCCACAGGGAACTGACATCAGGTTCTGGAGAAGGTCTGAAGTAAAACCTGAAGAACTGAGCATCACGTTGGGTGTGACAGGGTGAAATCTTTTTTTTTCAGCAAACGGTCTTTGAAAAATGTGTGTGTAAGTGGAGGACTTGGTTCTCCTGGAGTAAATAGGTGGGTTGGAAACACAGGAGCTGTACCTTCACAAGGGTCCTCCCCGTCAGAGCAGGAAAGGGGAACACGGTAAGAGGAAAGCTCTTGGCGTAGTTCCCCTTTCCCGCTCTGACAGGGAGGACCCTCGTGAAGGTACATCTTCTGCCAAGAGGCAGCAGGGTCTACCTCTGGATTAGCCACGTACATGTCTGTGCAGATGGGAAAGATGATATGGGAGGTATCAGGATGTGGCAAGGAAATCTCACCGCTGAAGCAGCACAGCAACACTTTTGGCCCTCTAAAATTAAGTGACAGTCTTAGCAAACGCAATCAGGAGGATGTGTAGAAAAGCCTGGCTGTCCTGGATGCTGCTGAGAACGGGGATGCTACTGAAAAGCAGGGGCATCCTGYTGGAAAAACCCACAATTGTGTTCTTGGTTTGTAGACGGATGATGTCTGGGATGTGGAARTAAATTATACTGACCAGTCCCAGAAAACGCTGTTGTTCAGCATGGTTTGCACTGAATTTTTAGCGAGTGGGTTATAGTAAGTAACTGAGCTCCTTCTGGTGAGCATGAAAGAGCAACACTTAGAGGAGAAAACATCTCTAAAGGCTTTGAGTCCAGTGGTGGATGGAAATGCACTTGAACTTTGATGGTGGGACTGACATTTCAGACTGGGCACCAGTTTTACTTTCATTTCTGACAGCCTTTGAGGGTTGCATCGGACCTGTTTGATCTCATGATCTGAGGCTGGTCCCAGTGGCAGCCCTCCTTCTGGTTTGCAGTGCCGAGATGGAGTATGGTGAGTGCCGGGACGTGGCTTACAGGGCATGTTTTCGGTCCCAGCTCTGCCCCAAAGGTTCCTTTGTTCAGGCGCTCAGCTGCAGCGCGGGCGGTTGCTTGCCACATGATGCGAAAGGGAACAGAGATTTCTTTGTTGTCCAGGGCCCGGCTGCCTTGCCAGCAGAAATTGAGCCGAAATCAGCGATTTCCATCCCTTTCCCTTTCCAAATCTGGTTACCATTCTGCCGGYGCGCTCGAGTGTGAATTTACCGGTGCTGTGCATGTGCGGTGCTTTGGGCTTGTCATCCTGGTGGCAAAAGAGAAACCTTTCATTTCTCCTTCATAACGTCTTAATAACGCTGTCTGAGGTTAAAAGCCATCATTTCGGAGGGGATATCCGCTCAGATCGGCGCTTGCATAAGCGCTTGTTACGCGTAGCAAAGTAACCAAGTGCAGGAACCAGGCGTCTCGCTGAGCCGTGGATACTCGGGATCCCTCTGCTTTGAGCTGAGGACAGAAGTTTTTTGCTAAATGCTGCTTTATGCCAAGAAAATTACCCTGAGCTGCTGTCTAGCGTCAGCAGCATGTGGGGCTGGACTGATGCTGCTGACATTTTAACTCTACGCCCTGGCTAGCAGAAAGCAGCACGCTCAGCAGTCTTTCGGGAAATCGTCGTGGGAGCTGGCGTGGAGCAGGGCGCAGAGCCCGTTTGGCGGCGGGATGGGCTTGGATGTGGCCTGTGCTGCGCTGCCTTCCATCGGGCTGGCTTCGCACGTGTGTTGCCGAGCTCGGCGACTGGCCGCCGTCAGCAACAGGTATTGCTTTTTCCTTGCGTAGCCTCAGCTGGAAGAACAGGATCATCGTGGCAGCGGGGAGTGAGCGGCAAAAAAAAAAAAAAGTGGAAAGGAAAAATCATTAAAAATCACCTTTTTGTCCCCTTTCAGGCCAAGTGTGCCGAAAGTCAGAGATGAAGGCTCAAGTATGTTCTTAAAATACTTCAGAATGTTATATTTGGAAGAAGCAAAGACTTATTTCTAGAATAATTCCAATTGCTACTGAGATTTAATTGGCTTTCAAGTAAAATTTAGCAGATATAAGTAAAAGCATAAACTATACACAGATGTGCCGTAATGCCTTTTTCAATTGTCAGCCTTGCCACAGGACATCTATAAATATTTATAGCGTGGCTGGTTATTACATAGTTGGGTAATTTAGCACATTACAGTTTTTACAGACAACGTTGTCAATTTATTTTAAAAGCCCTTCCATTTATTTTCCATGTTTTAAGGGCCTAAATATTTAAAGAGGTGGATAAAAGGGTTAAGCAGGCGATGAAATGGAGCATGTACTGAAAGAAAAGGGGAAGGATGGTAGGAGCTGTCGAGGGGCGGGAGGTGGAGGAAGATTTGGGTACGAATGCGGGAGCCCAGGCAGCTCCTGCAGGATCCGGCTGGACTATCTGTCCCATTGGGGAAAACCCGGGCAGTGCCTACGCTCTGAAGCTTAAATGGGATGGACAGGAGCCAGCAGAGGCAATTTCTGCCCTCCGTGGGATTTGCRTTAGGGTATTTTATAGTGGCTTTAGATGCCTGCCAGCATCTTTACTGTGCACTGTGCCTGCACGCGGTTGCTGTGCCTTCCGCCTCCTGCTTCTTCTTGCTGCTCATCCATATTCAGTGTCACCCGGCTGCTTTCTGGAAAGGAGGAAATCAGTGCAYGCTGGCAATTTTTTCTGGAGCAGCCGCTCTTTGGCATGGAAAAGGGGAAAATGCAGCACTTGCAGTGCAATAAATACATCGGTTCTGTGGAAAGCCTGGTCAATGTCRTGGAAAGAAGGCTTTGAGAAGCAACATCAGCAGGTTTTCTGCTCTCAAAACTTTCCACTCGGCATCGCTGTAGTCGAGAGGGAATTTTGCGAGGCAGCTGTTAGCTCTTGTGTCAGACAATTGCACAGCATCTCAGGCTGCCGCGGAACGTACGCGTTCCTGGGAGAACACATCCATTTGAAAAGCCACATTTTCTTATCTTTGTCTTGTCTTTTCTTTTTTTTTTCTTTTTTTTTTTTTGTAATGCCTGCATGATTTCTCTTTTGCTTTCTTAAAACTTTTCTTTCAATAAATAACTGAGATAAATCTGCTTGGTTCGAAAAGAACCAGCAAGTTTTG
Organism: Oceanodroma leucorhoa; assembly: GCA_030449065.1. Classification (NCBI taxonomy): domain Eukaryota; kingdom Metazoa; phylum Chordata; class Aves; order Procellariiformes; genus Oceanodroma; species Oceanodroma leucorhoa. The sequence continues at coordinate 875,270 of JASVER010000053.1, forward strand.
CTAACTTGGTGCCAGACTGCGTGCTGGGGTGGGCCCGCAGCCAAGCTAGCGTTTCAGTTYGGGTCAGATTTGGACAAAACAGAGTAACTAATTATTCTCTGCAGCCTTCTCTCCAGGTTTGTGTCAGTTTGGACTCTGGCTCTGGGTGCAGTGGGGCTTGGAGCYGCGCTAGGACAGATTTCAGCATGCGGTTGAATGCACACAGGCAGCTGCAGCACAGAGAGACAGGTCTGCTCTGGGAAAATGAAGTATCTGCTTTTCAGCAGCCCTGTCTTCGCTACTGCAAAGGGTTCCTGAGCGTTTTTAACCCTGTAGCGTGCAAACTGATGGCTGCAGCTATCGGCTACAGGAAGAAATTGTTAACCACCCTGGGACTGCCAGCGTGGTGCTGCCGGAGTTGGGAGTTACTTTTCAGCGCTGTCGTAAGTACRTTGGGTTTCTTCCTAACTTTTACCAGACCTTTCCAATTACTCTGGAGCTTGTGGGGCCCTGAAAGAAGTGAATTTTTGTTAACCACAGCATGACTAAGGATCTCCTGCAAGATGATGCTGTCCCTCTTCTTGGGCCAGTAGGAGAAAGATGTGACCRACAGTCCCTGCCCCAGGGAGTTTAATAGTCAGAGCAGCGGTGGAAGGAGAGATCTGGAGGCGAAGTCACATCTTCAGGGTCGCTGAGGAGCAGAGACACATCTTCTATTTGTCCTTCACACTGCCCTTTTTGAGTAGATCCATGTTTATGGATCTTAACAAGGATTAAAGTTGCTCGTTTAGAGGTAGTTAAAGGGTGATGCTACTTTAAAACTGGTCTGTCGCAATCACAGGGTAATGCCTGAAGTAAGAAAATTGGCTTGATGTGTCATTTTCGTTGGACCAGGACTTTCTCTCCTCGGCCACTAATAGTGGTTTTGGGCAGCCTCGCTGCGTTTCTCCCTGCCAGGTGGAGGGAGCAGGTCCTGCTAGCGGATGCCGTCAAGGGCGTGAAACTCAGTTGCCACYTCTTACTCCATTATCAAAATAGTTTTATGTGGAAATGCGGTGAGATTTGAGAGGCCCTAGGTGAACACATAATACCCTTTGTGAACCTGCAGTGCTGAAGTCTTCTCCCTACGGTCCCTCMCCACCACCACCACCACCGCGCATTTGCCCCGTTGCCGCTGTTTCCAGCCTCGATCAGGCAGGTCTGTGCCTGGAGGGTCCCAGCAGCTTCCTCATGAGGTGGAAATCCTCACCCTACTCTCTCTGTCTGGCTTGGGTTTTGGGTTAGAGCTCTCCACGGGGGTGGGTGCAGGTGGAAGTGAGCTTGGCTGTGCTGGCTGTAGGGAGGGATTGGGCTGAACAGCCGAGCGCAGTCGTCTTCTCCCTCCACTGGAGCTCCATCACCTGGTCTTTAGGTGATGGTGGTGGCAGGAAAGCCTGGGTGCAAGGAGCAACTTAGACTTGCACTTGGGACAGTTTAGAGCCAGAAGCTGACCGTGTGTGCTGGCCCTGGCTCTCTTTCACCCCATGGGCCACCTGAGAGCAAGCCCCCTGTGGCTGGTGGTGCCACCGCCACCGGGTATCCTCTCCTTAAAACTGACTTCTTTCTTGCCTTGTCCTGCAAGAAGGTGAGAAGAACGTGCAAGGCAGGATACATGGTCTGTAGGTAGTGCCTACATTGGGTCTCTGTTCAGATGTGGCTGACAGAGGGAAGACAGGTAGGTGTCAGGTAGTCAGTCCAGCTCTGTTTCGGTGGGAAATCCTTAGGGCCTTCAGCAGACGCGAGCGGGGTCTGAAATCGATGAAGATTTAAAGGGGCTAAGTGAAGAGGTGTGTTTTCCTCACATCKATTACTTATTTTATGCAGTAAGTAGCAGAAACTGTTGGTCTGTGAACAGCCGTGAGCACCACTTACTACCACCCAGGCTTTTGGGAGGGTCATTATGTGGTTTTAAATGTATATAAAGTTTGTGGGAATGAATGGCTGAAGGAAGGAGATGTTGCTGTAGACGAACAGGGCTGCTGTTGTCCAGTTTACTTTTTTGCAAAAGGCTTTCGTTGTGGAGGTTAGATGACTGTCRTGGCCACTGTTAACAGCATCTCTGAGGGTGGGTGACACCGATGTCACCTACATCTTGTGGCTACAATGAACCGCCTGGTCCTAAGCTGGCGAGCCACCATGCCGAATTACAGGTGTGGTCACGCAGCCAGCGACCCCAGCCGCCCCGCCGGGTCCCGCTTCTGACCTCTGTCTCCYTCTCTCTCTTCCAGGCACCTGCGTGAAGTGCAGCAAGGGGGTGTATGGAGCAAACCAGGCTTGCCAGGCCATGGGCAACCTCTACCACGACGGCTGCTTCACCTGCGGAGCCTGCAGTGAGTACCCCCTGCCTGGCCTGCTCCCGGAGCAGGGCCCGGGGGCAAACTCTTTGGCTTAACGTTTTTCTGGTGTAAAGGGGGAAAAAAAGGAGGTGGTTATTGAATTATCTGCCAGCTGGAGTCTGCTGCAGCTGTATGTCTCGGTGGTGGTGGTTGCTATTTGTTTTTGAACGGGTTCTTGCAAGGCATGTAGAAAAGATACTTTGGATTGTGCTGGCTGTCTGCCTTCTGGTATGGGGGACGGTTGTTTTCATTCCTCTGTCTCTCCATTACAGCTATGTTTTCTTACTCATAAGAGTATTTTTTCGAAGTGGCAGTGAATATGCCTTAGCTGGCATTTAGGGTTTTTTATTTGTCACGTCAGACTTTACAGCCATTCTGGCCTTTCAGTCTGCGGACCCCAGGGAAAGCCGCCGGGTCGGCGCTGTGCCGAGGGCGCGGGCAGGGTGCGAGTATCGGCAGCGGGCTCTGCGAGCGCCGGAGACGCCTTTTCAAATGAAGCTGCTGCACGGTCGGTCCGGTCACGGTGTTTTCACTGTGTGCGTTACCTTTACTCGCTGTAATCGTTTTTCCCTTCTGCGGGACCTCCGGTCAAAGCATGTAAGTGCATGAATGACCCAGGTTACACATCTTGTTTGTTCTTTCTCCGGAGAAATGGAGCCATGCCCCGAGACGAGGGACATGCCTCTGCCGGCTTGCTTGCTGGTTATTGCAGGGAGGGAGCTGGTTATTGTGCCAGAGGTATCAGGCTGGGAGCAGCAATGGCGAGCCCTGCGAAATCTGCCCGGGAAGCAGGGTAAATAGTTTGGCTGGCCCTGCTGAGCTCYCTGCCGCATGTCAGACCCACACATGAAGCTTGCTGCAATGTATGGATCCTCCTGAGCGGCTTTTCGAGGAGGTCCGTGGTGGAGCTGGAGTGAGGAACCAGGCCGCTTGATTTCAGATTGTGGCTGTGTTTGTAAGACAGTGGTTTTTCTATTTTGTTATGTTTAACTCTAGGGCTAGTAGCATATTTTTAGAAATGTGGCTGTATATGTGGTGGCAGAAAAAAAAATAATAATCCTGGTGGTTTTGTATATATCAGTTTGGTTTTCCCAGATGAGTCTTTGGGTTTTTCTCCTGCGTTGTATTTAGAGTTGTAAACTCATCAGGACTGCATGTGTTTTATTTGGAGGTGTRAAGTGGGAATAAATATAGAAAGATGTGTGTGCTTTTTAATAATAGCTGAACCTTGAACTCTGCTCATTTCCCAGCTGTCCGACACCAGCTGCCTTGCCTCACCTATATTTTCAGTAKAGCAGTTCACCGTCATCTGACCGAAGATGGGAAAACTGAAAAGAAAAAGTGGTGTTTGCGTGTGGTGGCAGTTTCCTAAAGCTGATAAGTCAGCAGCTCACTCTTTTGCCCACTCATAAATTAATTCGAAATGTTCTCCTGCGGAGAGGATTCCTGGCTGCAGACGGAGCTTTGCTTCAGGGACCTCTCATCCTCCGTGTCCAGGTGGCCTCCAAACTGCCCTTGCACACAAAGCTCCTGTTAAAAGTAATCCAGCGGCAGGTTCGAGCTGTCTTAARTTTCTAAAATTACTACTGTGCAACTGGTGCTTTTGAAAGAAACACTTTCAATCCTCCTTTTAGAACGGATTTTACCATCTTTATTTGGAGACCCGCGCTAGAGAGGTACTTGTGGTTGCAGAGGTATCAGTGGTTACTTCCGTCTATGTTTGAGTTTGGTTAAAAAATAGCTTAATCCCATTTCTAATGAGGTGGGTTGGTGAGGGCTGAAAGAATAGCTATTTGCTGCTTATTCTAAAAGGCAACCCTTTCCAGAGGTTTCCAATGCAAGATGAAAAGGTTTGGGTGACAGGTGAGGCTTAGAAAGATGGAAAAAAACTAAGTTTACCAAAGTGAAGCCCATTTTCTCTCTTACCCAGGCTGTAATTGGGGAATCTCTTTGGAGATGTGCTGGAGCAAAGGGTTTCAAATGAAAAGTAAAAAAAAAGCTAATAAAAATGCTAGTTAAAAAAAAAAAAAAAAAGAGGGGAGTAGTAATAATATTTCTCTGACTAGAAAATACTGTATTTCCATATGAGATAAGAMAGGGGAATGGAAGCCACAGGAGTATAAGCGAGAGCCTGTTTGTTATGTGCAGCTCAAGTGCTGCCCACTGGGGCAGCGGCCGTACCAAGTCGGGAGCTGGACGCAGCGGTGGCCAGCACGGATGGATGGAGAGGAGGGTATGTGGTGGCGTGGGGCTTGTGGTACTCAAAGGAGGGCGGTGCCGGAGGGAGGCCTCCGCCGTAGCGGTGTTTCCCTCACGTGCACGTACCTCTGCCAGCGGCAAGGCTCACAAGAACCCCCCCAGTACAGGGGGTGGTTTCCTGCGCTGCCGCTGTGGTCGCAGGGCCCTTCGTGCAGGAGGTGTTTGCTTCAGGGGCTTGGGAGGCACGGGGAGAGCCTCTCCCCCCCAGCAGCGTGCTTTGCCGCCTGGCTTGCTGTGCTTGTAAAGCCGTAGCTGGGCCGACTTTCTGATTCATCAAGCTTCCTTGCACTGCAGCTGCTTAACTGATGCCTGGGGTGGTACATGCTGTCCTGCCCTGCGCTCCGGGAGGAAATGTACCCGAGGGGAATCCCCCCTTTTGYAGCTCGAGGTCATTTCCCAGTCCTCCGGCCCATCGGCCGCAAGGCGAGCGAAGGGCACACAGCCCTGTCCTTACCCAGAGCGAGCGCGTGCCTCTCCGCAGGCTTGCTGTCATCTGTGTCGCTGCAGTAAATATGATGAGACCGTTTTATCTGCCAGAAAAATAAATATTTGTCCGGACGGTGTTGTCTGTCTAGCTGCAAAGCACATCTTGAGCAGCCTGGTTTCCAGCTGAAAAGTAAGTAGTGCTTTTAAGGTCAAGTGGAGTTCATCTTGGACACAATCCAGTACAGTCTTGTCTTTGAGAAGTCAAGGTTGCTTGTGATTTCAATCCTAAAATTTCTGCTGTGGTGGAACGCTGAATATCTCCGCTCCAATAAATAAAATATGCAAAATTACCTATTAAGGTAAAGCATATTGTCCTCCAGATATTTATATCCACTGTCCTGCTGTTTTCATTTTAGTGAGGATTTCTAATTTTGCTTGTAGTTGGATTTGTGTCCAAATGTGCATTAGTTTCCTAGACACAGAAAACCAAGAGGGTCTAAGGAGGGGAGGGGGTTGATACCTCATGGTGCCAGATTTCCTACACCCTCTGTTTCGTGATACACATATGTTCAGAGATAAATGATAGAGCAATTTGTTGAGCAGAGCTACGCATACTTTACAGGGTTCAGTTGTCAGGAAAAAAAATGTACTGTTTTATCTGAGCCACTGGCATGTAATGCAGAAAATTTGGCTTAGAGGTCAAAACAACAGATTTAGAATGATTACTTTGGCATAAATATCTCATTTATCTTCTTGTTTGTTACAGGGCAGAGACACAAACAAGGCAGCTTTTTGCAGAGAGGGAGGGGGAAAAAACTTCGGGCTTTTTCGGCAGGATTAGTAATACATTATATTTGCTTTACAGGAGGGCCACGAAAGTAGGTTAAAAAAAAAAAGTCCTCGAAACTCATAGGGCTGTTTCCTGCAAGCTCAAGGTGTCAGTTTCCGTCTTTGTTTTTTTTTCAGTTTGTTGGACAAACAGTTGTAGTTATCAAATGGCTTGTTACACATTAACCATTTAAGTTAAATCACCTGTTTATACCACCTCAGAACACAAAAAATGCAGGTGTTTCCAGATGCTGATATTCATTATTTAGGTAGTAAGGAGACCTTATAAATTATATAGATTTAACTAGACAGTATCACTCTAACCTATTGTGTTTTAGTGTTTTCTCTAGGATTCAGCCAGGCTTATATCCAACTGCTGCAGATTGCTTGGAAAACAGACCTTTTTAGCTCTGCTGGCAGCATAATTTAGAGCATAAGGGTCTTGTACTTGAGCCACTTGGTCCTCAGAGGAAATCTGAAAGCTAAAAACGTGCAAGGGAAGTGTCAGAGATGACTGTGAAGGAAATCAGTAGGCGAGGAAGGAAGTCAGAAAGAAAGAACTGATTGCAAGGTGGTTTGAAGGAGGGTTAGATGTTGAACTGTAGCAGAAGGTCCAAAATGAGGACCAGATTTTGACCCCTTATTACAAAGGGGTGGAAACCCTGCATGTTTGCCAGATTACAGAATTTGACCTTTGACATGTCAACATTACTACATTACTTTCTTTTTCTTTTTTTATTGTAAGGTCAGATTAATGTTGATGTCTGTGTAAGGGTAAGAGGCTGCTGTTCCAGTGGCAGAGTTTGAAATAACACGAGCTGGCTGTCTCTTGCCACCCTCTGGGGATATATATGGGGTTTTTTTTTAATATTTCACAATGTAGTTGTGTTTAGAGGTATCAACGGTCATTTACTAAACAAGGTAGCTAAGGTATTGAAGCAGTATATCTGCGAGTGTAGCCCTCTGCTTGGTCTAATTAATCTTGCTGCAGTGATTATAAAGCATGGCTACTAGAGCGATGCAGCTCTTGGTGCCTTTGGGATAATTATGTTGAATAAACATGCCCCATATTGGTATATAACCCCTGGAACAACAAGGCCATGGTTTTTATTGGTATCGCTAAATAACTCTACAAGTAGAAAGTCACCTTCTTCTGTGAGTGCGACTTAATCCCAGGTGGCAGGACAGACAGCCTCGCCAAGTGAATTTCCCTGCGGCACATGGATGTGTATGGTTGACTTCAGATGCAGAAACTACCAGCTCTTCTAGTGGAGGCAGAATTTACTGCTTGTAATTGGATATAAAACCACTATACTGATCGACAGGCATGAGGAATGCACAGATCTTCAAAGTGGAGAATGCAAAGTACTGCTGGTAATCCTTCCTCAGCAACCCTTTAATATAATTATCATGCAAGAGTCCACATAGTAAACAATACAGGTTTTTCAGCAAAAGTAATCTCAGAAAAGATTCAGCCGTGCCTGGCTTTACCGACAGTTTGGGAGACAGGGGAGGCATCAGTGCGTGTTTCCGCTGCAGTCTAAATTGCTGCTTTGTTCTTGCTGACTTTTTGTCTTCAGTCTCTCAACTCGCTGGTGAGAAATCCCCACTGTTTGGCACAAGAAGTGCTTGCCATAGATGAGAAATGCCAGGGCAGCTTTCACGGTAGGATGACAGTACTTGTTCCTCTCCTGGCCAGAGTTCAGGGCGGTAGTGCTCTGGGGGTCTGAGCTGAAGGGGCTTTGGCACGGTCCAGGTGTCCTCAGTAGATATCCCCGCCGGAAAGGTACAAGTGTTCAGCTCAAACACAGGAGATGCAGGGTTTTATCAATATACTGGTGGTGTGAGTCAATTGCATGTGTTTTAGTGCTGGCTGAAAGTCTGAAATCATTAGGACAATGTGAGAAAAAAGGTTGCAACTTTTAATGGAATGTATTTCCAGTCTTTCTGGTCTTTTTATTTTGTAATGTCATCTTCAAAGTACTGGTTTTTGTTAAGAATAGGCATAGGATTAATTGTGCTGTAAAGATTTTAGGGGGTTTCTTATAATGTTTTAATGGTACCTATGAATAACTTTCTGAGTAGTGGCTCAGTAAGCACTGAAGCCTCTTCCATACCTAGAGAAATTTTCAAATTGCTTTCTTGTATAGTTTCGATGCAGAGTTACATTCACCGAGGACAGAGAGATTACCTCTGCCTCCTTCCTCCTCTGAGCCTCCATGTGTTCCGATGATGGTCAGTGGGTGACGGGGTGGGAGGCCAGCTCCGACGGCTGCCTGGTTTTTGCAGCTGTCCCTGGAGTGATGCAGAGAGAATCTGGGCACCGGGTTGAAAACCGGTACCTCAGCGGGGACTCCCCGGATCGTAGCACTGCTTTGTCCCAGGGTGACTTTATCCTACCTCTGAATTTTGAAATTTAGGGGTTTTCCCTGAAAAGGGGTTTTCCCTAAAAAGAAAAACATTTGAATATCTTCTTGCAACAGTTTGCCATCAGCAAAGGAGAGGTGTTGCTCAGTTGTGTGGCTTACTGTGGTTTCGCAGTGTTTCCCTCTGAGGAGCCATTTCTGCCTTCACCTGTGGTTGCTTTGCCGTTAGAGGTGGCTGACCTTGTCTTACATGTGCCAGAGCATGCTTTTGGCTTTCAGACATCAGATCATTCTCTCAGTTTTGTTTTTTTTTTTTTTTTCCCGCCTCAAATGTGTGGTGAGAGTGCGGAGGGCGTTTTTTGCAATTTTACAATACAGCTGGTACAGCTGAGAGAGAGACTGAACATCTTAATGGTAATGGAGCTACTGTGTCTTGGTGCAGTTTTTTCTGAGATGTCCTATCCTCCTTTCACCAAGGCTTTGATCTGACCTGGGGTGTCTGCTGGTTGATCACAGTCTGAGTTTACTTGATTTGGGGGATGTGCAGGCATCTAAGTCACTCGTGCAGCCCCAGTTCAAGAGCGGGTTGGAAATATTGACACTTCTGTGCCAGACTCAGTTGCTGCATCCAGCTTTAATGGCGGCCAACAGAAGTAGCACAGATGGCAGAAATTAAGTAGAGCTCTCTGATGCTCGACCTAGTCTGCGGCACACAGTAGGACACCATCCTGCATGTCAGCAAAGCCAGTATCCATGGAGGGCTCCAAAATCGGGTGTGCTGCCCATCTGTGGGCAGCAGGGACTTTTGTGCGGTATGAGGGAGCCGAGGTCTCTGGGCTCTGTCTGTGCCCGCTGTGCTGCCCCAGGGTGTGCACGGACCGGAGTAGGTTCTTTGATCTGAACCTCCTCGTAGCTTTATGTGGGGGAAGTGAAAACTGCAGCTTGAGCCAGAGCAACCCAGGACTGAGGAGGAGCTTGTTTCGATCCTTAGCAGCTAGACGGATGGTGTTTCCAGCCTGCTGTCCTGCTAGTCTGTCAGGAGGTTACACCCACTGGATCTGGAAACTGAAATCCTTTTGTATTTAACCTACCATTAGTAGTCACATGTCCAAATTTACCTTACAGCTGTGGCACTCTGAGAAGGACTGATTTTTGTAATGACAGAGGCCCAGGGCTGTCAGCATGGAAAGGACCCGGGGGCAGCTGCCAGTCTGCAGTGATTCTCGCCCATCTGCTGTGCAGATACCACAGAGAGCTCCAAGGTGCTTAGATAAGTGATAAGGGAGGTCCACGCTGCCTCCCCAGCAATGCGGGGTCCTGGTCATGCATCCCCGTAGAGTCCTGGGATCTGGACGTGGCCATGTATCATTACATGCATCGAGAGCAATCTCTTGTCTTTAAACACGGGTTTGTGACCCCATTGTTCTTTTAATAAATAATGGAAAAGCAACTTCAGAAGAGAAGGTTGGGTCCAGCTCCCCAGCAAGCAAGTGATGCATCTCCCAGCATCCTCCTTGGGCCGTTACAATTCCCTGGTAAACCCCTCTCTGTATGAACTTCAAAAGGAGAGAGCTGTCATCTGAGAAAACGATGGACAAAAGCACCAGCATCCTGGGAGTGCAGCCTGATGATATGCCTATTATCAGCTGCTAAGCAAAGTGTGTTTATTTTAGCACAAAGACACTAGTGACTAAGCTTGCAATATTCTGAAATTGGTGCTGAAATGACCTCGAGGTCATCCTGAAGGTCCCACAGCTAAACAGATTAGACAGACGTGGTAGGGATGAGCAGTACATAAAAGCACGAAGCTCAAACCTCCTGTCAGGAAGAGGATCACGAAATCTTGTAACAATGGGTGAAGATGGTAGGGTTGAAATGCTGAAGAGTTTTAACTGTCTGAATTTTTTCAGGTGAGAGATTAGCTACATTCAGGGTGAAGTGATAGTGAAATACGGTCAGGAGCCAGAAGCTTAAGACATGTAATAGAGCAATAGATCCTGAAAGCAGCAAGCCATGCATTAATATTCCTGGGTTTATCAAAGGATATTGTCTCTGTAGTCATCATGATGCACATTTAAAGTGATGCATATTTAAAGTAGGCAGTGATCAATATGTGATTCCTTATATGCCATTTAAGTTCTCAATCCTTCCTTTCAGTGAARTTGCAACAGCGTCTCTGTGCTCAAGTGAAACCTGTGCCAGCCTCTGCAGGCACACAGTCAGAAGTATCGCTTTTGAGAGGGACTTATTTAATTTAAGGCGCTGTCCTGTGGCAGGGAGCTCAGCGCAGGGACAGAAGCTGCTGCCGCCCTGCTCTGTGCTGTGGGACAGTCCCAGCACAGTTTGTTTTACTGGTGTGGCCGCAGCCAGAACGTGCGTTTCCCAGCTCCACCGGGACGGTCCCCAGCGCAGCCTGGGGAAGTGAGCTTTTCCTGCATCTTGCTTTCCCATGTGTACAATGAGGAGATGCTTCCTCATCTCAAAGGGGTGGTGGGAGAAGTACATCCCGATGTGGGCAGGGAGAGGCTGAGAGCAGCAGAGGAAGAAATTGGCTCTGTTTGCATGCACCGCTCCCGCAGCGGCTGCAGGGGTACCTAGTTACTTACTTTTTTGGCAAGTTTCCATTTACACTTCTGCCAGGGGCTTAAAGAGAGTTGTGGAGAGGAGCTAAAAATAGTCAAAATGACCACTTCTTTCCTAAAGAAAGTAATTAAATCATCCCCCCCTTTCCCTCAAAATGCTCTTGGTGTCAGCACCTCTTCTTCATGGGCCCATGTGACACCGATTATCCCTCTGCTGAATGAGCTTGCAGCAGAAGCCCAGACGCAGTGCACTGGCTGTGGCACCTTCTCTGAAGGTCTGTTGCCATCAATCCTGACCTGCTAATGTCACAGGGTTAAAAATATATCGGGTACAGAATGGCCGGTAAATGCTRGTTTTGTCACCGTGGAGGAATGACGTGGTGGCAGCGATCCAAACCTCATCCCCTCTGCTGTGATGGCTGCTGCTCGCGCACCGGCCATCGTCCAAAGAAGTGTCTCCTCATTGCATGGCTCCATGCATATGTTTTTCCTCAGGGCTGCCAGCTTGTCTTTAAAGAGAGACATTGCATACAGGTGGAGAGTCGCTTGGGCACCTGCCCGTTGCACTGAACTGGAGCCCGCACTACTGCGTAATTTAAAATCAAAGTTAAATGTTTTTCATTTGTTTTTCGTTTTTAGGAGTGCCAAATCTCAATGCTGTATTTAAATCAGCGGGAGATTTTTGGGGATACTTCTTGATGCATTAGGCTTGTTACTAACTCGGTTAGGACCACCATTGACAAGGGTGCTGCAAATCCCAGGTATCCCCATGCCTCTCCTTCCCCTCCTCAGAAATTGGGACTCTGCAACTGCCGGTGAGCATGCTGGGCTTACCTGTGGATGGGCGGGCACGCAGGAGCGGTTATCATACAGATACGCACCCTGGCTTATGGGCTGCAAAGCTAACACATCCAAGATTAGATACTTTTTATTTTGGGCTCCGGGTCCTGTTTTGGTGTTGGCAACCTTGGCAAAGCATCAGGGTGGGTGAGAGAAATCAGAGCGGGAYGCTTTTGGGTTTGTCGGGTTTTCTTCCGTGTCCCATCCAACATCTGTGTTGGTGCAAGGATGGGCTGGCCTCTGGGTAACGAACGCGGTTGTCCCCAGTGGGGATTAGAGGAGAACGGGGGACGACGACCGTGTCRGGGCGGCATGCTTCTGGCTCCCACGCCGCCCGGTAAACACGCGGCTGAGCAATGCCTGCAGCTCAACCACGAAGCTGCTGCACATGCAAACTGGGGCTTGATCCTTGAGAAACACGCTGCTGCGTCCTCCACCCGCCTTGCTGGCTGAAACCTCGGCAGGGAACTAAGGGCTACTGGTGAAATGTTGGTCTGGCTGAATTCACTGGCAAAGCTTCACTGGAGCATCCCCATTTCCCGAGGAGCAGTGCGAGTTATTTCCCAGCCTGAGAGTGCCCTCTGGCGTATGCAGGAGATGGTAAAGCTCTTAATTTATTGAAGCGGTTTTACTTGCCTTCCTCCTTTTTGTAATACTTTGCAGCCAGCGTGGTTAATCGTCGAAGGCTGCCAGGTAAGTGCATGCCATAAAGCACCAAGAGGTGAGCTCCAGACCAGTCCCRTGTGTCATCTGTGTTTATACACCTAGCAGCTGATGATCATTTTTTAATTATACACGCATATCAAGCAGGAGGCTTCTGGGCCCTGGTGTCTCGGTTCYGATTTCCTTCCAGCAATGCCTGGCAGGTCCCTGAAACCAGCCTGCRGCAGGTCCTGCTCCGGCTGTGCCCGGGCAGTGCTGCTCCCCCTGCCCCAGGCGCTGCCTSCGGGCATGTGCTTGGGGCTCCTTGACCGAGCAGAGCAAGCAGAGCTGCTCCAGCGCTAGGCTGCAGTTCAAACCCCTGGCTGAATAGGGAAAACGGACTGCAAAGAGGTAGGAGCAGCTTTTTATACACAAACAAAACGTAGCCCTTTTCTCCGGGGGAAAGGCAGGGCATTCAGAAAGAAGTGGTGGCAGCGTCAGCATGTGTTGCCATAGTTATGTGGAACTGAAAACAGACAGCGAATGTGAGGCATAAACACAAAAGCTGCAGTAAATATAAATCTTCCTCATGCCTAGAGTCCTTTCTTGGAAAAACTTTGTCATCTTATCTCTGTTAGGACATTCTGGTTTGAAAAAAAAATATTTTTTTTTAATGCTTTCAAATTTTTGTTGGCAGCTGCAATAATGAATATGCTGATAGGGAGCAGAGAGAAGCGTGTTCGGCGCTCCTATGTTGCACTCTGCTGGAGGCAGACCGGGTGGTCGGGTATTGCAGTGGCTTATCTGGCAGCTGCTGGTTGAAGGCACCTTCTAGTGGAACAGCWTGGGAGGTGACATTTTGAGGAACGATGTCAAGTATGGATGACCCTCTGCATTCCCTTTCTTCTCCTTGCTCCTCTCCTGGGGTGTTTTCCAGCATGAGTCAGAGTACCCTCACTCGCTCTTGCCACGTTATTTCGTGTTATAATCTGCCAGGAGGTGGTCCAGGCTTGCCAAGCTATCTCCTCCTGCCCGGAGGTGGGACTGTTGTCTGGATCCAGCGATTGGCATTCACCCGCAACCGCCAGTGGAAGAGGAGATGGGGTTAGTCGCGCCGTGGGGTGGGAAGACCCTTGCTGGGGTTGGGTGCTCTTCTCCAGCTGTGTGGCGGCCGTGCTCAGATGTCCTTGTTGTTGTTCGCTTCTCAGCAGCCAGTTTTTGCTCACATTTTCTCCCYGCTCTCTGCTGACCTTTCTCTTCTCTCTGTGTTTTTTCCTCAGGTCGAAAGCTGAGAGGAAAAGCCTTTTATTTTGTCAATGGCAAGGTGTTCTGTGAAGAAGATTTCCTGGTAAGCACACAGCTGACCCTTGTGCTGGCACGTCTCAGCTTCTCCGGCAGACGCACAGCCTTTCTGCCTGGCAGCTTTGCCCACGTTTCACACGGCTCTAGTCCAGCGTCCTGCCTGGCCCTTCTGCTCCCCCTTTACCCAGCCCCAGCCATGGTGGCCGCCCACATGTGGTCCTGGAAGTAGCCGAGTGAAAGACCACGGTTTTGCAGTGCRGAGCCTGTAGTTGAAGCCGTAGCCTCTTGCGATGGCTCCTTCAAAGTGTATCTCTGTGGCCATGCTGTGGAGACAGGAGCGAGATGAACAGCTGCAGAAGAATCAAATAGTGAATTTCCCTTTCCAATGAACTGGTTTTGCGTGGGCATCTTAAAGGATATCTTTCTGTTGTCCTCAATGGATTTTGTGTGAACATACCTGAGCATGAAGCAACCCCATGGTCCTCTCCTTGGCTGGTGGAGGTAAAAAGCCATGTACTCCTCTGCCCTCAAGCCCTCATAGATTAAACCTTCATTGAGACTTGAAAAAGTCATATTTGCCCATTTATTGGGGAAGTCTAGTGATTTCTGTCAGAGAGAAGTGAGTTAATCTTCTTCTCATCAGTATATTCTACACAGGCTGAAAATGGAAAGATTGGTTAAATGCATCTAAAATATTTCATTTTTCCAGTTTGCATTTCCAACATTCAGACAGGACTGAAATCTTAGACAGATGATGTGTTGTGCCTGAGGTGCATGTCATGGACATGACAGGCAGTTGCTTACTGTTAGATCTTGGCAATAGCAGCAAGAAAGGTGCTCTGGGCCAAACTTGAATGTTGTACTACCAGAGAGCTAGGAYGATACCACTGACCTCGGAGAAGCTCCAATAGACTTATAATGGTGTAACCAAAGGAAGAATTTGGCTTTCCGAGCCTATATATATGGATGTTGTGATATGAATTTGTGGTAAACACAAGTAAGTTCCTGGCGTGTAGATTCACATGGTCAAATAAGAATGTATGTCTTATTTGTAAATGCCTTGTTTGCGTATGCATTTGTGGTATTTACTTATATACTTAATTAAATTTAAATTTAGGACTTGAAAGTTACAGGAACTCATACTCCTTCTGAACAGTGAAAGTCTGATGTCTTTATAGAATATCGTCTGGGGACCCATCCACAGCTTCATATACTGAAAAAAGCACCGGAAAGTTTAGCTTGTGTAAGRAGTACAGAAAAAGGCTAAGCAAATAACGCTCCATAATATGCTGTTGTTTACGCTCGACTAGCCTTGTGAAATTTTAAGCCAATTCTTTTTTCTCCTTGCAGTATTCTGGTTTCCAGCAGTCAGCTGACAGGTGTTTCATTTGTGGTCATTTGATAATGGACATGGTAAGTGATAATTGCTTTAGGAGAAAAAATCCCRCAGCTTTTTAGAAGAATGCATCAAAAGCAAAATATATTCATATCCAGTACTGTCTGTTATCATCTGGTAGTCTGCCTAGTGTGAGATTGGTAGCAGAAAGAAAATCCACCACGCCTTTTGTTGATGGTTGCAAGGAAGTAAAGCTGGCACCCTGCTGTATGCGATGCACAGACTTTGCTCTGCCTGTTTTCAGTGCAAATTGAAAATCAGAGCCTTCAGCTCTTTCATCCACTTTCGGGCTTCCCTGGACAGTTGTATTTGTACTCCGGTCGATGCTTCCTGCTCGGAAGTGCCGTGGCTCTGCAGTGCTCCCTTGCTGTGGGGCATCAGTGCAGCTCTTCTGAGCCCGTCTTTCCTGTAGTCAAGCCGTGGCTTCCCACGTACCTTCAGGATGAAGCTGCTGTCTTGTTGCTGCTTGTTGTGGGTGCTGGAAGGTGTTGACCTTGGGGAATAGGTTCGACCCAGAGTATGTCATCCAGACCTCAGTCCAGATCCATCCAAGTCCTTGAAAACTGTTCAGTAGACATGTGGACATCCTGCTGAAGCAGGCAGCTCTCATTAGCCTACAACAGGTACCATCTGTTCAAGATTTGCACGGGGCGGGTCACGGCTCAGGGAGTCAGCTGGCCTTTAGCCAGCACCGGGCGGCATTCGGTTGTGGGTGATTCAGAGGGAGACAAATTCATGGTCATGTAGCTGGTGAGCTACGGCTGAGGCAAAGAAATTGGGAATTTCGAGTGGTTAGTTCACAGCCTCCCAAGATTTTCTAATGCTTATCGTTAATTATCTTTGCCTGCTTACACTGGAAAGCATTAAAATTGGAAAAACTATTTTATACTCAGAAGTGGTATTCCAGGTAGTAATTGCTGCCCCAAAGCCAGGAGGTGAATTGCAGCTGTTGCGTTCAATACGATTTCCATAGTCCGTGTTAATTAGAAAGCCAGGCTAGCGACTACAAAGCTCTTGGATATCTAAGGCATTATGAAAACCTAGCAGTAGTATTTGTTTCAGCCTCTCATGGAGAATATAAAGATGTATTTCCTTTTGTTGGCCTGGTACGTCTTGCCTTGTGATCCTGCTAAGTATTCTCCAACTGCTGGCTTCAGAAATTATTTTCTTTCCTTTAAATTCTGTCACTTCTCTCCTTTGTAATGCTAAATACCTTGACTGAGACTCTAAATTGTTTTCTTACCCATGCTAATAATTCATTTCTCTGGAACCAGGTGATATATATTGATTCCAGCTGCCCTTTCCATTCCTGTTAACTCATTTTTCAGATGAGGTGCCTGAAAAAAGACAGAGCCCCGCTGATGAATATGCAGCATTGTCTGATGTAAAGCTGTGTGTTTATTATTTTCACCTTTATTGGCTGTTCATATGCCTTTTTTCCTGTCTCTTGCTTTGTTGCAGATCCTGCAGGCTCTAGGGAAATCATATCATCCAGGCTGCTTCCGATGCGTGGTCTGCAACGAGTGTCTGGATGGTGTGCCATTCACTGTAGACTCTGAAAACAAAATCTACTGTGTCAGAGATTACCACAAGTAAGGACAAAATAAACAGCAGAAATGCTCCAATCAACAAGCCTCTAATTTAGCTTTTCAGCTAATTAGGAAGTGTGGATTAATAAAATAGGGACAGGATTAGAAGGCAGAAGTTTGAGGATGGGGCTAGACCCTAGAAATTCCTGATGTATTCCTCTTGCCCCGCCATCAGCTTCCTGTGTAACTCTGAGGAAGTCACTTAACCCCTGGGCTTCAGCCGCCCCTTCTGCAAAGCAGAGACAGTGAGAAATAGTGCTCGTGAAGTGTTCAGTGATGTTAAGAAATCAGTCCACTCTAAAGTAAGACCATGAATGCCTGCTGAAATCAACATGAGTTGCTTTTTGAGTAGCTGCAGGGATGAGTTTGACTTAYAAAGAATGCTTTTAGAAATCAAAGTGAAACTTTTATCCAGCTCTAAATGAAACAACCGATAAATCCACTTAAAAAAMCACTTGTCATTTAGTAAAATAAAATGTCTGTGCTCTTAGCTAGTAGTTACGATATTAGAGCTGCACACATTTTGAGCGTCCGTTTGGCTCGCTTTGCTCYTTGCTCCGTTTTCTGAGCAGGCAGAGTACTGAGTGTTGCTCAGGCAGCCCCGGGAACTGTTCTGCGTTGTGGCAAGATTAGAGTTGCCTCCGTGTACCACCGTTGTTCTGACATGATGCGCGTTTCCTTGCTATTTCATTTAATTATTTATTTATCGTGTTACRTCATGTTAGAAGGCCTTAAGGAACCTGAGGGTCTCATGGTGTTTTCTCTGAGGTTTCCTGCCTCGGTGCAAGGCTGCCACTTCTTTTAATGTGTTTTTCTGGGGACGGTCCTGCTCAGTTTCTCCTCATTTCTCTTCCAAATCTCTCAGTAACAGCCAAGAATTCTACAGTGGGTTTGTTTTTTTTCTGTCACTAAGTGTAAAATGTAAGATCTCTTTTTGCCTGACTGAGCAATGTGTGCCAGGCATTACTTACAATCAATCCTAAAATGAATTTATGATCTCGGGATGTAAAGCTTTCCTGTGGATAAGTTATTTACAGCTGCAGCTTTTCATCTTATCGCCGAGAACATACAGGCCTCTCTTTTTATGTTGATCTATAACTTGCCTTCATTTTCTCGTTGCTCTTCCAGAGTTTTAGCTCCAAAGTGTGCAGCGTGTGGGCTTCCCATTCTGCCCTCCGAGGTGAGAGCCTTTTATTTCGTATCCCCTGTGGGGAGAGAGCATCATGTCTCAGGCCTTGCTCTCTTTCACACTTGACCCTATGTCAAGACGAATGTCGTTGGGGATGGGGGGAGATGATGGCTTCCTCCAGCGTGCAACCTATTGACCTAGGCCCATACACTGCCCTTGAGATGTGACCCTTCTTTTGCTCGATAATGAAGCTTATTTCTGCTGAGCCAGGCTGCTTTTGTCATCTCCTGCAGGATTATACTGCTGTTAGTTTGATGTTCGGGGTACCTTTCCTTCATGTCGATAAATGCTGGTGGTGCTCATGAATGACCTCTGTGTGACCCCTCCRGGACAAACTCCTTTTAATACTTGAAGGAGATGAATCTTGGGCAAAACCAATTTAAAATGCTGAGACGTGATATATTGAAATTACCAAGTCGTTAATGCCTGATTTGGGATAGATGTGACTGTTAAACAGAGAGAATTAACATTTCTGGTGTTACATTTTAGRGGATATCTGCAGTCGATGATGAAGCTTTAATGTAAAAATAACTGCAGTTGGCAGGGTTTATTTGTGGTGTCCAACCAGCAGCTCAAATGCATTTTTTCAACATTCACATTGTTGCAGGAAGCAATCTAGAGAGTGCATGTGTCTGATCCTGCTGTAATCCTTTGTAATTTCTCTTTTGCTTGAATGCTTACAGGGGTCTGATGAGACCATTCGGGTTGTGTCCATGGACAAGGATTACCACGTGGAATGTTATCACTGCGAGGTAGGTCAGCAGCTTTCTCAGGGAGTGGGCACTTAATAGTGATAATGACTATTATTTTTAAGATGGAAATAAATCTCCTCCCTTCCAGTGGCAGTAGATGAGCAATTCAAACCTTGCATTGTGCGACCCTTTCTATCAGCRGCTGAGGAATTTCCAGTTTTAGGACAAAAGTTTTTGCAGCAATGTGTCTCGGCTGCAATTTCATTTGCTATCCATAAAATTATGGGCAAAGAGTTAATTATCACTTTTAAACTCGGCAGTATTTTTGTTAATGAAGGAAACATGGTGACTTAGTACTATTACTGCCTTTCAGAAGCCCTGAGCTCCAGATCACATTAGTGTATCTGATTTCCAAGTCAGATTGTGTGAAAATACTAAGGTGATGACTGATCCTGGCTGGTGTAAGTTACCTTCACTCTCATGGGAAATGTGTGTGTCATTGGGGCTGGAGAAAGGATACGGCTGCACAAAAAAATCCCAAGAGGTGCCAGCTCTTAAACACCATTTGGTCTCTGTGCAGGACTTCCCAGAGAGCCTTCATACTTCTGCTCTGTGAATTAAAATAAATAGTTGTCTTCTCTCACTGTGCTTGTATGCAGTGGAAAGAGGCCCTGACTCAGCAGGCCGGTTTCACATCAGTACAACTGTAATTAATGTGACGTGAAGAGGTGAATCCTACCTGAGAGTGTAAGGAGACACAAGCACGTTTAAAATACATAGGGTTTCACCTCACCATGAGATAAAGCTTATTCAATAAAACTGCATAAGACAAACGTGTACAAGGCTGCCCCTCAAAATGCCAGTGTATATCAGATGCTTTCCTTCTTGTGGTAAATGTTGGCCTTACTAGGAAGGAGCTGTTGTCTGGGTGTCTTCTGTCCTTGTCACAAAATCACCTTCCTGGAAGCCAGACGCTGCTTGACGGTGGAAGATGAACACCTTCTCTAATAATTTGCATGGCCTCTCTTTGCAGGACTGTGGGATGGAACTGAACGACGAAGATGGGCATCGCTGTTACCCGCTAGATGAACATTTGCTTTGTCACTCCTGTCATCTGAAACACATAGAGAACGGCACTACCCCAGCAGCTGTGTACCAGCACCACTACTAGCCAGCGTGGCTGACATGGGAAAGCCTGGACAGAA
Organism: Oceanodroma leucorhoa; assembly: GCA_030449065.1. Classification (NCBI taxonomy): domain Eukaryota; kingdom Metazoa; phylum Chordata; class Aves; order Procellariiformes; genus Oceanodroma; species Oceanodroma leucorhoa. The sequence continues at coordinate 894,940 of JASVER010000053.1, forward strand.
GACTYGTTACGTGATCTCCCTCTCCCCACCCTCAGTTGATTTCCTGTGCATGTTTTTCGCCAGTCGGCAATGTTCCTGTAAAAGGATATGAGAGATTTTTGCTGGATTCCCAGAGTATGTATGCTTCTGAGTTCCAGCTATATCAAACTATGTCTACTTGACCAAGAATGTGGCATGTTACCTAAACTGATCAGTTTACTTTTACGTGCCTTTTTCTGCTCTCTGGAGATTCCTCTTAGCTCATTTTGGAAGATTCTTCAGTGAAAGCACAACTTGCTGTCGTGCCTATGAACTCAGATCGTGCCACGCACAATTAAAAAGCCAGAGGCTGGCTTGCCTGCCTGCCTGTCGGGGACATCCCGTCAGTCTACTAAGTGTTTCCTGACAAGCACATTTCATCAGATTCCCTGAAGGACTTCAACCTATTAATACCAGTTTTTAGRCGCTCTCTCTCTTTTTATTAATTCTTCAGGAAAAGAAAAGAAAGGGGTCTGTGCAAAATGGCGTGCTCAGACCTTCCAGTTAATTCCCCGAACTCCGGTATCAAGTCTGGCTGTAAAAGCACCAACTCTCCAAGCACAAACCAGGTGCRCTGGCTGGCAGGTGGAGGCCGACATCCCATTTCAAACAGAACAAAAAACTGGAACAAGCTAGGCTAAGCTACCGCGGTGACTTGGGGCCCGGGCTTGCATGTCAGCGTGATATGCAGGGGTCAGTCTGCTGGGTCAGAGTCTGAATAGCGGATTATATTTGGAAAGGAAAGGTCGGGATGCTGAAAGTGTGGACACTGGGGAAATCCAGCCTCGTTCTTGCTTGCAGAGCTTGCTTTGGAAAAAAAGTTCTCCATACACAGGCACTTGCCTGAGATTTTCAGCTTGTCCCCACAGCTCACCCCCCAGCCTGGCCCCTCCTTTCCGTGGTGTTTACCCAGCACAAAGCCATTTCATAATGGTGCTTATTTAGAGCTCTGGGAACAAACCCGAGATCGTTATGAAGGCTTTGTTACACAGGGATTTAGAGCCCAGCTCCACAACCTGTACTCAAATGAATATGTTGGTATAAACAGATTTGCTCCCATGAATAACAACAGCTTATCTGAGCAAAGAGGTTAGTGAGTTGGGCCCTTGCTTTCTGTTCTGCTGAGAAAGCAGAAAGGCAGATTGTTTCTCCTTTTGAACCCCCCTGCTTTATAGTCAAATAAATCTGCTCCCCCAGTATGTGTTACATATAAGGTAGATGTGCCTGCAGTGCATGTTCTGCAGGTACCAAAGCTGTGCAGCCCCTTGTATACAGGTACAAAGTTTTTGTTTAAGAAAAAGCTTTTAATGTAAAGTCTCGGATGCAATCAGGGTTCTCAGCTACCGTTTCCAACAGACTGTGTGGAAAACTAGTTAAATCCTAATGTATCCATGCTAAAGATGTAAATTCCAYTTCTGATGGATAGAGGACAGGATGACATTCTTGAAGATCTTTTTAATAAGGAAACTACAATAAATTARCTGAGCAGTGGCACTGGGACTCCCAACATGAGCCTGTGCCAAGAACCCACTATGGTTCAACCAAACCTCTTTTCCCGTGGCATGAATGTAGCTACATAGGTGCTTGAACTTCACGCCATGTAGTGGGATTGCCTCCTGTACCCATCTGGAGCAGCACAGGTGCCGGCTGCAGCAAGCTGCCTGTCTGCCTGTGCTAATAAATAACCACAGGCCTCCGTTTTGAGTGGTGCAAGTTGTTGCGCTAAGTATTAAACAGAGGCACAAGCATCTGCTGTAAAACAGATGAAGACCAGTGGCCTGTTAGCACCCTCCTACGCGTCTGCATCAGCTTGCCTTGGCTGAAGTATGAACGTCTGAAACTGCCCAAGCCTCGGGAGCTTGGTGGTTTTGGAGTGGAGTTTCATCGGGCCGGCAGACCATCCAGACTTCTGCCCCATCCAGCTGTAAGTGCCTCCGCCTGTTGTTGCTGCTCTTCGGGAYGGGCACGGCAGCACGTGGCTGGAGGTCGGTCCCGTGCTGGAAACCATCCAGAGCCCCAGCTTTCGTGTAGCTTGGCTCGGTGGTGCCGTTTCTCCTGGGGACACACAACCCCTCAGTGAGTGACCGAAAGCTCCAGGTGGGGAACTTTCCCACTGCGGTATACATGGCTCTGGGGCATATATAATTCGGAGAGTTTTATWTGTGATTTTAGAGGAGGTAAAATTGACCCCAAATATGTGAGGTCCCTGGAGCCTTAAATTGGCCTCCAAATGCTGGATAGCGAAGGGATGGGAACCGGCACAAAATATAACTGGTGCTGTATCCAGGCAATAGGGACCGGGGGCAACAAAACACCCAGGGCAGATCCTGCAGCGCTCTCACCCCGGCGCGCCGTGTCAGCTTGTGTCCTGCAGCACAGCGGGGCACGGGGCTGGGTGTCTGAAGATGCGACTGTGATATTAGGACTGTCTGAAGGGGCTGAGGTGGGAAATAACGCCACCTGAGTGTCCCTGGTAAATAATTTAGATAGTCCTGGGCAGGTGGTTCCCCTCTTTGAGCTTCCTTTGGCAGCAAAGGCAGTGAGATACCAAAGTGGCTTTTGGGAAGTGAGCTGGACACAGCAGCTCTGATCTGTTGCTCTGTCTCTGAGACCAGCTACATGGCTCATGCTTTTGCTAGCTCTTGATTTTTAGAGCAGCCCCTCACGCACATTTTCTGGCCTCTGTTTTGGGAGGATCTGAAAACACTAGCGGGGCTGATATTTTAAGCTGCAGTTTAAACTACTGTCTCACTCTTGCAGCCTTCCCCACAGCCCCACAATAAGCAGGCAAGAAGGGGAGGGGGGAAGGACAATTTTCCTTCGTGGAAAGCCTTGAGCAGCCTGTTTGTGGAGCCTCCTTTGCATCAACAGAAAGTTTGGCCTCTGCTCCCACACGGTGTCTTGTTACTCCTTTCAGCCATCCCGTATCCCTCAGCGCTGGGGAAAGGCAGGCTGTCCTACTTTCAGTTTTGAGGTCCGGTATAAATTATTAAGTGCCAATGCTCTCCTTTCCTGTATTTGTGAAGAGCTAGAAACGACAATGTGAAGCTATTGAAAAAGGAGCCTGTGAGGCGGTGGTTTTGAAGCTGAAGTGTCTGCTGCATTGCCCTACTCCCCGATGTGTGCTAACTTGCACCGCTTTTATCTTCGGGAGTTTGAATTCATTTAAGCTCCCTATTATTCCTKCCTTTTCTCCTAGGCTGTGGGTGTCTCAGTCCGTGTTGATTGTCCCCGGCTCTGCAGCTGCCTGATGGTGGGTCTGGTGGTGGGGAGGCAGGAGCATCCTCCACAGGGGAGGCTTCTCCTCCTCCTGACCCCCCGCCAGGCATCTGTGGAGCTGCAGCCCTCACTGCCTGCCTTCAGGCAGCTCCCCCAAAGGAACAAACAGGCAGGCAGGTAGCTCTGGAGCCAGAGGTGCGAGGCTTTGCATGCTCTGCAGAAGAATTTCAGAAAACGTGTTAAATTGTGCCTGTCACCTGGCTGATACGCGTTGGGTTTTGCTGTTCATGTGAACCTTGTTGTCTTTTTATTTATTAAGATGCTGAAACGTGCTATGAAAAGTTAGTCTTAATTCCTCCCCCAGCATGCTCTTCTGACGGGTTTTAGGGTAAGGGACCCTTGGAAGTCCCATTGTGCTGGTAATGAGTGACTCACATGCAGACAGTTATTCAAGTGAATTCTCTGAAACTTGCTTTCAGGAGCCAGAGCTTAATAGATTTTTTCATTCAGATCATGCTGTTAAATTTCTGTTGTTTAGAATACAGCAACWCATTTAAATAGGAATTTTTGCATAAAAGCCAGGGGAAAAGCCCCAGCTATAGAAGAAGCAGACATTTTTGTGTAATTTGAAGTTTAAGAAACACCTGYGATGAAAGTGATTTAGGAAACTGCCCTGATGTTAAACGCAGGGAACAACATTTTCGAACACCCTGGTGAGGAGCATTTGATGAGGTCTGTGCTCTTCAGTTTCTGAGTTTCATTTGGGGGCTTTTAAAATGTTTTCCCAGTCTTTCAGGGTTTAAATGATTTTTTTTTTAGATCTTTTTACTACAAAGTGAATAGCTCCTTGGTCTGGAAATGGTGGAGTCTCATTAGYATCAGGTGTGCTATGGCAGATGTGAAAGGGGGAAACTGGGCTCGTAAGAGCTGGTAGGGGTCTGGCTGGCCRTTCAAAAGGAAGGGGTATCTTTGGCTGCCAAGAGAAGAAAGTGAGTATCTTCCTGTGCTTTTTCCTTGTGCTGATTTATAGCACTGGGCAAATATTTGGCATCCCTGAATTTCAGTATTCGGGTCTGTTCATAAGCACTGCTGCAACCTCCTCCGCTCCCTCCCATGAGTTCAGAGCCCTGGGGCACGCTCTTCCTCATGAGTTTAGTCCTGATTCTGCACGTCTGTATTTCCCTGGAAATTTTACCGCTTCATTATTTAAGCAACAGCAAAACCGGGTCCTTGCTTAAAGGAAAATGGACATGCGCTCCCCATCYTTACTTGAACACTTTGACCTGATCCTCCAAATTACCTGAATATCAGCCTGCTGCTGGTCGATGCAGTGGCAGCTTTGTACTCCGCTGCTGTTGCTAAGAAAATCACATAAAGGGCTCAGTCTGCATTAAACTTGAAGTGCACAGGCAGGCAGTCCCACTGAAACCAGTAAGGCTGCGCACGTACATGAAAATCAATGTGCRTGTGTAGGTCAGTGTTGGATCAAGGGCAGAGTGATTTTATTACAGACGAGACGTGCCTAGAGATGAATCTGCGGCAGTGTAAAAGTTGCCTTGAAAAGATCGYTGGAATGGACTGCCAACTTTTTTGTTCAATAAACAAAAATATGTACTGAAGCAGTGGGGGTGCAYGGAGAAAGGAGCATGTGACTTAAAAAATACGGTAGCTGTAGGGAAAAGAGGGCAGGTGATTACTGAAAGCAGGGGAGAAGGTGGCACGGGTGGGATTTGCTTTTGTTTGTCATATTCCTGGACATTTTTAGAGGGGGTTTTGAGGGGAAGCACACCTGCATACGCTGTTCTGGACCATGCTTCTCCCATGTCGGCCTTGGCTGCATGCTCTGTGTCCACTTTTGGGGTTGTGTGCGCTGTTGTGTCTGTGCACGTGGACATGGGCACATGCTGCCTGCGAGAGACCTGCCTTTCACACCTCTGTGCCCAGCCAAGGGTTTGTAGATGCATTCTGAGCAACCTTCTGTGCATGAATGTAAGGACAAGTTGACCCAGGCTTATTGCTGGAGAAACATCTCTGGAGTCAGTACCTGCAGGCAGGGAAGGGCTRTGGCCAGATACACGTCCCTTTTCCCCCATTCTCTGAGGCTGAGCGCCTGTGTCACTGGGAGAAGCTGGGATGGGGTTTGCATTTCTTGTCACACTGCATTCGTGCATTCATTTTTCTTCTGCATTTCTGCATCCTGCCTCTCGCTGGCTGCAGTGGCACTAGGTGTACTTAGCGGAGCCGATCGGGCAGACATCTGCCTGCCATGAGCCCAGACAGAGCCCAGAGCTGCTCACCCATCCTGAGGAGAAGCACAATTAAGCTTTTCTGAGCAATAAAAATCCTCACCCTGCTTTCTTCCAGGGCAGCCAGAAGCTTGCGTGGCAATATGCATCAGTAGCCCGCTCAGACGAGAGACGGGCAGAAACTGTCCCCACGTGAAAACACGTGGCGTAGAGCCCCGGAAGGCAGGCGACAGGGATGCCCCGCGGCGTTGGTGCAGGGATGACCGGGCTGCAGTTCCCAGCCCTACTGGCACCGACCCTCGTCCCCGCGCAGCAGGTCTGCGGTGCACGGCCAGATGGGGACCCGGGCGCACACATGCAGGCTGCGGCTTTCTGTACCTGGAAAGCAAATCCGGAGCCTGGCTAATGATACTGAACGGTACTAATTGTTTTGTTTATGTTTCCTTCAAAGCTCAACTCCAGGAGAGAGTATTTTAGGATTTGTGCTGGTGTAACTAACCTTAGCCACCTGTGAACACAGCCCTCTTTTCTTCTGTGCTGTTAAATATTTATGAAGAATGAAGGCTGGCAGCGGGGGCGAAGCCGCGGGCCTGTTGTGTTTTCAGTGATTAAAGACAATACCGTAAAGCAGTGCTCAGCGTCAAGTCTTTCCTAAAATTACAAGGATTGTCATGGCCCAGAACCCACGGGGAGGGAGTTACGCTGTGGAATGATGGTTTCCCAACTTCTGCCTTCCTCCTTTCCCACYGCCTCAGTAGCTGAAGCAGGGACTGGTGGGGGGAAACCTTCTTAGTGGGGTTCACTGGGGATTTCCCGTCCTTCGCAGGCGGCTGGGGTTTGCTGCGGCCCCGTCTGAGGCCGTCCTGCTCTGGTGTCCCTCCAGGGAGATCCTGGTCCTGGGGTGAGGAGCTGGGGAGGGATGTGCTACGGGTGAGAGCAGGGTCTGGAGACCCCAGCACGGGGGTCTCCTTTGAAGCGTTGGTGGGGAGGGTTTTGGGGAGAGTTCCCGTGGTTCTGGGAGGTGGGCGGCCACATGGTGCCCCCATAGGCTTCGCTGCAATCAGCAACCATGACACCTCATGTCTGAAGACGGGGTGCTTATGTACTGCTGGCTGAGCAGCAGCACGGAGCTACCAGCTAAAATGAAGGTGATAAATAGGATTATCTGTAACTATAGTTTGGGGTTCCCCCTCCTTGAGGTGAGAAGCTGCCCAAAACCGGGCTATGATACCCAGAGGGCTGGATCCAGTGGGAAATTGGCCAGGAGGTGCCCCAGGCCTGCTCTGTGCTCATCCCCTGGACCTGGGATCCCCTCCCAGCCTGGGTTCCCCTGCAGTAGCCATCCCCGAGGTGGTGCCTGTGGTGGGGGGCTGCCAAGGGCCACGCAGAAGGCCATGCGCCYCTGCCACGCCGCCCAGACCTGGGGTGCTTAAGAGGCCCCTGCACCTGGCAGACCCTCACGTTGGGGGCTTGAGGGTGGCCGGGTGGGTCTGTACAGGAGCGGGGCCGCTGCTCAGGAGCAGAGGGGGTGCAGGCAGCACTCTYGGGCTGCAGCAGAGGAGGGGAAAACAGAGACGGGGCACGGAGGGAAAAAAATGAGCAGCCGAGCCAGCCAGGAGTCGAACCTAGAATCTTCTGATCCGTAGTCAGACGCGTTATCCATTGCGCCACTGGCCCTGCTCGTACAGRCAGCCCTGCCCGCACGCACTTCACCACAGATCTCCCTCGAGGGTGGGGCCGCCGGTCGGAGGGCAGCCAATCCAACGCAACCTCCCCGCCGACACCCCTCCCAGCGGCTCCCCTGGGGCGTGGCTTACCGCCCCACCCGGGCGCTGGCCAATCCCCACCGGCTTCGTTTAAACGACCCCGCCCCCTCCCGYCCCCGGTCGCGCGTCACCGTTTCGCGGTGCCCTGGTGGCCCCCGGCGCGCGGGGGGCGGGGTTAGAGCGCCCTGGCTCAGCCAATCGCGGGGCCGGCGAGTCAGCCCAGGCCCTCCCCCTTCCTCTATAGGTGGTGCCCCGCCCTGTAACGCGCGCGCTAACGTGCCTGAGTAGGTTTGTCCTGTGCGGGGTCCCGTCCCTCCAGGCCGGGGGACGCGTCAGTCTGGAAGGGAGGGAGCGGCCGGGTCGGAAGGGGCGAGAGCGACGCGGAGCGGAGCCGGCGGCGGCCGCAGACAGCCGGAGGGGGACGAATGGCGACGGCAGCGGTAGGAACGACGGCAGCGGCGGCCTACGCCAGCCTGAAGCTGTAAGTGACCCGCCGGGAGGGGGGGAGGGGGGAGGGGACGCGGCTCTGTCACCTGCCGCTACCGGCCCTGCCGGAGGGGAGGGGAGGGGCCGGCCGTTGGAGCAACGGTCGCCTCTCCTGTCCCCTCCCCCCGCCCGTCTCGCGCTCCCCTGCCGGACCCGCGCGGGGTCCCGCCGCGCTCCGGGAGCCCTGCGCCTGGCGGCGGCTGCCGGCCGCTCTCGGCCGCCGTCCCCCTCCTCCATGGCCGCCGCCGGGCTGTGCCGGGCTCGCCGCCCCTCGCTCCCTTCCTGGGTCASCGCGAAGGGCTTGGCCCGCGGCAGCGGCTGCGTGCGGCAGCCCGGGGCGGGAGGGAGGAGGAGGACTTTGGCCACAGACCCGATCCCCTTTCGGCGTCCATCTGATAGCGCAGCTGTGGGTTGAAACGCTGCCGGCGGTTCGCGTGTCTGTCTCGTTTCCCTCCTGCATATACAGGAGGGCTAATGCGTGCGGCTCTCCTCTGGTGCCCGCCTTAGCGCGGTAAGGCGAGTTGCGCTGCTGGGAGAGGGGCTGCTCTGCCGTGGGAGCGTGGGAGTACCTGCTGGTCTGTAAAGAGGGGGTGGCGCACGGAGCGGGGGAGCCTGGGCTGTCTTCTGCTTTCTTTGTAGGTGGCTTTTGTAGAAACTCGAGGAGTGATGCTAACGTAAAGCTCTGTATAGGCAGTGTTACTTGCCAGCGGAAGGTTCATGAAGCGTACTTACCCATCAGTCCTTTTGTGGCACAGGTTTTCTGTGGTATGGTTTTGATGCCAGTTGATGATTTTCAACTCTTGGGACTCTCCTGTGTAGTGCCTGCTGTGACTTTTCAAATAAATTCTTCTAACCTCCTGGTGTAATTTTTTTATTAAAACAAGGGTTTTAGGGGAGAATGTAACCCTTTGAAGTTGCATATGCCAGATGTTTGCTTGCTGCCTTTATACAGCAAAAGAAGTTGCGTAACCAAAGCAATACAAAGTTAAAACTGAAGAGGAGTTTCCATTATAAGCCCTCATACTGGCTGGTTGAAACTCCTGAAAAAATTACTCTGAGCATGAGACTCTTCATGGCTGTCTGAAGCCAACAGTGAAATGTCCTTGTGTGTCCTAAAGGTGTTCCCGGGCTTTTGACCTCTAAATATTAGCTTGAAACTCTGTAATTGAGTTACTGATGTCATTTTCAGGCAGCAGTATCTGAAAGTGATTTTTAAGCCTGATTTAACTGTACTTAATGTTCTGTTAAATTTCATTTGACAGTCATCTTCTGGATTCAGAGCAAATATACTTAGATCTTTCTTAGAGATCTGTGTAAACAGTTTGTCATAATGCTGTTACATGTTTTAAAATCACTGAGCTTCTTTCCTTATTTTGATTAGGTAGCTATGTGAAGGTACACAGACACTGGAATTGAGTATAACTGAAGAGTAAGATCATCAGTGATGGTTGAAAGACTTGCTTATTTGGCAGAAAGCTTTTTTTTTTCCCCTCTCTTGTTACCTAAATGATATTTGTCTTCCTTTAAACTGAACTTGTAATCTTTTTGCCTGCAGAGGAGAAAAGGTGAGTTGTATGAGTAGCAGTTATGTGGCTTGTAGTACACAGTCCTTCTTAGCAAGAATTTTTTTTAAGTAAAAGCACTTTTCTGGATACAGGCTAGTAAGGAATTTTCTCATCTAAAGTTTAATCTTAACTAAAAGTAAGTTTTGATCTTTTTAGAACAAGGCTGTGTCAAATGTAGTTTATTCATAAACTTGAAAACAGGATTGTTTTCTGTTCCAAAGAACAGGCTTTTTTTCCTGTTGTTATACCAAGTTGTGGTAATGCCTGGAGACTTTGTACCAAGCATTTTAAGATACAGGGCCATAACCTGGGTGATGAGCCAAACTTCCTAGATTGGCAAGGTCAAAGGAGAATATTCTGAGAAATTCAGGCTAGACTTCAGTTTGGSGATTTAGTGGTAACAGTGTTTGTTTTGGGTGGGTTTTTTTAACTGACTTCTCATTCTCACTATGAAAAGGTCAGTTTTTGCAGCTGCACCTCTTCTGGGTAGTCTAGTGGCCCTGTATGGAGCTTCACTGATTGTAGTGCTCTGCAGGGTCTCATTCTGTACATCCAATTGCAGGTTCTAGCTCTGAAAGCAAATCTCTTGTGTTTCTTATGTTATCAGAAGTAGTGATTCAAACCCTTTGTGCCTTGACCAGTGTCATCAGTTAAGTTCAGGTGATACTGGTAAAAATGCTGATGTCTAGTGTCTGTGCTACCATTGGAACTATTGAGTTACACCAACAGTTATTGGGGAAAATTATTAACCTGAAAACTGCTATCCGTAGTTGTCATCTGTGTCATTGCTGTACTTACTTAACTTCCTCTTGTAGCTTCAGGAATAAATTGTAAAATTCAAACAGCTATTGCAGGTAGAAAGCTAGTGGATGGTAGTGAAGCTACCAGTCCAATTAATTGATAAAAACTGATTGGTAAAGCTGTCTGCAGAATAGAGAGAATCCTGGCTGTTGTTTTGGCTCACTTAAGATCACTTTTTTTCCTTCGTGCTTGGGTGAAGACTTAACTTGCTGATAGCTTTCTCAGTATCCTGTGGGTCTCTGACACTATTTGTGTTTCAAATTTAACTCCTCCTGCCCACAGTTATGCCTACATGTTTTGTGAATGTACTGGTCAGTCATTAGTAGCTACTGCCCTTGGACACAGTGCCTTCCACCTATCTGTATTTGGGGGGAGGTCCAAAAGTGCATCTTGTCTTTGTTTTTTTTCTTGTTTTCTAAACTGAGTTTTCACAGTTTGGATAGTACTTCTAAGAAGAACAGCTACACGTTGTTTTTCTGCTTAATCTAAGTGACTGTCGTGGTGAAGCTCAGGGATGTTGGTTGAGGAGGGCACTAACTTATGCAGTAAATTATTTGTCATCTTAAGTGAAACTTAACTGGAAATATTTATTATGAAGCTATGCCTTTAATATGTACCTTTTTTTGTTTTTAAATGGTATTTCCATTAGTGGTTTTTTAATCCTGGGATTATACTCCCTTTCTCCTCCCTGCAACAACTGCTGCTCCATGGGAGTTGTTCCAGTTCCTTGAGCTGTTTCTGCTCGAGGAGTAATATTTATTGTAGACGTATAATTAGCACACCTGCTCACCTAGAAAATCTGGAATCTCTGGAGTGTTGAAACCATCAGCATGTTAGCACTGTTACTTAACACGCTGTTGGGACTCTGTGTGCATATACTAATGTCTTTCCTATATCTCACTGCAGACCACGTTGGTATCTTGAGTACAGTAAATGCATTGCTGYGCAGTACAGGATGTGCTTTTGGCTAGCTTTACTGCAGTAGTCAGAGGCTGACATCAAGGAGTTTCCTGCATTAGGGCAGTGTTAAACATTTATGGCAAAATAATCAATTGCTGAAGTAAGGGTTTGGCTATTGAGGCCTAGAAGGCTTAAGTGATGTTGAGTGAAGTACTATCTTYAGTTGCCATTAGAGGATGATGGGTCCTCTTTCATGCTGTATCTGAACACAGGGATATCCTTGTCTGTAAGATCTGCGTAATTAAAATGTGGGATGCAACTCTGCATCATCTTCATGATGTACAACGCGGCTTTATAATATAACTAATGAAGTGAAACTTCACAACAAATATATGAACTAAAAAAAGACTATCTCACTTAACTGTAAATTAAGCTGACTTTATACATGGTATAAGCAAGCAATGTTTTTGGTTTTGTTTCTTCTATATTTCTGTGTTGGGAATCAACGCTTTCTTTTGTAAGGCAGCCTTTTGCCTTGGATTATTAAATGGGACAACTCTTGATTTGATTAATGGCTTAAAAAGAGAAGGTAATGTCTTTAAAAAGAGATCCATGAAAGTGGTCAGTTAAAACAACAGGAGATGGGTTTTTTTGGAAGATCCTAAGATGTAGCTCAAGGGTTTTGAGGTAGGATGACTTCCTCTGTTAATTTCTTCTGAAGCACAGGAATACAGTAAACCTGAATTGAATGAAGAAGAATAGAGAATCTTTCATAATRTAAGTAGCTAACAAGAAAAAACAAAAACTGTGAAACCTCCTGCTTTAAGATAATTTTAAAGTATCTTTGCTTTTGTAGGAACTTTCAGAAAGTTTTGGAGGAAGACCACTCTTGTGGTTTTTAACATCAGCCTTGTTTAGACACTATAAATGTGGAAAACATCTTTTATTCAAAGCATGACTTGCATGCTACTGAAATAACTACAGAAATGAGAGATACTGAGTTAACTTGCTTTCAGGTTCTAATTGGTCATAGGTGCTCTTGTCCTYTTTTGCTCTTCTCAGGCCCGTGTGGAACAGTCTCTTGTCTGGGCGTTAAAAATGCCTCTTGCATCTAAAAACTTACACTGCAATGCAGTACTTAGTCCCTATACTCTCCAAAACTGGGCTAACTTCAGGAGAGCCATTTAGTTTTCTCTTGTTTTACTATACTACTAGTTGTACTCACTTACGTCAATGACCAGAATGATTTCGCAAGAACTAAACTTGTGCCTGAACTAAAGAAACTAGAAAAATCAAAAGGCTTAATTTTTAGGGAGAGTTTTACTGAATTTTCTTTTTGCTTCTTAAAGGCAAGATAGTTGAAAGAATTTTCTAAGTGTAGCTTCTGTGTACCCTTTTTACATAGGTTCTCCTTTTGACTGCTTCTTCAGCAGCATGAGCTGAAATAATGAAAAAGTGCATCTTATTAAAAAAAACACACAAAAACCCAACAAAATCCATAACCAAACTCAAACTAAGGCCCGGTGTGTAACTCTGCTGTGTTTTCCTTCTAGGTTGTCTTTAAATCACTTGCAGATACTTTTTTCTCARCTTTGAATTGTAGGGATGAAATCTACTGGATGAGTTGTTTTGCCTCTTGGCAGCAATCCACACAGTTTCAATTGGAAAAGATTTTCAAAATGAGATCCAAGTCACCTTCAGTAATACTTAAATTTGGTGGTTGCAGTGCTTCAATAYCTTTCCTTTTCTTGAGTACCATGAGTTATGCTATCAATGTCAACTATTTCCATTTATCACTCCCTTTGTTCTTTAGCAACACTGAGAAATAGTCCATGATAATGTTGGTCAGGTTTAAAAAAAAAAGTAAATGAGAGGAACTCAGATTTTGTGAAGGTTTTATGTGCTGTAATGGAAGCAAGATATTGCTGTTAAGTTCTTGATGTTTTGGATCGTTGTAGACAGCAGTGACAACGTGGCCAAGGAGAAAGCAGGCTCCAGTATCAAATATGAAGGTTATACCAAAGCAGAATATAGCCTGGTGTATGAAAACTAGTCTTAAARATAACTACAGAGATTATGGCCTTCTAGAAAATACTGATTTCTTTATTATTTTTTTGTTATAATACTAGCACTTGGACTTTCATCTGTTCCTTACTTCATTAAAGGAACAATTAATTTGTCTGCAGACTCCTAATCATTGTGAATGATTCTTCTTTCAGCATTTTAATAACGTCTTCTCAGATCAGTAAGATAAGCATGTGTGTTACCTTTCTAAGCTCATGATAGACATACAGACTTAGTACTGAGTAGAGTCTGTGGAAAAACACCATTCTTGTATGCAGTGTTCATCAGCTTCCTTTCTGAAAGAGAAGTGGGAGGCAATCATCTCAGTTATAGCAATCTTACGATTGGAAAGGTCATCTAAATGAGAATGAGTTCTGGTAATTGGTAAGTTTGTAAATCGGCATTTGGGCTGAAACCTCTTTGAGTCTTGGCCTCTTCAACTATATTTATTTAGGAYGAGAGGAAATGGCCTCAAGTTGCACCAGGGGAGGTTTAGATYGGATATTAGGAAAAATTTCTTCACTGAAAGGGTTGTCAAGCACTGGAACAGGCTGCCCAGGGAAGTGGTGGAGTCACCATCACTGGAGGCGTTCAGAAAACATGTAGATGTGGCACTTCGGGACATGGTTTAGTGGGCATGGGTGCTGGGTTGACAGTTGGACTCTGATCTTAGAGGTCTTTTCCAACCTTAATGATTCTGTGATTCTGTTTTAGAAAACTTTCAACTATTTACACAAATGAAGCAAGGACTAAGTGAATCATCTTTCTGTTTAAAACTTCRAAGACCACTAATTCTCCCACTTCTTCTGAAGCAAGGATTTAACATTTTGCAGGGCATTGAGCTTTTCAGTTTGTGGTGTTATGCAGTTGTGTTTTAGGCAGTTTTTAATGGTGATCTCAACAGAGAAGTATTTAAGTTCTTTCAACTTCATAGACTGTCAACCTCATTTCCTCTTGCCCCCCAAAAAGACCTCCAAAACAAAACCACCCAGAGCTCTAAAACAGTCGATGCCAAGACTGTTCCAGGGTGCTGCAAGCTGCTGAAGCCTAGAGCTGGTTTGGTCCATTGAACTGAAAACAGGAATCACTTGTCTTGTGTTCTCCATGATACTTTTTTCACCAAATCTGGTCTTGAAAAGGATTGTAGGAAGGAGGATTTTGATTGCAAAGTTTTCTSTGTGTGTCAAGGGTAAAACATAGTTTAAGCAAACATAAAAATGTACAGGCATTGTGTAAGAGGAGATAAAGGTGATAAAAAAACTGTTAAAAGGGCAATTGTAGTGGCAGGAGACAAAATACGGGCTAGGATTTGAGAGAGAGAAGTGCTGGAGGCTGGTCTAGCGAAGCAGGGCATATGATGTATTGAGAGGCCAGACATAATTTTCACTGGCAGCCTTYGTTCTCTTATTTTTCTTAATTTGTGGATGATGAGGGTAAAAGACTTCATGTTCTTCAGGGAGAAATTATTATTCTTGAGTGTAGTAAATATAATATTTGTCATATAAACAAATTTTCTACATCTGTAAGCTTTTTCTCAGTTGTTTGAAAACAGGCTTTAACCAATATGCAAGTGAATCCCAGTGCTGAAACTATAATACAGTCATGCCCATGTTGCACTTCATAATGAAAAGATCAGCTTTCAAAAATACTGATTATGGYGGAAAATGCTCAGTTGTGCTCTGTATGGTCACTGTAGGTGTCTTGTCTACATTGTGTTCTTTATACAGAGTGTTCAAAAACAAACTGTCATTCTCACTACTTCAGACACTATTTTACAACCTGCTGTGTTAAAAGATTTTTTTCAACTTATTTTGMTTAAGATGGTCAGATGAATAAGAGTGCATAAGCATCTGTGTTAAAGGCATAACAGGTCYAATATTAAACTTTGCAGTGTCTTTTCCCCAGTTTTTTTTTAGCTGGAGTCTTGTGTGTCAGCTGACCTCCCAGAAAAAGCTGACTGTTCAACTAAACCAACAGAAGTTAAGTAGCTGCAGCTTTCTCTTGGGGAAAGTGTCTACTACTGTCTCCTGCCAACTAGCAATAGGTTTCTGACTGCATGTTAAATRGTATATCCTGATTTCTTTTTAAATTCTTTAACAAACTGGGGGCTTATAAATGTCCTTAAGCTTGTCTTGCCTGGTCTGTGTAAGCTTGTTTGCTCTTCACYGTAAAAACAGCTCCCATTATTGCTATGAGCCAGAGTGCACATGTGCACTTCATCAAAAATAGAAGCAATGAAAGCAAAGTAGGGGTTTTAAGCTTCAGTGTTCAATGAACTGCATGTTTGTATTTCTTACTCTGATGTTTTTAGTTGCAAAGATAATCTTTCATGTACATATATGAAAAGCTTTAATAAGGCTGATTTACAAGGGGAATACTGTTGATGTGTTTCCCATTTTAGGACCCAYAGACTAATTTTCCTTTAAAGAAGTTAAATTACTTGATGAACAGTTAACTACTGATTACTTCAGTTTGTTGTATTATGTTTCTGGTTTTTGTTTGTGGGGTTTTTTTTTAAGCTTAGTTAAGCATTTGGTCTCCTCTGGCTTTCATGTAACTGCCCAGAGAGGTTGTAGAATCACCATCCTTGGGGAGAGTCAAAACACACCATAAGAAATAGGGTTTAACTTTGAAGTTGGATAAACTTTGAAGTTGGCCCCGCTTCTAGCRGGTGGAAGGAGGGGCGTTAGACATGTTAAAAGAGGTCTTGTATAGCCCTCTTTCAAAGGGCTCTTCTGATCTAAATTAGGATTCTAATTCAGCTTTCTGCAGGATTAAAAAAAATACGGAAGATGTGAAGAAATGCAAGATCTATTTAGGGAGAAGGAGCCTAAAAATAGCTATCCTGTAGAAGAAGTTTCCAGAACAAGATGTTTAAAACACCAACCCCAGTCTTGTCAAGCCTTAAACTAAKAAAAATCATTGAGATTTAAGAACACTAGTTCAAGAGTGTTTGGGGTTGTTTAGCATTTCCTACATACAGCTACAAGTAATTTCTGTAACTCTTGTACTGTTGCACAGTATAACATGTCTGGCTTCTTGCAAGTATCTCAACAACAGGTGTATTTTTAAGGAATGTTTCTGAAAACTGTTTAATTTTATGGCTAGTGTTGTACTGCCTTACATGTACTGTTTATCTAAAGGAAGGATAGGTATGAAGTCTGAGCAGCATGTCAGTGTGTGATTTGTCTAATGTGTCTGATGGTGGGGATACAGGTTACCCCGTGTGTGTCACATTGTCCTGGCTAACAAATCTGGGGAATGGTAATGTTGAGACAGCTGCCTCAGTAAACCAGTGTGTGACTTCAACTCTTCTGTTTTTTTCCTGTGCTGTTTCTAGTGGATTCTTACAATACTTGGAACACTCTAATGTGAAACAGGTGTTTTTATTACTTTTGACATTTTTGTGTTTACTTGCATCAGGGATGTGGTGCTTTAKTTTCTGACATATTAGAAAGTGTTTCATTAAACTTTTTATTTTGAARTTTGGTTTTGGCTTATCAGACTTCTAAGTGACATAGTTCAAGCTTACATGAATTACATAGTGGGCCACTATGTACACAAATTCACTTTTGTGTCTTTAACTTTCAGTATTAAATAAGAATTAATATTATTAAACAAGCCATGTATTTTGCAGTAACTGATTAGTTTGATTTGCTTTTTATGCCCTGTCAACATTGGTGGCTGTTGGGAAGTAATCCAGTGAGAATTTCAGGTTTGCAGCTGAAATAAAGTTTAAGATTGCTCTATTTTCACCTGGTGAAGAGCTTAAATACAAATAAACAAACCCAAAGTAAGTGTTGCTAAACAAATTCCTTTTTCCTATCCATTCTGTTAAAGGCATATAACACCAGAGAAATTCTTTGTGGAAGCTTGTGATGATGGAGCRGATGATGTACTTGCTATTGATAGAGTCTCCACGGAAGTCACTCTTACAGGTATTCTCCTCGCCAGTATTTCTCAGTATAGGCCTCTCTTGTCTGTTATTTCGCTCTAGGCAATCCCAGATGATCTTCAGAACCTTAAATTGATACTGGGAGAATTGTTTTTATCTTTAGTTACTGTTTTAMAATAGTGCTTTGTATGCTACCCTGCAAAGAACTTTGTCTGAAATGCTTTCTCACAGTGGGATTGATACTGTGAGTAACCAGGGTGATAGTGCTTGCCTGTTTTTGGTAACACTGTGCATCACAACAGTAAAAACTGACTCATCCAAGCTAGTTGGGAYTGGTGCTACAAGTCCAAGATTAAATATAGGAAGGGTTGAACACTGGGCTTCTGCAGCTTTTGCCAAATTCTCAGCGCTATCTTTTATTTAATACTGAAACCTGAATTTTCATAAAGCCTCTAGAAACAAGAACAGTAAAAAAGCCTCACTGTAAATTTAGTTATGTTGCAAATCTGGATTCAAATGTCAGTGCAAGTAGTCTTAAGCATACTGATGCTGAGGTCTTCAAAATTTTAGTTTATTTTTTTAAGAATGTGAAATTAATGCATGAAAACAATCAAAGAACTTGCATTAAATGACAACATGAAATGAAGGCAATGGRTGACATCCCTTTTGATACCTCAGGAGTTTGTACCTCAGTGTTACTAATCTCTAAACAGACAGAAATGCTACAGTAATATTAATATAAAAGCAGTCATTCTCTTCCTTTTATTAGGTCTCTTGTATAACTCATGTAAGAGCAGTGTGCCCATCCCACTGATAATTTTGGTGTTGTAGTATAATATTTCAATTTCCCCTTCAAAGTTGTCCCTTCAAAACTGTAAAGATGGCCATCSCAAGCCTTTTATTAGTCTTCATCTATTCTCATTACTGGTGTTTTATCAGATGAACCTACAAAGTGTTTAAAGCAAAGGAAAAATCAAGCACTATCTTTCTCTGTTCTCCAAACTCTGAGAAAATGCCTAACTCTGGTATAGGTGTTCTGGAGATTTTTTAAACTTCTCTAATATCCCTTCTGCTATTCTAGAGATGTGGATAGATGAAAGTTTAACATGCTAGGACTTCTAGTTGATATTTGGATACCTGTTGGATCTCTTGGTATGTTTTTTGGAATACTGTATCCCTTGCCACATCTATGCTGTTGTTGGTAGTTTTGYATAGATAGACCAAAAAGTAAACTAGTTTTTTTGAAGTGGAAATAGGCTGAGACTCAGAAAAAGCAGTCAAAAGTGGGAGGCACAAGCACTTATGGTTTGTTTGTCCTTGATGTCTTGATGTCTTCATAACAAAGTTTCTGGAAGCTGGCARGACAATACATGATTGAGGAGTCTACTTGCTATACTACCATGTAAATGAGCTTGAATTTATTCAATTGAATGACTATTTTGATTAAACAACATGAGAAACTGGGTTAGAATACTTCCACATCCTTCCCCCCTGCCCTGCATCAGGCTTTGAAATTCTAATGCGTTGTTTCTTGTACTTAAGACTCTGGCAAAACTTGAGATTTTACCAAGAAGCTCTGACAAACCTATTTTGTTTTCCAATAGTCATGAAAGAAGGAGTCTGAAATTCTGATGGTTCTTTCTTCTGCATTTCAGTTAAGAAAGATGTTCCCCCTTCAGCTGTTACAAGGCCTATATATGGTATTTTGGGAACAATCCGATTGGTGGCAGGTAAGGAAAACAGAACTGCGCTCTTTAGCAATATATTTTGCCTAAGTATTTTTAAAGAAGCTTTAAAGACAAAAATAGTACTTGCAAGTATCTGAGGTTACACTTTCAGCAGTATGATGGGCTTTCCTTGTGGCTGCTAGAGGATGGAGATATCCAAATATAGTTTATTGTGAATGTTCATGTACCTCTTAAACCTGTAGCTGCTCTAAAGGTAGGGTTAATTGACAGCTGGCTGAGTTTTAAGGAATGCATTTCAAATGCGTGCAAAGAACTTCATCTACTTACTCTTTATAACTGTTTTAATCTTAGCTGTAGGATTTGATGCAACAGTCAAATATTGGGTCATGAAGTTTGACTTTAAGTCAATAATCTTTGTACGCAGATAACTGAGTGACAGGGTGGTAGACTAGTAGACACAGCTGTTTATGTAATGATTGTGTTCCAACTATCCTACAAATACAAAGAAAATTCAACATTAGAAGAAAGGACAGACTGGAACAGTTCTAAATTTTCAGGAGTTGTGGGATAAGGTAAGAATAAGCTGACTGCTTTTTCTAAGTATCTCAGTGGTGTTCAGATCTAAATAGTGACTGCCACAAATAAACCTGATGCATAAAGTCTAAGCTTCCAGGAAAAAGTCTAAGCTTCCAGGAAAATAAGTGTTGCTATTCAAAAGATCTTTTGTGTGGGTAGACTTTATTAGAGTTTGAGACTAACATAGTCTGAAAAATGATGTAATAAGGAGCATGCATACCGAATAGAAGTCTCTATACGTAGAAAGGATTTAAGGTCACTCACTGCAGTATTCTCAACTGAAGCAAAGTGTCATTGTGTTAAATGCAGTAACTTCTGACAGGGTCTTAAACTACTGAACTTTATATGCTCGTATTCTAAAGAACTGTGGATCTTGCAGAGTAAGAGCAATGTAATGGACATCTGTGTCTTAGGTACTTGACAAGCTCTGACTGTTTTAAAACTGAACTGCCCCAAAGGGGAATTTTCACAACTTACAGGCTTGGTAATGACTTTCATTCATCTGACTGAATATTATATAAAATATAGAAGTATGTAACTTCTTTTAATAACCAGTATTTTTTCTTTCCACCCCCCAAAGCTTTGCACTGATTGTTAGTATACAGCTGTCAAACTGAAGATGGTATCAGTTGAAGTAAATGTCTAGCTAAGTGTTGTTAGGCAGTTCACTGTTATCTGTTAACTGTAAAACTGGTTCCATATCTAGCAATGCAGTGTCTTTAACAAGCATAAATATTCTTCACCTATTACAGTATTAGGGGAAAAAAATTGCTGAAGTAATATCTGAAGCTCTGAAATCTAAACAGGAGATTGCATACCCAAATAGAAAAAGATAAGATTGAAAATTCATGTCAGATTAAATGTATCTATTTGTGCAGCGTCTTTGTGGCATAGTTTTGGATGTAATGTGCTGTTTTTATAAAGTATCTGGATGCTTCTGATATACCAACCAAAAGCAATACTTGTGACTTGAGATGCAAACATGCTAGAGCATTCTTAAGTGCCTGAATATTCCATCCAAATAAAAGGTATAACACTAGAGCTTCCGAGGTAAAAAAAGTGGGGGTGGTACCTGTTCTTTGACTAACTATATAGTCTAGGTATGTGATATAATAATCCACCTGTCCATAAAACTTGGTGTGTATGCAGGTATTGTAGTAAATACAAATAACGGGTAAACTTAGTGCACACAACGTGAACTGTTTCTGCTTCAGCATTTATACTTCTTTGAGTGCTTTAGTACAAAAAAGTACTAGATTTGTGGTTCTGTACTTCTGTATGGCCTGRTCATTGTTTTGCTCTATTGAAGCTGTAAGTAAGCATTTAATTGTTATAAAATGTAGATGATGAGACATTTTTATCCATCAATATCCAATTTAATAAAGTAACCTTTTTCTTCAAAAACAAGATTGCACTGAAATATGATAGACTTGGAAGTAAGGCTATGTTGTGTTTACCAACAAGTGTAAATTAATTGCTTTGAGTGAACTGTCACGATTATGGTTTTTTTTTGCTTTGTTACTTATGCAACCAGGAAAACAGCAAACTTCCCGTCTCAAATTATTAAAAGAAACTCCCTTCTCTTTGCTCCATTTTGAACCTATTAGGATAAATATTTTTTTCAGGATAAGATGAATAGGCTTTTTGGATTCTGAAGCATGCTTCCTTTCATGTATTTCTGACTTGCTCTGTACTTTCCAAACCACATTCAAGACCATTGGCCTCTTTCTGCATTTGCAAGCCTAAAGACTTTCAGACTGTCTCTGGTCTGAAGTAAGAGTAGCTGACACTTTATTTTTTATCTTGTCCATTTTTTTTAATTCTTTAAACTTAATGAGTAGCTCAAGATCTGTGAGCATAGAGAAGTGGGTAGCTTAGCAAGTGTGATTTGTTCCWGTTCCAGCCCCTTACTGTTAAGAACATAAAGTTCTAGGTGTAACTTGAAGAAACCTCACTCTTTCCTATTGGTTTCAGTTTTCTGGTATGGTTATAGGCTGCTTTTCCTAATATGTCCATCTTTTTTTTTTTTTTAACTTTGCTCTTTCTGATTTATAGGCACATATCTTATTGTAATAACAAAAAAGAAAAAAGTAGGCGAGATTTTCAGTCATGCAATCTGGAAGGCAACAGACTTTGACATCCTCTCCTACAAAAAGACCATGCTGCACTTAACTGATATTCAGGTATGTGGATTGATTAGGGGAATGTGCRGGGATGTTATCTTAGGTTAATGTCCATTACCACAGGACCTAATTTGATGAAACTATGAAAATTTTTTTAAGAAGCTCTTTGAACTATACTTTTTTCTGTGGTTTGTTCAGGCTACTACAATTGATATAATATTTGGGTATAGATGTATATAAACTTATGTCATTCAAGATAACAAACTCGCATTAAGCAACTTAGAATATCATCCCCAGAGTTTGATCTGCGTATTGTGCATTTTTTCCCCTTTTAAGATGGTACAGTATGGGAGGATGAGGTGGACTGTCTTGCTGCATCTCTGTTCTTGTTCCTAAATCCTGTATCATCTTTTCTCCTCTGAGGACCTTCATGAAGGCTTTGCTTGCCTGGCACACTGCAGAGGTGTTTTAGTGCTGCTTTGTAATAGATTGCACAAATGCAGTCCATCACAAAGCAGGCCCCCTGAGCCAGTCCACAAAATCACAGCGCTCTTCCTGTGTCTCTCACACCTTTACTATTCTGATAGCCCCCTACAATATGCTGCCTTGCTGTTGTCTTAATTATCTGTTTTGCTTAATTTATGGAATTGTTCAACTACATAATTACCCATCAGGGAAGAATTGATTTTTTTTTTTTTGAGAAGGAGGGAAAGGATAAAGATTGTTTAAAACAGATATGTTGTGGATTGGTAAAGAGTAGATAGTGTCTGACCAATGGAGCTGAAAGGGAATCTGATGCTCTTTCAGGAAAGGAATGAGGTTAATCAAAACTTGAACAGAACACAGATTAGCTATTGGGGTAGTCTTGACAGTAAGTTATATACTTTCTTTTGCATTGCCATCTTGTCTCGTTTTTTTGACTGAATGGTTTTCAGGGAAACTAATGGCTTCCTTTTTGCTTGGAAGTCGCTAATATTAGTTTAATATCAGTAGCTATTTACCTCACAGGAATACTGTTCTCTGCTCTCCGCTGTTTTTGCAGAATTTGGTTGCAGTGTACTAGCTGTAAGTTATCAGTGAACTGGTATCAAAATTGCAATCTTACGGTTTCCTTCTTGTGTGGTAATCTCTGGATGATGTCATGTGTTGCTAGAGCACTAGCAAAGTTCATCTTGTCACTTCAGAAAGTAGTGGTAGCTTAAGATGTTTCGATGGTAATAAATGAGAGCTCCTTTGTCCTTTTTTTCTCCTCTCAACAGTTGCAGGACAATAAAGTATTTTTATCAATGCTTAGTCATGTCTTGAGTGTGGATGGATTTTACTTCTCGACAACRTATGACCTAACACACACTCTGCAACGGTTAGCCAACACGAGCCCGGAGTTCCAGGAAATGAGCCTCCTTGAGAGGGTAAGGATTTCATTTTGCTTAGTGTCTGTCTCTCAGACATTGCCAATCAGTTCTGCATGGCTTAAGCTTAGTTTATGCAGCTGCTGTTTAAATGATGTCAAAACAAACTATCACAAACTAAAGGAAACTTTACATAAAGCTTAGGATGATGTTGCTGGAATCAGTGGTCCCATTACGCTTGAGACGAAACCTTTTTTTTTTTACAATGAATTAATGTGCTAAGTGGTAGCAGATACTGTTAAAGCATTTATAGTCCTGTAAACTAAAAATGGCTTTACTATTTTAATCATTAATTTAAACTAGTGAGACAGATTTACATGTTGCTTAGATGCAAATCCTTATAATAGAACTAGCAAAAAATAGTACTATGTTGCTACACTGTGTAACTAGACTATCTCTGTGATCTTGTCAATCAAGTTGTACTGGGGCAGTTCTCTGGAATAAGCAGCTGAAAGTGAGAGGAAAAAGAAGCAACCAAGCAAGTGTGCAAAGTACATTGAGTCAAGTTAGAGTTTGAGCACCTTTGTTTAAGGTGCTTAGCATAAGGGTGGAAATTGCTGGTCTGTAACGCTTCAGTATACAAGTTTGTTCAGCATTGCGGCATTTTACTGAAACTGTTAGGGGTTGTGGCTGAGCATACTAGTCCACCTTTCCTTAAGTCTCATAGCTTGTTAGCAACATGAAGTTCTAGAAATCTGTTCAGATATGATGTCAGACTTCTAGATCAGGCAGTTAAAAGTACTTTATGAAGTCTGCTTTAAATGGATTTAAAAAATACAAAATAAACAAAAGTTTGCCTCCGACTTCAATATTGAACAATTCTAGTTGCAACAAGAAGGAACTAAGCAGAAAAATGAGAGGAAGCAAGTCATTCTAACCTAGAATCGGGGGACAAAAAACCTGAAGTGGAATAAATGGCACTTGACTTGAAATTCTCTTCCAGGATAATGTGGAACAGAACTGTGGGGTTTATGGCTGTTGGCCCTAGGATGTTGCATTCTGTCTAAACTATGCCTATTCCTTATGTTTGAAGCTTGAGTTTAATATGCTGCTTTTATCTTAAGGACAACAGAATCACACAGCCAAATGCAGTTTGAGCTTAAAATTCTCTTGTGCTTCCAGAGTTCCAGAATCCTTAGTCTGGTAACTTACTATACTGCAGTGTAAACAAGGTCTAAACTACCTAGGCACTGAAATACTGAAACCTTGGAAATCAATAGCACTACTTCTTCCTTTGCTGAAGAGGTGGCAGTGGAGTCATGAGATGATGTCTCTTAGTTACTGAAGCTGTCTAAGCTGGRGAAGCAGTACACTTTTCCCAAGATTAAAACAAAAAAATATCAATTTAAAAATCAGTTTATAGTTGGGGACTATTTTGCATTATCAAATACTGCTCTGGCAGTACTCTTGCCAGGGAGAGCAGTTGCTGATGTGAAAGGATTGGTTTGCCTTAAAATTGTGGCACTTCAGAAGGTTCTTTGAAAGGCAAAGTACAGTAAAAAGGTATCAGGTTCAAGTAAATTCAGATATTAGGTGGTTAAAACAATTTTAATGTAATTTCACACTTGTGTGGTTGCAGTATAATGGCTTAATGAAAGGATGGTGGCAATTTTGGGCATCTCCAGTTCACCTCTTCAAGAGAAGCCTGGCCTATGTTTGGTGTGGGGGTGTTTTGGTTTGATATTTGTGTTTGTTGTTGGTGTGTGTTTTTCTTTTTTTAAACAGTACTGGTGGAAGGAAACAGCCCCAATATAGGGGCACCAAAGCATCATGTTGTGTTCTTTCACTAGTTCAAGGTACTGCAAGTAGGATTTGATCCGTTTCTGGCATGTAGTTGTATTTGTTGTTTTCTATTAGACAAAATTCCAACACTGAGCTTGAATTAACCCTTATCCTCAGTGATGTATCGTCTGCCTGCCTCATCTTAAAGTTGAGATTTATGCCACTTCCCTGGAGCCTGCACTACGTTCTGCAGCAAATATCACTTTTGTGACTAATCTGGTAGCTTTCTGGAATGTGCTCAGCAACCTGCTCAAGACACTTTTGAGGTGAATTAGGAATAGGAAATAAACAAAGTTGAAGGGGATAATTTATGCAGCAGAACATAAATACTTTTGTCATTTAAGTTACAAGTACTATTTAACATTTGATTCTCAGAATTGACAGGACTCCTTGCATTTTTACCTTCTGCCCATTTTAGGAGTGTTACCTTGCTACTGTTCTTAAAATTTTGGATAATCTCTTCAAGCCCTGTTTACTTAGGGCAAAAACTGGAATGTTCTTCCAATACTGCAGCTCAGTTGTTAATGGTTCAGCATGCTTGAAGTGTCAGGCAACACCCTTAAAGATTGGAGAGAACTGTTCTTTAACTATTTCTGTTGTATTTAGACTTATGGTTGAGGTTATGAATGGTACTGATGGAAGGATGTTTCATCTCCATGTACATCTGTTCACCTAAACTTGTGTGATGCATGGATACTATGATATTCCCTTTATGTTGAAATAAACAAAACTGACAATCTCTAAAAACATGTTGGCTTTTTTCTTGCTGCAGGCAGATCCACGGTTTGTATGGAACGGACATCTTCTTAGAGAATTTGCTGCTCAACCAGAGGTAAACACTTTGTAATGATTATGTTAATAGAGGACAAATATACTTTTACTGTAAGTATACAACAGTTTCCTATAATTCTGTCTCTTATTTCAGACAGCCAGAATCTAGTATAACGTGGCTATTCATCTTCTAGTTTAGCACAGTGACAGTCTTCTGCTTTCAAACTTCTGACTTCATGTCAGTGTCCTCAGTCGTACATATAGTAAAGCTGACTCTTTGGAAATGTCTGCATTTGAAGATACTGTGCTGAGACCATGCTCATATAAACCAAAGGGGAAGTCACACTGCACAGGATATGCTTTGCACAGGATATGCTTCTCAAGCTGTTTTAAGTTTAGCTGCTTATTTATCTTTAGGTATAGGCAAGGTTCAGCTCATCACTTTTTTCCTAAAACTGGCTGCCATCTTTCTCCATGAGTGCAGTTTAAAGTCCATTTGTCTAGTGAATAGGTCAAAGCTGATAATTAAGACTGACAGTTTAGATTCTTTCAGTTTATTTCAAATGAAGACTAGCACAGTGTGACCTTTTAGTCCAGCAAATACAAGTGCATGACCATGAGCCCCAACTGTAGTACCTCAATGGCCAGACTGATCTAAGCTCCTTCCTGCTAGAGACTTCAGATGTGTGTTAAACTTCTTGAATTGTCTGCACTACAGCAACCTTTTCTCTCTGTCGGTACTTCTTATTTATTGAAGTGAGTGACGCACTGCTGCTATTTCTGTCTTGGTAACCTGTGGAGATGTGCTCTTACATTAGACAGCACTGTTCCAAAGGGCTGGTTTGTGCAGTGCTTCTGGAATGTGAAGATATGAATCAGCAAAGGGCTGTTGTGCATATTCCAGAGGCATATGACTGGGTATATGGTTTGGATAGTGCTAAGCAAACAAAGCTTGGGAAATGAGAGAGAAGCTGTGGTGGGAACAGCAAAGAAAGCCAAGCGTGGCTGGTTGGTGAAAACAGATGTAGGAGGCAAAACACACAAGTTGAAAAGGGAGATAACTGATATGCAAGAGGAAGCGTGACCTAATATTGACTACAGGTGGCTTGCTATAGTAACAGTTTTGGGTAATGAGATTTGATATTTCTGACTTCTAGTATTGGAAAATTTTCATTTTATATTTTTTGAAAGACCAAGTTATTCAAGAGTGGCAGATGGGAAAAACCCTGAAASAAGCATTTCAAGTACTAATCACGTAGAAGTATTCCTTACTGAAGCCCTGTGTTGTTTACTACTATCTCTGCTTACATCCTCCTGTGGAGGTACAGCAAATACCATATCAAAAGGTTTTCAGTGTGTACTGAATGTACTGTACTTTATATCCAGCATGTTTGTAGAAGAGTAAATGCCATGTATAGGAGGACAAAGCAGCTTGGATTTTGTCAAGGTCACTTAATTAGGATTAGACTTTCACTTTTTCCCTGCTGCTAATAAGGGTTACATATGTTGCTGTTTTCTTTGAACTTTTTTCTCAGAAAGAATTACTGCATCCTAAACAAGTAGTAAAGCATATAAAGTATATAAAATTATCAAAAAACCTCCTAGACAAAGCATAGTCACTGACTTATCTTTCTTGGCTGCTAGTGTTTAATATTTTTAACATGTATTGTGTCTGTGTGTATTTCAGATCCATAGGTTTGCTACACCTGTGATGCATGGATGTATCCTTTTATGTTGTAAAGCTCAGTGCTGAATATGGTAGTCTTAACAGCAGCCACATCAGCAACCATTTTGCTCTATTGGCTATGTTGGCACCTATAACAGAACACAGTGTCAGAATTAAGTTGTAGTTTGTTCMGATACGAGCATTACATATTGTTTGATAGCCCACTCGTATGTTAGCTCACTTGAATATTCTGCTTTTAAGGCTTAATGTATTTAATTTTACAGGTGTGATTTGCATAACTGTCTTTCAATGGGATTGAAGCTTAAGACGAATATGATAAATGCTCTCACATCAGCTTTAGTACTTTTTATCTTGCTATAAGGATACCTCCACTCAGCATTTACTTTGGATTTAAAATAAGGGAGAACAGTTTCGCCTTGAAGGAGTGCTTAATGGACATTCCCGTTGATGAATAAAAGGATCAGGAGTTCTGCTGAAGGCTCCTAGAACACTTTAGCCAGCTACTTTTCCTGCACAACACTTTGGGTAACAGCCTTTTTAGCAAAGCAGTCATGAGTTTATTTTTGAGAAGGGATGTATGCTGCAAGTAAGCCTAATGCTTTCTGGCAGCAGTGTTCCTCATGCAGTGTGTGATTAACAGTAAGTCCCAGGTGCTCCTGGACTGGCAGCATGAAAAGGACTGGSAAGACTGGGCAGAGCAACTCATGCCACATTCTCCTTAGTTTCTCCATTGCAAAGGCCCCTTGGTTGTGTGCAGGGACCAGCTTCCAGACTGGATTGGCTGTTCTGGTGGGACTGTTAGCAGCTGGCAGATTGCCAGTTCTTCTTTCCTGTGACTTCATTTAATGGAAAATGTTGGGAGTGGGAGTAGGTGGAGAGGCAAGGAAAGACAGCAAAAGGGAACTGTCAGAACAACTTAATCCTTATCTTGCASGTCTTGGGTCAAGAGTCTGGCTGGATTGCAATTAGCAGTTGGCAGACTGCAATTAACACCTTCCTCTGTCCTATTTTCACTATATAAATAATTAGCATAAGTAATGTATGTTTTGCTGTAATTCTAATACTAACCAAACACCTTAGAGACCCCAGGAATTCAAAGAAACTGGATTTTTAGTGATGAAAATGCTAGGAAGAGCCCTAAGCAGAACTGTTACAGTGCCACTAGCAGTTATTTCAGTAAAATCAAAGATCCCCCCCCCAATATATTTTGTTCAACTATCTGGACTGGGGTTCTAGTCTTGCAGTGATGAGAAATAATGGACTTACTTGGGTAATCGAGACTTTGATCATCTAAAGCCTAAACTGTGTTTAATATTTCCCTTGCTGCTCAGAARAAAACCCTTCTAAAGAATGATAAATCATGTCTTTTCCCTTTTTTTGTGTGTGTGGAAAGTAGCCAGTAGCAAATTGCCATTTAAGTTAGGAGAGAGATTGCAGACAGAAAATGGGCTGGCTATTGCTAAGCAGCTGAGTTTAGGGGTAACCTTTCTCTGCAGGAAACTGTTGGCTGTACAAGTGTTGGATTAAAGGGTGTAGGACCTGGCAGTAATTTTCCAGGAAAGCAGGGGAATAGGTCTTTTTTCACAGTCTAACTTACAAATTGTGAGAACATTCTGGATTATGTAGGGCCAATTTGTATTACATTTTTTAATTTTTAACAAACAGCACAAATGCACACAAATCAAGATGTTCCATGTATGCATAGAGGTGTGCTCTTTAACATAGCTTAGGTGCTCACATGTGACACAGCTGCTTTATGTCCCATTTGAATCATAAATGTAGAATCACTGTAAAATGTGCTATTTTAAAAAAGAAAATACRTCTTGTTTACTTTACCAACCTTAAAACAAAGTATCTAGATTCCTCAAAGAATAGAAGACTGAAGTATGCTAATAGTGCAGCTTGCAAAAATTGACCACTTTGATCTTTTCCTTGCTTTAAAGTTGGTTTCAGTTTTTAGGGGCAAAGGATGAAAGCCTGTGAATCTACCTGGAGAAGTTATTCACGATGAGTGCTGGTCTCTGTTAGACTTGATAGTTTACTGTGGTCCGAGTAAAGGCAATTATAAGCAGCACAGAACAAGACTCCAGAACTGAAACTAGTTGTCAGTGGCCCCTGTTTGTTGATCAGTCCCAGATTATGGTGTATCTGCCACTCTGGGCATCCAGCCTGAGCAGGAAAGCATTATTACAAAAGAAGCTACCACTGCAGAACTTGGTATATGTTCATTCTTTTTCTTGGCATGGATTTGAAAGCCAGTCTACCTTACTGCTAGTTCTGGCATCTGTAATTGGGATGTGTGTTGCACTTAGAGGTGCAAGGTATAACAGCCCAAGATATTCACTCTTCTAAAAGCCTAGAAAAAAGTTTTTGAGTGGTATTTTTTGTTAAAAGCAATAGGGACAAGAAACTGTTAAAGTAGCTTAATAGAATTATGGGTGAGATGAATGTAGCACTGAATAGAACTTTGGAAGTCAGTCCATTTAATGATATACATAGGACCATAAGGCCAGATTAATCTTCTTTAGAATCCCATTTTCTCAAAATTATAGCAGTTTTAATGTGTTCATCAGTGACATCACCTATAGCCTATCCTTTTGTGATGCGCATACTGATCCTAATATTAAGTTACTCTCAAGTGTAAYGTTCAACTGTTATTGGTGTGATAAATGTTTATAAGTTCCATTGAATGCGGTTGCTTGGTTCCTTGATGTTTTCTACCTTTTGATATATAAAAATATCCTAATGAAATTTTGAGGGTTTTTCCTTAGTGTTATTCATTAGTCATCACTATGCATTCTTGTTCTATTAAYGGCAAGTGTTTTGACTGGCTGCTTGTTTCCAGAAGAAGCTGTTTCAGGGCTGGTGTACGCTACTATGTAAGAGGTAAAATAGCAAATTGATTTATTTTAAAATAAGATTATAGTCCATCTATACATGTGACTTACCTTTAAGAGTAATTTCTGTATAATGACTTGAAGAAAAAAAAATGTTTATAATAGTTTGTTTCAAGAGGTCCTTGCTCCAAAGAAWATACTAGGCACTTGTGTGATGAACTGAAGCATGTTCTGATATTTATTAAAACTGACTCTTTATTCCTCCTAGAGATAATGGGCAAAAGTTTTGTAGGGGTTTTTAACACTTTACTGTTTTTATTGGAGTTAAATGCAAGTGTGTAATAGCCCTTTTGGCCTAGCAGTAAAATCAACTAAGAGCATCATTGGTGCTCTCAGGGGAGCCCTGAACAGTGGTGTTCTCTAATTGTTTCAAGTTAAAAGTGAACAAGGGAATGGATCAGTCCAACATACATGCTTTTGAAGAAATTGGTYGGTTTCTGCAGTATCATTGCTATTAAATTGTGAATATTTGAGTGTCAAAGCACTTGTATTTTATTTTGTATTAAACTAGTCAGTTTTGAGGACTATAAATATCAAAATGTGTTAAGCACAACTGTKCTTCTTCGAGTTAAATTTAGTACAGATCACATTAAACTTTTGCCAAAGGTGTGTTTAATTTACCATGTTCAGGCAGCTCTGTGGTATTTTCATGCTTTCTGTGAGCACTTAAAAGGGGGAAGGGTTAGGAAGCCTTTTGCTGATTTACTGTTGTTGTTCTGCAGCCAGTCTGAGCTGGTTAACGAGGTYTTTCTCCTACACAGGTATTGATTCAGAAGGACATGCTGCTAACTTTGTTGAAACAGAACAAATTGTGCATTACAAGGGGAGCAAAGCATCATTTGTTCAGGTAAAGTCAGTGTCAGGAATGGCTCACTGGCTTAAGATATATAGATAGACAGTTCTGTCTGTTTCTAAATATAGATTATATATAAGAAGTRCGTGCACACAGGTAAACAAACTAAACCAGGCTGCTTTATTTTTAAGTGGCAAGTGAGTTGGTAAGTTTTTTGTCTAAAACTATTTCCRTTGTTTTGCAGACCCGTGGATCAATTCCTTTTTTCTGGTCTCAAAGACCAAACCTCAAGTATAAACCAAAGCCGCAGATCAGCAAGTCAGTAAATCATGTATGTGAGTGTTTGTGTCTTGGGGTTTTAATGTATTTCTGGGCTCATGTTTGTGTGATAGGGTAGCAAACTGTAATCAGAAAAATAAAAATCAGCAGTACTAGATTGAGCTTTATGTTTAAAAAGTAGTAGCAAGAAGCCTTGTACTCCTTAAGATGAGTTCAGAGCCTGAGAAAAATTCATACATCAATGGGGGTAGTTTCTCTTTGGTTCTTGTTTGCAATGGTTTTAGTAGCTGCACAATACTCATTATCTGTAGCTTGTTTAATAAGGAGCGCTGAATGGACRGGGGGGATGAAAGTAGGAATGTATCAGCACAATAGAGAACATCAAACACTTATTTATAAAACTACCTATGCAGTATTGTAAAAAAGATGATTGTAGTGCTTTCTTGTAAGTCACAGATCTTAATAGTAGCATACATCTGTCAACACATTTCTCTTCTAGATGGATGGCTTCCAAAGACACTTTGACTCGCAAATAATTAGCTATGGAAAGCAAATGATTGTCAACTTGGTATGCTTTCACTTTTTCTTTCTGAAAAAGCTGATGTTCTTTTAAGCAGACTTTTGAGTAATACTGTCTCTTTTTTTTTTTTTTCTTTCTCCCAGGTTAACCAAAAAGGTTCAGAGAAGCCTCTTGAGCAAACATTTGCGAAAATGGTAAACAGCATGGCAAATGGAATGGTCAGGTACATATGAAGTGAAATGATACATTCTGTGTTAAAAGTTGAGCATTGCCTCTGACCCACAGAGTGATCAGTTCTTTGGGGACCTTTACCAACTGTCTGATTTGTTTCAGTTTTATTTTTGAAGTAACTTCCATATGACCAATGCCCCTACCTCAGAGCTCACATTCTAAGCAGAAGTGAGACTGTGAAGCAAATATGGGACAGAGAGGAGACAGAATAAAAAAGGGAGCTCAGAGGCAATCGTAATGACAGTGTTGGAGTAATAGTATGATATGAGAACTGTGGAGACCATCTGCATTTCAGGGAAAAGAAATCATGCCCTGTAGAACTAGCTTCTGGCAAAAGGGCTTGGTCATGTTGTTAACTTAGTAAGGAGTGCTGAGTGTGAGCAAAACAGTATTGAGATAAAGGAGGAAACAGTAAGGGGAACATGTAATTTAAATCTCTGGACCTCAGTCTAACAATGGGCCAAGAGAGTGGAGAATGCACTTCAATCTCAAGAGAAATTCCATCTCTTTATGGGAATCTTGAGTGCAGTACACAAATTTACAACCTGCCTGTGCTTGCTTTCACTAACTTACAGAGGGCGGGCTAGCATCCAACTCCCACAATACTTACCTCTGTCTTTTCCTTGAAATTGCTGTATAGTATTATTGTCACTCATGTATGTCAACGGACAAAATCCTACCTGTAAGCAAAAAGGCATCCTGTTTTAATAAGGATTCATAGAATCATTAAGGTTGGAAAAGACCTCTAAGATCATCAAGTCCAGCCATCAGCCCAACACCACCATGCCCACTAAACCGTGTCCCGAAGTGCCACATCTACACGTTTTTTGAACGCCTCCAGGGATGGTGATTCCACCACTTCCCTGGGCAGCCTGTTCCAATGCTTGACAACCCTTTTGGTGAAGAAATTTTTCCTAATATCCAATCTAAACCTCCCCTGGC